>OY101440.1:76911761-77222640 GCA_956483585.1 Gymnocheta viridis
TTTTGCAAGATAAAGATTAGTTTTACGTTATTTTCCAATATTAAAAAATTTGTTTAACAATAAAAAAGTAGGCTGAAGTTAACTTTAAAACAAAGCTAATTTATGTATTAAATTCTGGTTTAATTTAACTTATATTTCAGATAAACATTAAAAAATACTGATTATATTTTTTCGCCGAAAACTTTAAAATAAAATTAACATAACTGAACTTCGGGTCGGGTGTATACTACCTCAACACACATTAAATAAAACTTTTTGAAATTATATTGGGTGAAGATCTCGAATAATAAATTTACAAAATATTTCTTTGTATTATTCATCTCATTTAATACACATTTTGCAGTTTTGCGATTGTTAAGCCGAAGATGTTCGTTATGAAATCTTCCAGGAATACTATTTTCACGAAAGAGATGTTATGTCTTTAAATATATTTGATGGAATTTTAAATTCTTATGACATGCTATAGATGTTACTGGGGTCAACATGCGATTAAAATGTAAAAGAAAACGTAGATTTTAAAATGAAAGAAAAATAGAAAAGGATATTAAAATAGAGGAGGAAACTGCCCACGTAGTTTGCTTGAATCATACATAATAACGCGCTATATCGATTGATCGTGAGTAACTTTTCTCTGCAATCACGCGATCGTGCTTGAGCCTGAGTATGAGAAATCCGAATGCGTGAGCATGCATGGGTGAAAATTTCGTGTGACTCTTTCGGCGTTGGATTGCTTGATTTTTCGTTTTATATTTCTGAAAAACAATTAGAAAATCCGGAATACAAATAAAACTAGCAGCAACTTTATAGAAAATATTTGGATAAATTTTGATAATAAAAATATAGTATTGATTTCGTTAATTTGAACATGAGTTTCTGTGTTCATGGTTAAATTTTTATTATAGTCCTTCATGCGTGAGAGCAAAACAACAAGACGTGCTAAGTAATATTTTTGTATACCGAGCAAGTATTATCTTGCGTGAAATGTTATTCACGGCTCCATCTCTAGATCAAAATAACTGATAGAAATCTATTGCTTAAATATTGAGAAATATTAATTTATTTGTTTTATTTTATTTCATTTACGTTATTTCCGTTAAAATTTAAAAGCTTGTATTTCGTACCTATAATTTTTTCGTTTCAATGTGTTGGAGGTCACAGAACAATTCAGCATCAAAAAGTCCATTAGGGCTCGTTTTATGTGTATCAGAATTCAATTTGTATAAGGTTGACCGTGTAACGTTTGGCATGCGGACAAATCGTTTGAACTTTTTTTCATAGACACTCCTGGTAATTATAAGCGGGCACATTTTTTATTTCCGAAACGTTTGCAGCATGTTTAAATTAAAAGTAAACATAAAAATGTGTGAAACAAGTGTTTGCTTAAAAAAAGCAGATGTAAAAAAATTTTTCCTGCAACATCTCAAATCAATCGCAATAAAAATAAAAATTCTAATAAATTTTAAAAATATGTTTAAATAAGATACAAGACGACATAACGAAAATGCTTTCTATACACTGTGCGCAAAAACTACACTTTATTGAAGCAATTTGTTCCATAATTTGCCACTCATTTGGTGTTTAGTTGTTTTAGCCCAAAAACATGAGAACAATTTTAAAATTATGACTTTTATTATCACGTGAAGTGAAGTTATTACAAAAGTGTTTGAACTGCAGGATGTATAAAATAATAAAATAGAAATTTATAGAACGTAAAAATGAAACTAAAAAAAATGTGTGTAGAAAAATTCTGCAAACAATCCTTTTAATTTGAGAACATCAACAAGCCGTTTGACACCGTTTATTTCCAGGAGAGAATACAGAGCGCAGCAAATAAACACCTTAACGATTTGGTCTGGCTTCCTTTGTGATTCTTTTTTCGTTTCATTTATTTTTTGCTTTGTATTTTCATAGTAAATTGTATTCGTAACACAGTGTTGTTTTTCTAAAACAGCTCTGAATCATACTGGGTTAAAAAGACTGACAGAACGACATTCATACTGCTGTATGTGTTATTGGGTAGCGTTAACTCAACTTTCTTAACTGAGTTTAAATTGTATTTTGTTTTAGAATTTTATGAACACCGTCGCAACCTTTAAAACGTCACCGCATGTGCTTGCTGCTGACTCAAAATAATAACTTAACTAAGTACAACAATTGCTTAAATAAGTACTCTTTTTAGTTACAACTATTTAATTATTACACTTTTATATACAATATTTCTCATAATTGCTGCTTAACTTGTGAACACAGCAAGAGTTAAAAAGGCAACAGGCAAGAGAAAACTCGCCGATGCAGCAAAAAACAAAGAATGGAAGGCTATTGCAATACTTTGGTTACTTAAGCAATTTCAGATACCATGCTATCATACACATACATAAGAAATATGTTGTGAAGAAAATTATGAAATTAAACATATTCTTTTTTATTTTCTTTTCAAAACAGTTTCCATTATTAATGGAATGTCACACATATTAAAACTCTTTGAGATGTTTCTTTTTCCACACACAGCCGATGTAAAAGAGCCACCATTTTAGTTGAATAAAAATTTTTGTATCTATCATTTGGTGTGACTAAAAAAGCAATCTCATTTCTAATAATGAAATATTTTTGAACAGCATACATATGCATGCACTCATAAATAAATGTAGCATGACCCTTAGAGATCATTCGCTATGATGATAAGTTTTCTTCCTATTTGTTTGATTTAATTTTTATTATTTTTTTTTGTTAGAAAACTGAATAATATTTTTATATTAACACAACTAAATATTTAGGAACTATACAAATAATGTGGCTTTATTTATTTATAATTGACCCGTTAAAAGGTTATGAATTTGATAAAAGCTAAAAGGAATAGTAATATAACACTGATAAAATTGTTAATATGTAGACTTTCTTTTTTAGAAATGCTTGGTTTTATTTATTATAGTATTCTGGTTAAGTGTGTATTAATGATTTAAAATAGTTCCCATCATCAGCAACAACTACCTTTAGTATTTTAGGCAACGCGGGAGTGTTTGAAAAGAATTTCAGTTTATGTCCGTCAACGGAAATGTTTGTGGCAATGCTTCAAATTTTTATGGAAAATTTTTGAAAATGTGTTACGAAGGGTGAAAATTGCTTGTATAGTATACGTTCGTACTCATCTCAACGCTCAATACAAAGCCCACACTTAAAGATCCCATTGAACATATTTTACAAATTTATATTATATAAAAGTATTTATATTTATAACAATAAATTAATTACACTGGCCTGTGTAATTTCCAAACTTTTTAAACGTTTTTTAACGGGTGTATTTTAGTCATATGCTCACTTTTCAAGTATATTATCGGCAGACTTCCACGAAATCATTCGTAGTTTGTGAGCTTTTTATCGTATGTTGAGAAACAGTTCTTTTTAATTTTTGCAAGTGTCAAACTAATAAGGACAACACTAAACAGAGTTCGTTATCTATAAAACGTTTTATAATGTGGTACTTTTAAGGGAATTTTTAAATTTCTTTAATTAGTGTTCTAGATGCACTTTATATGCACTAATTGCACCAAATATTATCTAAAAATATATTGAAATTGATTATCGAGGGGTAAACGTAGCTAGTTCCTATGCTTATTTTACAATTACTACGCAGGCTGAGTTTCTTCAGTATTTTAAATTTTGACCAAGTGTCGTCATGTTTATATGTGGTACTTTTCAGGTCCAGTTCGGAAGAATTAAGTTAAAAATTAAAAGAAATTATGCAAATAACTAAAATATTAATACTAGCGGAAAACAGTGTTAAATAAAATTCACGTCTAAAAGCTGTGAGCATTATGGGTTACAGTTTTACCATTTTTTTTGCATTTATGTGTTGTTTGTACACTTAGATTATTTAACATACGTATGTTATTATCTTAATTTTAGTTCTAGCGAAAAGGTCTAAATGTCGGCAAACTTTCCTTTTTTTTATAAAATTTTACATAATTAAACTAGTTTTTACTAAAAAAAAATGTTCTAGATTATCACATTTTCCTGATCAAAAAAAAGGTCCACAAAACCTTTAAAATTTTTGCCACTCATGTGTTTTTTTTAATGGGAACCTAACTTAGTAATACTATTTTAAAGGATATCGATGTTTCTGACACGGAATTATCCTTTTTTGCTTAAACGAGTATTTTATTAAATTGTCGAACATTTTAATAGCAACTGAAAAAATAATAGTCTCGCATGGTCTAATTATACAACAAATATTTTATAAAAATGAAAATACATATTTATTAAATTTCTATGGTGTCTTTCAGCAGCTCAACAGGAAACCTTTTCCCATATTTTGAGAAATGCTAAAGTGCATCGTTATTCAAAATTTTATAGAGTTATTAACAAAAATATATATTAATTATAATACAATTTGTATATTTTATTGCTCAAGAGTGGTCAAAAAGATTATTATTAATTTTTCATACACAAATTAATTTGAATATTTGAAAAAAATTTTAAATTTATTCGATCATACGAAATTTACAAAAGTCAGAAGCCATTAATCGAACAATTTAAAACTCAAATACTTTTAAACCCCTAATAAACAGTTAAATTTATCATGTTTCCGATTGACATTACCCAAGTAGAAGGCACACTGAAATTAAATTTTCTTTATTTCTTTAAAGAGTGTCACATTAATTAACAACTTTCTTATTCCATAAGAATTAATTGCAAAACATATTTACTGGATCTGGATCATATATGTGCGTACGTACATGTTCCCATCGTACCTAAAAGGAGTATAAAGGTTTACTTCAGGCTCTTAAAATATGTTTAATGCATTTGAGAATTTAAAAATCTAAAGATTAAGAGAGAAAAATTCTTAACTTGATGTCAAAATTAAATTAAAATATAAACTTAATAAGAAATCTAAGCTCTTATTATATCAAGCGTTAATACAAAGTCACTTGAATTATATGGCTATAATTTACGGATACAAAAAAAAACTGTATTAAAAACGCTACAGAGTATGCAAAATAGGGCACTAAAAGTAGTATACAATTTACCGATTACTTATGCAACACTATCGCTTTATAATATTGTTTGTAAGTCAATTTTGCCAATCAATGGATTGTATAAGTATCAAGTGCTTATGTATATATATAAGTCCTTGCACAATATAGGTTATCACACCGTTAATTTTCTGCAAAACCAATCTGTTTTTAACACAAGAAACCAAGAGAACCTTTGGATGTCACGATGTAGATTAGAAACTACAAAGCAGCGTATTGAATATATGGGTATTTTTGAATACAACAAGTTGCCTGTTAGCTTAAAAACCACAAATAGAATATCTATTTTTAAATCAAATCTTAAAGACCACTTGAATGGAAACCTTGAAAAGCTTCTATTGTAAATAAATGCTTTCTTTTTTTTTTTTTTTTTTTTTTTTTGTAAAATAAATTTTATTAAAGTAAAATACATTGTAATATGTACACCAATGTAAATTTGCCAGCTCGTCTCAATAATGCCTATAAGGCGCTGAGACCTACATAATTTTAGATTATAATTGTGCTTGGAAAATAAATAAATAAATAAATTTAAAAAAAAGTCGATACTACACCGCTTTAAGCCTTGAATAATTAACAAATTATTGTAATTAATTAAAAGGGCAAGAACAATTTTCAGGATTAGTTTTATTGGTAACAAAATATTTTGCAATAATCAATCTTATTACCGCCATCCACGCGTACACGTCCAGACGACAAAATAAACTTCTTTCGCTACTACATTTTTTTTCATCGGTGTAGAATTTATATCGTGGTGATTTTCACTTTTTTAAGCATATTGGACATACTTGTATGATTGAACACCCACATAAAAAATATAAAAAAATAAAGAATATGATTTAGCTTCTTAATTTTATTCATGTAGAAAACAGAAAATATAAATAAGTAAAAAACAAAAATCCAGTCATAATTTTATAAGGTTTTAAAAAGCATTGAACAGACCACGCTGATGGTGAAAAAAGTGTTAAGAAAAACATGTTTTTATAATAAATGTTTGCCCTGCGGCACAAATTATTATTTTATCATTAAAATTAATTTGCAAACTTGATAAAAATTTCATAATTAATTAGTTTTTAATAAAATTTATGTAATAATAAATAATACGTTGAATGTTTTATAATGGAAAGTTTAATTTCCTTTAAAAGAAATCGTATAAACTATTTCCTTCCATTTATTAATCTTATAAGAATTTTCATAAATCATTATTTCTTGACGGTCATAAGATTTTAATCTTACATGCCATAATTTGCCATGTTTCAATTTTAGTTTAAGAGTCGCAATCTAGGTGGCGCTTGTATTTCTTATGAGATTTCTTAAAGGTGAAAAATGTATACCTTTTTAATATTTGAGATCGTAAAATCTAAAATGTGTCATTCTCACCACCATTTCTTGTTTGTATGGTATCCTTGTTATTTATTCTATCGTCATCTCCTTCTTTCTTTTTCCTTTCCAAAATAGTTTTCCTGAGGGTTGATCTTAATTGTGCCATTTTAACAATGGCATTCCTTGCCCAACCTTTCAATAAAAATAATATTCTCTCTGTCTCAGTGAGAACTCCTATTTTCAACTGTAAAGGATTTTTTAATTTGTTTCGTAGTTGCATTAAAAATTTCTTGAAGTTAAAAACAAATCGTTCGTGATATATAAATTAAAGATATAAAATTATGAGGGTTTTGATATGACTTTTTGCGAATCGAATATATGTATTTATATTGGTTTGAAGTTTCAGTAAATCCCTTTAGACGACTGATGCAATTTTGCAAATATTAAGTTTACATTTATTTAAGAAATCAACTTTGTAGAAGTTCATATTGATAGCATTATTATTTAACATTTATTTATTTTTTTCCGAACAAAAATGTTTACGGTTAATTAAATACGAAAAACTTTATGTACATCTTAAATTACAAAATGATATCTTAAAAAAAATTAACAGCCTATCCCTTATACACTATAAAATTTTTCTTTGTGGATCCAATGAGTTTTAACATTTATTTAATTAAAAAATTGCAATAACGAAAATCACTAGGTGTGTAAGTGTTTTATCGGTTGTATGTATGTATGTATGTAGTGCTCAGTATTATCAAAACTTAAAATAAGTTGGTGACATTCTTCATCAGAAAACTTTAAGTAAAAAATACCAAAGCAATTTCATTCAAAACTTTTGGTATACCCACGCTGAATCCATTAAAAAACTCAACTAAAGTAACGCTTCGTTGAACTAGTGTAACGTGTTTCATTAAATTTATTATAATGAAATACTAAACGGAAAATTTCATCGAATGAATGGAATGCGTCTTACTAAAAATAAATTTGGTGCGGCTAGTTTATTTAAAAATAGTTAATATTTAATTCAATTGTTTTAGATCTTTTGGACTAATATAAATTAGTGATGGAAAATAAAAGTTTATTTCGGTATAAGAAAGTCTAAGTAGTAGCTTTTTAGCCCATAGAGTACTAAATCGAGCATTTTGAATTTTATCATTATTAACTAAAAAGATATGTATGTATGTATGTATAATGAAATGTAGCTATTGTTTTGTTTATGTTACATTTTCTCTCAACTTAAAACAAGGTATTAAATATGATCACTATATACAAAATGCTATTCGCAATACTTTTTCAAACAAAAACTTGATATTGCTCAAGTTCATATTAAATAAAAAAACTTAACTAAAGATATGAGCTAAGAAAATTTACTTTTAAAAATTTATTTTAGTGCTCCTTGATTTACAAACACGAACAAAACTTCTTTTTAAATATTTGTCTGGAAAAAATTTGAACACAAATTTTGTAGAAAATTTTATTTTTATATAAATCACACCCATAATTAAAAATAAATTTCCAGTAAAGATTTTTAACATAAATCAGGCGTATTTTCTAATCACCCTGATTCACAAACACGCACGTACTTGCTTTTGAAATAATATATAGAAAAGACTTAAGTTTTTTGAGTGATTTTCTTAAAAATTTTTTGCAAAAACATTTCATTCGTTCTTTTTGAATCAGTATCATAGTTAATTCAAAATTATTAAAAACTATGCAGCTGCAAGGACGTCACACTCAGAAAGTTTACTTCACAAAAAGGACCTAAAAGTTTTCAAGAACTTAATGAGAAAATAAAATAATATTTTACTCTCAAGAGCAGAGTATAGTAGAAATTTGTATAAAATGTTTACTTTGAACTACGACATTTCAGTAGTAAAAACCAACATTAAGAAATATTGAAAACCAGCATTTGAGAATAAAATGAAAATCAACAAATTTCTCAATTTTAGAGCTTTTGTTGATAGAACTATGTTTCTGAAAATACATTTTAATGATTTTGATTTTGCATCATTCCAAAATTGAGATCAAACGTGGGTGATTGCTGGGTATATACTGGTACCTGCACAAATATACTAAAGCTCCAACTGAAATATTTTTCAAAAACTTTTACGACAATAATGCTGATATTGGAGAACCATTAGTTCAACGCGTAGAAGTAAGAGTATCAAATGATTCAGCAGAGTAACACATTATTTTTATATACCATGAAGTATCAGAACAGTGCACCGCATCATATTTTCCATCACTGATCTAATTAAATTGGTTCGCAACAACGTTGAATTATCAGAAATGTTTCAACTGCATCAGTTCAACTTAATTATGATAATTGAAAATAAAACAACATTTGGAAATTAGAAATGTTTTTTTTTAATTATAAAATTTTTCAATTTTAAATGTTATTAGAAAAACTTTGTTTATCGTATGTTAGACTAAAGGAAGAAAATAATTATCTTCCTCACTCTCACAATCTCTCTCTCACTCTTTCCTACAAAAATCTGATTTTGAGCCGATTATTTGCGAAAAAATAATCATGGATTGTAATTGATGATTTTTATGTAAATTGCTAAAATTTTAATATTTTAAATATTTAATCGCACTATTTCCCATAATTAATATTTTCCCATAATAAATATTAACACTTTTATTACAAAAAAATTTAAATTGATTATATTAAACTTTCATTAAAGCAAATGAAAAGTTTAAGCAATATCAAAGTTGTAACAGAAATTCAATATTCAACCAATTGTTTTTGTTTTCTTACTTTACCATTACTACCTAGGCTGACTTTTTTCAACTCTAATTGTGGTTTATTAAAAAATGCTGGGCTTATTATGGACTTCCCCAATTAATTTTTTAAGAAGCTGTCAGAATTAAGATGGCCCAGATCTTCCAAATTGAAAATATCTTTTAAGAACGTTAATTACCGCACATTGGAAGAAAAATTATTCATTTGAACATTTAATTAAATTTTCTTCATTATATTAGACAAACTTTTTATCAACATAATAGCTGCTTAAAGATGTCGATATAAAAACAATGGAAATATTTTATTTATTCAATAAAATATTCTTTATGTAAGGCACATCTATTGGTCTGCGAAGAAATATAGAGAGCAGTACAATTGTTACAGATTTTCTATTAATTACTCCCTTAATTACTAATAATAATCAAATAATAAATTGTAAGCTGCTTGGACTACTTTCCTAAAATAACGAGAGCTAAACACAAATCAATCAGATATAAAGCGTTTAAATCCGACATTTTCATTAATTTATTGCCACTGCATTGAATAAAATTTAATGAAACAATATCGTGGAATAAATAAAGTGCAATTAAACCATAAAAATATTAATTAGCTAACTTTGAACGATAAATTTCCTCGACATGCAGAGGCTAACGGACCCACTGGAGTCTAATACAACGTAAATGAATACAATGCAATTGTTCAACACTCAACGAGACTTCTCTTATGTATACTACAAATGGCTTCATTGTTTTCTAAGCCAATATTAGATTAGATATTTCAGCCAAAATGTTGTTTTTAATAAGTCTTCAAGAAAGCCAATACTAAGTTCCCATTCAGATATCACTTTGCAGCATTTCCTCCTCTGTGCAAGAAAAAACTCATTTCTTTCTTCTTTTTTAATTAAATTATGAAGATTCATATCAATTTTATTGATTATATTTATTTAGAAAATGTTTCCGATTCCCATAATCATTTTTAAATTTGCTTTACTGTCAAATTGTTTAAGATTTTCAACTAGCCGACAAAATCAAAAATCAACCAAAATATTTTTGAAAACTAGAACATCTGTCTGTCACATAATAAAAAACAAAAAGCCACCCAAAAGAAAAAATATATAAAAAACGTAAATTATATTTAATAAAAGGTGTGTTGATACAACTACAGAAGAATTTTATCATATCCATATACATATATAGCACAAAAAAAATAAAAAATGTATTTTATAAATATTCATAACTTTTTCCCAAATAATTTACATCTTTTTTCGGTTTTTGTTTCTTAAAAATATAAATAATAAATTAATTTCTATTTTTTTAATGTCACCAGCAACACAAAACACACAAATCGGAGACAGTTTAAACCAGCAAAATAAATAATAAAATAGTATATTTCATAAATTAAAAGTTTTTTTCTTTAATAAAAAATTCTTGGGTTGTAAGAGCATTACAGTAAATGAAAATCCACTGCCACATCTTGGGGTAGAATCATAATAAATATATTGTAAATAACTGAAACATTTATAAAAGACTTGTGCGATTCAGTTAAGGTGGAAAGTAAAAATGCTAAGAGTTAACAAATTCTACATATCCAAATATAACCTACTCTAACGAGTCCTGCTCCTGGGTGACCTGATAAGATCCTCTCCAAAGACAAACACTCAAGTAATTGAATACTAAGCTGCTCTAAAAATTTTTGTTTATCAGCGAACAGGTTTAAAAATTACTGATTTATTTTCAAAATACGTTTATTTTGTTCTAGTGTGCGCCAAAATCAAGAATATTGAGAAGCTTGGTCTAACTAGCGTGTACAATATGTGGATTGAAATTGTTACGTTACGTGGTTACTTGGCGGATATGTATTATTCCAATCAGTTCTACCCCCTACAAATTTTACAGCACGTACAAATAAATGTACATCTAACCCTGCTAAAACTGCTTTCAGTTTTAATTTTGAGAATAAAAACACAATTTTCAAATTATTCTTATCCATACACGGGAGCAATGTATTAGCTGGCTAATTAATTGTCGATTTTATTGGCATTGAGTTGCAAATAATATTTATAAAATTTTTTTTATAGGTACCATTATTTTTCACAATGAAAATATTTTTTAGTGAAAAGGTTCCATTATTAAGTATTTAAAAATATAAGAACATTAACCATTGACTAATGCTATAAGTTCCTTTTAAGCGTTAACATTATTATACGTCACTTGCTCTATAATTTTTTTTATAGAAAATGGTACATTTTATAAGTTGGCCTTTGGAAAACAATAATAGTCTCAATCATACATTAGGCACTAACTACAGCCATGTAGAATTTGACAGTTGAAAATGGTTCAAATCAGTTTTTTAGACAGTAGATGTAGAAAGAGACAACTATAATATACACAATGCTACGAGCAAAGGGATGTGAACAAAACAAACATAAAAAACTTTTACAAAAATAATGCTTATTTTTGAATGTACATATGGAGGGCTTAGAGCTGAAGAGAACCAACTCCGTTCGCATATTGAAGTATTATTCACCACTTACATATATAATGTTTTTTTTTTTTTATTTATATATCATTTTTAATCGCTATTGAGATTATTTTATTGGGTTTATTTGCATAAGTATTTTTTACTAGAGAAATTCCTTATATTATACAGTATTTCTACTTCAGAACCATGATCAAAGCAGACCTTAAAAATTTCACATTTTCCCAAAGACTTCTCGATAATGTAGACTAATCAGCCATGAAAAGCACGTAACACCCAGGAGGCATTAGAGTTTCTTTTAATAGCACACTCTAAGTTAAGATTAAACCCTACAGAGCATTTACTTTCTTTCTCAATTGTTAAAACCGTTAAAAAAGTCTTTGGTGTCTGTACTGTACTCGAAAAGATTCACCATAAAAATAACATTAACGTTGGAAACAGTATTTTGCAGCCACTTTGGTTGTGTTATTAATGTGAGAATTTTAAAATTTATTAGTTTCACTGATACTTTGATTTTCTGATTCTTATCAACTTCTTTTTGCCTTGTGATGCGGTCGGTCGGCCGGTATCTTGTCTTGTTTTTATTATTCTTCATATTACTTTTCCTCTCTTTGTATTTTTATACTAAATAAATGATTAAGAAACAACAAAACAAGTTAAATAAAATTTAAATTTTATTAAAATATTGAAAAATGAAACGATCGAATGTACAGAAGGGAGCAAGAGCAAAAGAAAATAAAAAAACAATCTCAGCAATGTGTGATTTTTACTTAACACTACATTGATCATCTCAAAAATGTTTAGGGTTTCTGGCTTCAATTTCCAAAACAGTAATTAATTTAAAGGAAGAAGATTTTATGAATGAACAATTATTAAGTACTTTAACTTTGTTATAAAGTTTGCGGAAAGTGTGAGGAAACTGAATCATACTTTTCCAATAGCGTCAAGCCTTCAATCAATATTTTTTACTACCTCTTGATATTTTTATGTTTTTCGTTCAATTTTACAAACAATAATGGTTCCGGTAAAATTCTTTAAGCCCCAATAACTTTCACTCGCACCTCTTATTCTGCTAAGAATTCCTAGCAACGAAACGGTATATATATATATTAGAGTGTTCACTGAATTGATTTGTAATAGATTAAATAAAACTGTAATAATTATACAAAATTTCCTATTCTAAATAAAAGTTTACAATACATCAACTAATTAAGGAACAAATTAATTTATCAAAACAAAATTATTCTTTTGCTAGTGATTTGATTTGTACGTACTTATCTTATATTCTATATTAGGAAATATTGATTTCAAGCAATATACATATATATCTGTATAGCTTTTACATAGTGTTTCAAAAATATTATTTTTAATCGAAAAACAGAACAATCCCCTGCTCTCAAACTTGACCAAAAATTCCGAAATTTACCAGATAAAAAGAAATAACAAAAACGAAAAAATAACAGATGAACTGGTTATCGAGAAAGCAGCTTAAATAATCAAAATTGAGTTAGAATTAAATAAGACGATCAACATTTTTTTTAAATCTAAGTTAAAGATTTCCACTCCTTTCTGTTGCACCAACGTCTATGATAAAAAAGATTGCTCCTAAAATCTGGACTTTGAAAATTGCTTAAAGCGAAGCAAAAGAAATTCATATTATTTTTGTGATACTACTTCGGAAGTTTAATGTCACATATTAAGCAATTCTTAATAATGCTTAGTCTATGACCTAAATTGTGTACAGATATTCAGTCTTATTGTCGAATATAAGATTTAACTTCGAATTGTTATACTACAGTAAAGACATGACGTGATAATTTGCTTTAATATATTAAAAAATGTCGAAGGCGAATGTTAAATTTGCTAACTATAATAGGGCTGCTTGTCTTTTTGTATTGGTTTTAGTAGTAAGAATTACTTTTTATACCGAAATTATAAAAGAGTCTAGAAAATTTTAAATACGTCCGTTTAAGTCAACTAAGTCTGAAAGGTAAATTTTTTCGGGTAACTCGAATACAACATTTCCTTGATTGTACGAGTAATTTAAAAACCACGATTTCGTTTAAATGAGTATTTTAGTATTTACATATTCCAAGTTGCTGCCACCTTGTTGCTGGATACTAATACTTAATATAAAAGTTGATTACAAGAGATTTTTTAATGATAACAATACACCGCGCATACCGATCAAATCAAGTCGCAATAACAATAAAAACAATCTTCCGGTTACAATTTGTCGACAACTTTTAGAATTTATGCAATAGAATATTTATTTACTTATCAAATTTTTCCGACCATTTCTGCGGAGTAATATAATAGATACACATATTTTTAAGGCGCGTTAAAAGCTGTTTTGGAAGACTCTAATCCTAATCCAAGTAATCGTTGCATTACAACTTCTCTGAGTCTGAACCTTAGGAATTCTTATTGCGGGAATTTTATTAAGCCAGTTCGAAAAACTTTCTAAATATACAATTTCAGCAATATTAGATTAACAGGTAAAAAAGTAAGTCTATCGATTTCCATCTACTTAAATATTAATCACCGTTTCTGAACATCCCAGATAACTAACAGATATCCGTTTGAGATCTACGCTCAACCACCTAAATTCTTTTTATATCTTTAATGTTTTCTTTTTTCATATATTTCATGTTTAATGTTTTTGTTTGTTTACGAAACTCCATTTTTGACGATCTCTCTTGTAGCCATCGAACGTTCATAGTAAAGCCGCCAGAAATCCAAAATCAAAAATGTCTAAATATTAAACAAAAAGTGGTTTAAAATGGCTAAACAACAGCAACTGCAAAAATCATTAATATGTATTAAAAGGAAAGTAAAAAATTATTCAAATATTATTTTGTTACAATTACAAATTCGAGATAATACCTTAACTAAATAAATTAATTTAAGTCCGGGTTTCGTTTAATCAACGGCAGTCTTAAAAATATTAATTTTGTTGAAGACACTCTGCCCAGAGATATCTCATTAACATAAAATAAGAAATTTCCATCAGCATTTTGTATTAAACAATTATATCTTTTTTTTATATTAAATATTTTTGATGAAACTTTGCCATAAACATTCAATATTTAAAGGTGTAAAAATGTGCTTTATAAAATATCGCAGACCAAAATTTTTAAATCTATTGCATTTTTTGGTAGTGCAATGCTCTTCTTTTGTTGAGGTTTTTGTACCATTATGCACTATAAAATTAAGCATAGAAAAAGATGTCTAAAACTATTCAACTAATAATTAAAAAAGGAAATAGCTAAATAAATTTTTTTCTGGCTAAACAAGACGCACAATGTTTTTATTTAGTTAGTTGGATTGTTCGTAATCATCTAGCAATACAAATAGATTAGAAAATTTAGAATAAATTGGAAAACAGAAAAATACTTAAAATATATATAACAAAATTATTATTACAAAAGTTAACTAAATCTAGAGAAATATCTAAAATCGTAAAATAAGCTAAGATCCCCTCAAAACTACTAACACTATGAAAATTGGCAAAAAGTTAACAAATTAAAAAGCGTCTCCGTAGAATAGTGAATAGTGCGCTGAGTTATCAGTATAGGGGTCACGGATTTGACGGATGTCAAGATCGTAGCAGACATGCCTAAAAGGCTCCGCAACTTATGAGAGAGAGAGAGAGAAACTGAGGAATACAAAAGGAATACATGCATACATACATTAGTAGTTTTGATTTAGCCGCCTTTTGCTTAAGAGCACTTTTTTACACAAAATTGATCTTTCCAGTCACTATTTTTCAAAATCCCATACAAATACCTTTTTACGTGCCTTTTTGTACCTGCAAAGCCTTGTTTAAGTGCATTTTGTATACCTGCATATTTACCATGGTTTTTGGCAGTCTAAAATATTTTCATATAAAAAAATCAACTTATGCTATTTATAATTAAAACATATCGGATACAAGTCACACAAATAGCAACTTGTCATCATTAAAATTCATATATTTTTTTTTTGCATGTACATACAAACATACATTTAAGATAACATCATTTTTGACTTATATGCACAAAAAATAGTACAACGTTGATTGTGCAGCTAAAGCAAAATTACTGTACATATATTTCTATATATCATTACGTTCCTGCAAAATCAGATTTGAAGCAACAAAGCTTCTCTAATGTGAATTCAGTCTAAAAAACAATGTAATTTACTAAATTAAAAAACAATATAATTTAATTATAATTTGCCAGGTATATTAAGTGGGAAAGTGTGAGATAAGTATTTCGTATGCTTTTTTGACTAGTGCTCAAGGTAAATCTTAATCCGTATTTTTGTATCAGACACTTATTCGCCTTAGCTGGAACCCCATAAAAAGATATAAGTTTAGTTTTCATTTATTCATTTTGTCTTTATATGTTTGACTAACAACTTTCCACACCACTGTGCAAGATTATTGAATTTTGCAATACGATCTATACAAGAACTTCATTGAATTTTTATGTTTTTTTTTCTTTGGCTTGTTGTTGTCGTTTTGCCTAAATTTGTTTGAAATTTGTTTTTTAAGGTCTTAAATCATGTCCTGAAGGCTTTTAAGTCATTATCGTTAAATTTCAACATAAATTTTCCAAATATTTGTTTGCCTGACAATGTTGTGATTTATTTTTTAACAGATTTTTTCTTGCTGCATTCCGAAATAAAAATTATCAAGTAGGAAATGCCTGAAGCGAAAAAAACATTCATTCAAACATTCTAGTAATAATTTTTTTTTCTATTAAAATATGACCTTGAAAATAATATTTTCTAATATTTCGCACGTACTTTAAATATTTGTATTTTTATACCTCATCCGTTCCACAAACAAATGACTTTTATTGTTGTTTTTATTCATCTTCAAATAGATCAATGCGACCATAAAAATGTGTTTCTATAGTTGCTTTCAGTTAATTTGACTTTAAAGGTTAAATGAGGTTGCGTCACTAATGTATCCCAGTCAGTGTCTGAGATTTTTAGGTAACAAAAATTATGGTTTATTTGATTATTATGTTTGCTAGAAAGAGAAGGCAAGATATAGACGTTTAAAAGATAATGAAGAAGAACAAAAGCAGATGGAATTGATGATGAGGAAACCTGTTGTGAAGTCACCTAATTTTGATAATTATGAGTGGGTTTTTTAGTCTTTAGTTGTATTATTTTGTTAAAAATTTAAACGGAAATCGTCTTAAATTAAAATTGTAAAATATTTAAGTATGCGGTCCTAGCACGTTTGAAACAAAGACTAGCTGAAGTAATTTGCGAAATTTTTCATTATTTCAAGGTTAAATTTAAAGAAAACGTAACCGAAATATGTTAACATGTTACATTATGAGCGATGAATCTATTTATATTGATCAATTTGAAGACTTGAACCAGACATAAATTCTTCTGTTGCCGTTTAGTTAGTTGGTTGGTTGTTTCACTTCCGTGACTCAGTTATCTTGGTACCACAATAGTGTTGCATATTTATCAGAATTTATGACCAGAATGTAGAATTTGTATTTATTAAATTTCCACAATTTCTTCAACCTACTGTATTTTAGTTGAAAATATTGATTTATGTTAAATATTAATAAGGGTATTCAGGCAATTTTGTAATTGAATATAAAACATATTGGAATATATCACCCTATTGGAAGATGCTCTTATTTTTGCAAATGGCAGCCAATGTCAAATCTGTTTTGATATTTGTGAAGTAGACAGATGTAGAACACAAGTGAACAAGCCATGGAGCACCGCCGCTGTTACCGAAGATGTCGAGCTGTCGCCAGAAACATCGACCAGACGCCGTGCCTCGCAATTAGCCATCAGCAGGTCGTCCCTAAGTCCGTGCATCAGCTGCTGCCTGTCGACCGCCAAACGCGTGCAACCTACGCCCACGCCATCCTCAATCTCGGGGACGAAGTGGACGATTTTTCGACCAAAATCATAACGAGAGATGAGACACATTTCCACCTCAGCGGGTACGTGAACAAGCAAAACTATCGCTTCTGGGGCACCGAAAATCCACGAGTAATGCACGAAGAGCTACTACACCCGCTGAAAGTGATTGCATGGTGTGCTGTTCACGCTGGAGGAGTCATCGGGCAACTGGCCCGCAAGATCGCCCGATTTAATCGTTCCAGACTTTTTTATGGGGTTTTTTGAAGTCCCGTGTTTACGTGAACAAGCCCGTGACCCTGGAAGCCCTCAGGGACATCATCTTCTCGATTTGACCAATAATATTATAAAAGTTCAAATAACATCGGATGACTTCTTTTTGTGGGCCAAAGATACTGATAGTGTCATACCTTTTGATATGTTTTGTAATTGTCATAATATCAACAAATACATAGTTTTGGTTAAAAATATAATAGCGACGATTGTTCAAGAAAGTTTTTATATTTTACATTTTATTTATTTATTTTATTTATAAATACTTTAGTAAAGAGTTTTTCAAGTGATATTAATGAAATATACCTACAATCAAAAGGAAAATCAAGCCATCCGTACTTAAATCAGCTCAAATCTGTGTCTTAAGTACTAAGTAAGGATTATCTTAAATCAAGTACGGAGCTGTTGTACTTACGTGCTCCCCAATTGCTAAATGCTGATTTTTTTTAAGAGAAGTAACACTCAGGCAATTAGTATGCCTACCAACTCGTAGGTGTGTTACCTTCTTTGGGAAAGGGATAGTGGGAGAGGAAAGATGGTGAAAGTGAGAAAGCTTAATTTTTACAACTCTGATATTGCGCGTTGTGTTAGTTTTTAGATCAGTGTTGCAGCGCCTCTGATGTCAAGTAGGTGCATTAAATGTGTTTTAAGCTGTTGTAGCCATTTTATTAGTTATTTTACTTCGCCGGCGTTTTCGCTACAATACCGACGACCAATTTTCCAATTTACCAATTTTCAGTTTATCTTTACTGCCAAGTAAATCGGTATGATATTTAGGCAGCTATAAGTTGCTACTAATACATGCACACTTATTTTACATGCTTCAACTTTAAAAAAGTGTGTATGTGTGTTTGTCCAATTTGCTTTTGCATAGAAATGAGACAGAGTTTTAAGTTGTTTATTTAGAATGTTTTTTGTTTTTGTATTTTATAGTATGTTTAATATTAATTTCTAGAATGCAGTCGACCGCTGGATACAGTAGTATAATTAAATGACTAAAAATATTATGCTTAACATCATAGCAAGTCACTGAAGTTTGAATGCAAATCAAAAGTAAGCAGGATGCCCATATAAAAGAAGTAAAATGTGATTTACTGCCGTTATACTTCAAAACACAATATTTCAGCAATGAAAAATAAATATCCACATTTTTTTAAAAAGGCAGGATTATAATCCTTCAATGAATTGAAATGTGAGTTTTCATATTTTTCAAATAATAAGTTAAAAAGTTAATTTTGAATTTTACTACTTTTTTAATATGAACAATGGACTTACTTATCTAAAGCTTTTGGGAGGCGATTTTTTATATGTTCCATACAATTTTTCAGATGTTTCTTTAGCATCGCAATTGGGGTCATTAATTATTCGACATTTTCCGAAAACCGGGTTTCAAATAGTTCATATATTTCAAATTTTGAAAAACCAGGTTACGGTTTTTAAAATTCAGGAAAAACCGGTCAATAATTTTTTTGTGAGAAAATTATTATACAAGAGTGTTGATTTCAAATTGCTTTATTTAAAACAAAAGATTTAAAAGTTTAAAAACCCGAAAACCCGAGTTGATGCTTTTACGCTTAGGAATAAAAAGACAGTAAGTGATATATTTTACGATCGATGTATGTATGTTAAGCTTCCGCATACAGTGTAGATAAGTATATTTTAACAGTAAACTGCTTTAAAACTACCAACATATTATTTTCTCAAGCAATATTATCAAATGCTTTTTATAATTTTAGTCGGAAATGAACTTTAATTTACGCACATGTTAACCCAACTATTTAATCATAATTTTACTTCTTAACTAAGCACGCAACTGCAAATGTTGCTTTTAAAAAATTTAACGAAGTGTAACCAATGTGTGTTGCATTTATAAACATTTTAGTTTAACTAGTTTATCACTTTATTAATAAAATAAGTTGCTTAATTTATGTTTAAAATTAATTAGCCGCTTTAAAGTTTTTAGAGGCAGTATGATTTATTAGATACCGAAAAATATTACCTGATTGTTTTCACTGCTCTTATTTTCATAAGTTGGTTAGTAGATCCTAAAAATACAAATAAAACTAATTTCGTACAATTTTGTTGAAAGAAAAAGTGATTAATGTAGAAAGTTTTATTTGGATCATTTTAAAAATATTTAGTATTTTAAAGAAATTTACGTTTTTTTTTTGTTACAATACAGAACATCATGTAAAATGCTTCAAAACTTTGTTAGTCTAGAACGAAATCTATGCGAAGTGAATATTTTGCGTGCAAGCAAATGTTGATTTTTCCTCCCTAAAATATTTATTTAAATATCTGATCAATCGCGTAATCTGTTGAACTTTTTAATTTTAATTAAATATATAATAAATAGCAAATTAATACATAAATATAGTAAATATGTGATTAGTTGCTGACACACATGTCGCTTACATGAGTATATCCACACAAAAAACGTATTTTAATGTGCAGTGTAAAAAATGCTTAAGCATGTTTATGGATAAATGGATATATTACGTTTCGCTTGAGCACTGCAAGCTAAAGTTACTTTAATTTCACTTAAAAAATTCATAATAATGATAAATAAATAGAGATTTTGTCAGATTTTGAGCTTACCTCGTGCACCTATTATGCCAAGTGTAGGGGATCCTAAATGCGATATTGCTTTATCATTCATAATAAATTAATAATATTAAATGAATCATTATTAAACAACTACAAAAGTATATATATCTATACAAAAAAGGGATAGACTGCTACTGCTTCTACTTTTTATCATGTGTTTAATTTGAAGAAACACATCCGCACATAATTGAAAAGTTGTATTATATATTGAAATGTCTTCACCCAAGGGCCAATAATGATTTGTTATAATAAGCAACTATGCTCAGTCTAAATAAATCTGACAAAAGACCGAGAACAAAATTTATAATATTGAAAATAAGTCTACAAATGGAGGAATTTTCCATCCGATTTTATATGTGTTTCAAAAATTTTTCATAGCTCCAAGCCTTGAGCATGACTTTTGATATCGATCAATAAATTGCGGAGATAATCAGAATTTCGAGCGGCCAGTTTATCGGTCTGCTTTCATTTTAAATTTCTATGGGACCAAACTGTAAATAAACACTTCCATATAAATATTTATTTTCAATCCCCAGCAGTTGGGGGCTTATGCGATAATAAATATCTCAGTCGCTACAATAATCCAACAAGACCCAGCTGCAACTATGATCTTTCATACAAAATAAGAATTTTTAAAATCGGTTCACAAATGGTACAGTTACAAGTGTGGAGACAAAAGAATTAAAAAATTGATAACCTCCGCCTTTTTTGAAATCGATTAATATTGCAAACGCTGTATATTTTATTTTACAAAAACTAAACGTTTGCTGATGAAATGAACAATAACAATACAGAAACAGACTCACTGAATGGGAAAAATGATTATGTTCTATCAATAAAATATCTTTTATATCAATTAATTTGCTAAAGGAAAAATATTCACAGTTGTACATTAATTTTACATAATAGAGATGCTCTTCTTTTTTGGGATCTCTATAAATCTTTAGGCTTAAATACTACGTTGTTCAATTAATCCGATTTAGGGTTTGACCGGTAAGTGCTCGATTAAGTAATCGAGGTTTATTAACCTCGATTAAATATGATTTAATCGATAAACCGATTAATACAATATTTTCGCCAACCAATTAGTTTCAATAAACAAAATTAAAGAGATTTAAGGCCGAAGTATATAGAATTCGTCGTACGTTATACGTTGATTTTTTCAACTGACATCAAAGTATCGGCAGAGGAGGTTGACACAATGAGTACTTTGTTGACGGACCTTAAATCAGCCTGATTTGATTAAAGTACACATTTTCCTTGGAATTCGAGGATATTCTAGAGTTTCTTTTAAATGTAATTTGTATTTAATTCTATTTAATTTATCACACAACACAAAACAAAAAGCTAAATAAAAACGAAGAAAAAAATCTGCTATTTGTTAAAGTACTCAACGTTAAAAGTTGAAAGTCCCAGTATTTAAGTACTTTGCATTGACGGAGACGTCCTTTTCCAAAATTTAAAAAGAAATCTTTTTGCGTTTAATGGATATTTTTAGAATCTTTGCTAATTCTGGTATCGTCTTCGTACAATGTCTTAGCTCTTTTTAAAGATACACATTTACAAAAGCAAAGCAAGTTTCTCTAAACTTCTCTCTCGATTAACTTTAAAAGGAAAATAAAATAAATTATAAATATGTATATGTATAACTAATTTGCTAACTAAAATGAAATATTTTAACAAACAAAAAAAAGCTAAACAAGATTTGCATTAAGTTTTGGGATGACAATTAAGATTTTATCTCAACTTCTGCTATTTTGCTTAAAGATTTATTAATTTATTTGCTTGTTTGGGTCTAATCTAATAACAACCATAAAGAAACTGTTTAAAATGAAACTAAGATTTTTTTGCTCAACATCCTCCACAAAAGATCTGAAAAGCAAACAAAAAATAAATATTAGTCATATTGTTTATTTAATATGTGTAAAATTCTAACAAATTAAATTTGATTATAAACTTAATCTCATCATCTGTTGTGATATGATGTACATTTGTGTGCCCCTTACATACCTGCTACAAGTACTTAAAGATTGAATTGAGTACCAGGCTTGACTGCAGTTATGGTATATTGCCTCATCTGTTAATGGGATGCCTCCTAATAAATGTTTGCTTAAATAAAAAAAAATGTATAATAAAAAAAACTATGAGCTTAATGTGAACTTTATGCATTCGCCTGCGGGGCGTTGTATTTAAAATCGTATAAATTTTAGTACCAGATAATGATAACAGCAGCCATTTAATCCCCAAAACCATCCATACAATACAAATTGAAATGAACCGGCATATTAACTTTTTGCTACTGTTGTTGTTGTTGTTATTCAAAGGTGTTTGCTTTGAAAATTTGTTAGTTTTCTATTTAGCTGAGAGAAAAGTAAAGCAAAAAGTTTCATTTATTTTTCTTGTTGTCGTTGTTGATTTTCTGCTTTTATTTATATCAAAATTTGTGTTTGTTTACTTTCATTTATGTCAGTGTAATATTTCATATTTTTTTTTACAAAAGTATTTTTTTAATTTTTATTATTTTAAAACAACTACTAGCAACCAAAATGTACACGCACACTATAAAACAGATGCTTAAGACTATGAATTCATTCAAAAACTTATTACATATTAGATATACAAATTGTGAAGAACTGATTTTTCTATTATTCTTCAAAATAATAGAAAAGGAAAAAAAACTAATTGTTCGATTTATTTTTATAAACTAAAGTATCGAGAACATCGAATCAAGTTCCACCTCCAAAAATTCTTAAACATTTCTGATGTCATTTTACCTACAAACATATATAATTGTACATCTGATACACAAAGCAAAAACAATGTCTTCGTTTATTGTCATTGAAATCGTAACAAATGAATCTTTGTTACGTCCTGTCATATATGAATCATTTGCCTCAGAAATCTATGGTTCCTACAAAAATGGTCCGATTGTTATGAAATTCGACACGTTAGCTAGCTAGAGTTACTATTAATAAAAACAAATATCATTAACTAAGAAATAAGGTATATATATAATTTTTTTTAATTGTTTAAATTAATAAATTTTGGCAGTTTTACAAATATTTTTTTTATTGCGGCAAAAAATTGGTTTCATGTTATAATTACTCTATTTTATATTTTTGCTTTAGTAGAAGAGAACATTTTAAATATTCAAAGACATGTAAAATTTTATAATTTTTGAACTTTCAATGAAAAAACTTATTTTTACAGCAATAAAAATAACTATAACTATACTATTTCTCGTAGCTTTTATAAATTTTGTTTAGAATAAATCTTTTAGCTTTATTTTGTGGGGGACTACTGGGTATCATGGAATGCACAGAATAGGCATAGGCAAAGACCCTAGTCGTACATTCCCGCGTGGGTAGTGAAACATTACTGCAGATCAAAATTACACTTGAGGTCATCTTATAAGGCTTAACACAGATTATTTTTGGAAGGTTATACATGATTCGGCTTAGACTCTGTGTTTTCCTATCTCTGTGTTTTGTGTAATATATTTTGTTGCTTATGCGGACACACTTCCCAAAATTTTTTTTATAATACTTATATTGTCTTCGAATTTTTCATTCGAGATCAAAAAAATTTCACTCACTTGTCGCTTAGTTTTTTTTTTCGAGATCCTATAGAATTCGAAGGTTTCTGTTGTGATTAGCGTTGACAGTTTTGCCTATTTTTAATTTTTTAGAATCGAAATTAATATTTTAGCCTCGCGGAGTTTTTCTACCCTTTTTAATTTTGGCTTTGGACCCAAAACTGTTAAATTTATTTTTATATTTTTCAAATGTACATATATTAGTTTTTCGCCATATTTTTCTGAACATGATTGGGGTTGCAAATTAAGAAATTAAAAAAAGTTTCACAAATTAATTTCGTTGTGTATTTTTTTAAATTAAATTTTATCGTATTTATTTTTAACTGAAGTTTCAATATGTTGAAGTGAAAAAAAAATTTAATCAAATATTCGTGTTAAAATATAAATGATTTAGTGCAATTTTGATTGCAAAAACTATCCTCTCTCGTTCGTATTGAATTCACACAATATCCGAGCGTGTGAAGTGTGCAGTTTCACAATGATATTGTAGATTTTATCCCCAAAATGCAGATTTGAAGATATTTGTCCGAAAATTCACTTATTTTACGGAACATACGGCAGCTTCTTTTGCTAAGAAGCTCATTTTAATCTCTTATAGTTAATTTTTATATTTTAGAACTTTAAATATCAAACAATTTTAATTGAAAACTAATAGATAGCGAACTACACTATTAGTCTGGGGGCCGCAGGTTCAATTCCACCCAGTACCCTGGGTGTTTCTGCTTCGCAGCTTATGTTTGTTCTTAAAAACATCGGGTTTGTTAATGGTTGAAAACCTTTAAATTTTCTTAGTGTTTTCATGGAGCTGAAACACTTTCTAGAGTAAGCTTTTTTCAATTTGATGTACAAAAATATCTACTTATTGTGTCCGATTTCATATTTAGATGTTGGATCAAAATTTCCGAAGGTTCGATTTTGAAAATGAAATGAAATCGCTAAATAACATTTGTCGAAATTTTATAATAAATAGTAACGAGACATCAATAACATTTTCGATATGCGAACTAATTTTAAAATTTTTGTTTAGCTAAAATAAAAAACAATATTTTGACGCTGAGTTCAGAGGATTAAAATTTTTTATTTTAAAAAATTTATTGAATGAAGAAGTAATGACTTTGACAAGTTTTTGGTAAAATATGTGAAATATCGGCAAATATCGAGAATAGTTAGTCACGTAAATCTAAAGGATATCATACCAAACGCATGTTTGTTCGTTAACATACTCGTATTTTTAATTCGCGATCTCTCCAAGTTGTATATTTTTTCTTAATTAAATTTATAAATATGTATATATATACACATATGAGGTATACTTAATTAAGTTTATAAATTATCCTTTTTAACATATTAATCAACTTATCAAACTTTTTTTTAATGAATTTATTTATGTCAATATTTTTTTCGCTACTCTTTATCTCTTGCATTACGAAGACAGATTTAGCAAAAACGGTTAAATTCGATAGTACTTATTAATAAAACTTTAAATTAAAATTTGTTAGCCTTTTTGTAGCTTCTTAAATAGTCAGCGTGAAAAATATAAAAATTCTATTATATCAATTGAGAAGATTTTTTTAAATTAGGAGAACTATATTCGGATTTGCTGCATCTTGTGTAACCATCACCATTCCTGACCTTAAAAAATATATACATGTTCTTGTGACCATAGAGGGAACATAAGAAAAAAATTTTCGAATATATCTCAGCCATTCACGGACCAATTTGGCTAAATTCCATTAGCGTTAATCGTCTGTCAAATTCCAACAAATCGATTCATCTGTTAGGAATGTAAGTTACCTGTCGCAGTCGTAGAATCCATTTCATCACCGGACGTGCAGACAAACGTATATCGTAAATTATACTTTACTATCTATGAATATCTAGAAAATATGTAGTCGCAAATGAGTATTGTAGAAATTAAAAACCGAACAACTCTAAAAACGCCTTTCCGTATTTTCACGGTGAAGGGTAAAAATTGCATTGTCAATATTTTGTCAATTTAAAATTTTTTTGTTACGATTGATCCAAATTCTTTTTAATATAAATATTTTATTTTTGCAATTTTGTTATGTGTTTAGCCTCCTCAGACTACTGGATATAAAATTTTCTGCGTGTAGTATTTGCAGCTAATCCAAAAAGGTTTAACCAGTTTGTAATTGATTTAAAAAAAGTTTTGATTGCTTGCATATTTTCGGTTGTTCGGTTTTAACACTAAGATTATTCAAACATATATCTTACAACATTAATATATGTATGTGTGTGCATAAAACAATCTATTTGGAAAATCTATAAAAAAAAGAATGCATTCTTTAAAAATCTTCTTGCAATAGTCAACATCATCAAACAAAAGAAAATATATAAATTAAAGTGAAGTTCTTTTTAGACGAGCTTAAAAATGGGTTAGTGTAAGTGTGTTTGCCTGAATGTGGTTGTGTGTATAAAAATTACGTTTATACAGGCGCCAGACTCAGCCAGGCGCGTATATTTAAATTCACACGTGGTTTATCGCCAACATTAAATCATATTTTTATATGATTGTACCTTCTTTTGCTGCTACTACAACATGTTCTATAAAAATTTCTTCGCCGTTTTTGTTTGTTTTTCTCTTGTTGCTGATAGCTTTTGGTTTCAGCTCTTCTATATTAGTATGTAGTACATTTTTGCTCCACTGTTTTATTTACCGGTGGCATTTTGATTGTTTACATTTTGCACATTTTATGTGTTTTTTTATTGTTTTTTTAGTTGTTCATTATTTTTTTTTATAAAAACAAACAAGAATTTGTTTAACAGTTTTAAAATTAAATAAAAAGTGCAATAAAAAGCATTACTAAAATAAACAAAATAAAACAACTCTTGCCTTTAATTAAAATAAGTAGCAAAAGATTAATTAAAATACAAAGTAAAATACAATTAGGATTAAATGGAAACACACAATTCGTAAACATCTAAGGTGACCACATTTGATTATAATAAAACAAGTGGGCTGTAGTCGTCAATGTCGAATCGTGTACGCGCTTTGCGATAAAATAGAATCATTTTTTTTTGAAAATTGTATCACATTTATGTAGATTTTCATGAAATTTCGATGTTGCGATAACATTTAAGAAAAATAGAAATATCTGTACTCATGCTTAATTTCAAATCCGTAAAGATGTTTTTTTAATCGCAATGTGCCGCCGTAGTAAAGTGGAGTGTATGATCGCAGATGCGATTCCTGCCAACACTTTGGGTGTTTTTGTAAACAAGCTAAAAAACCAGTTTGAGATTGTTTCATAGCTCTAATACTTATTCACCGCATACATATCCCACATTTGCTCCAAGAATGTCATAACTAAACCAAAATTGTCTTACAGAAAGCGAACTTAAAATTTTAAATTGAAAAATAAAAATATGATTTTTTAGGAACTCTGAAAGATATTTGAATAAAAGTTTTACACAATTTAAAGAACGATGAGACGAATATTTTTGCATATTTATAAATATTTGCTGCTGCAAAATGTGATCGAAATAAATCTGGTTGTCAAAAACAAACTTTTTGAAACTATATGGGATATATGAGAATAATTTTTTATTTTTCCATTGATGTGTGTAAATTAAAAAACTTTAAGCTCCTTTTCTGACGAACCAGTTTCTTTGAGATATGACTACGTTGCAATAAAGGACCGATATGTACATTAGGTATGGGACAGTGCATTGCTTTTCGATTACGAAACGCTAGACCCCATAAACACATTCCCCTTATTTTTCCTTCACGATATTTTTTAAAACTTTCGCACTCTTTATCAATGTTTATTAAAGGGGCTCCCATACAAACTTAAAAAGTTTAAGAAATTGTTTAAAATTGCTCATACAGCTCCTTGGATACCCCTAGCCAGGACAGATGTAGGAGCGATCTCCATTAGTTTTCCAATCCGAAATATTTTAGAGCACACATACCCCCTCTATCCCATCATAATGGTGGAATCCCATCGCATTCAAAATTTACATGATATACAAAAAAAAAGACAACGTCTCAAAATACAAAACATAACTATAAAACGTAAGCTCTCAATATTACTTATAAGGTGATGAGCACCGCTCTTAAGCTCTTCTGGTATCGAGCTTTATTTAAGACGTTTGTTTTCAGATGTTTGGCTTATTCGCAATAACTGAATTTGGTATCAATCAACCGCAACTGATTCAGTCGATTTAAACAGCTTGCGATAAGCTGAACTGGGCTACATTCATATTTTAATACCTTCAACATTGAGTGAATTTGTAAATGCAGTAAATTTGTGTAACCTTGCAGCAGACTATTGCAAAAGAAAAGAAAATTTTACCGTAGTTGCAGAAATGTGTTGAAGCATAGTAGGAATTGTTTGCACAAAGATTTTTTTATCGGTAAAATTTGTTGCTAAGTACTGCGAAGTCTTGCAAAGCTACTGATTATAATATTTTCGTTTCAACTCATAATACATTCAATTTTCTGTTTACAAATACTTTCCTACATTTTGCTTGACTTTGTAAAAATTTCTGTTCTTGAATGCTTAATACCAAATATAAGGAACATGGTAGCAAAATTACTATAATATCTAAAAAAAAATTTATATATATTTCATGTCGTCATCGAACATCCAAAAGTACGTAACATCACTTTTTCTAATTTTACAGGAGAAGCTAAAAACGTTATAAAATAAAACATATTTCAGATATAGAAACAATTAATGGATTATGGAATTAAAATAGAATAACTAAACTAATTCAAGAGAAAAAACAATATTTTTTTAAATATTTTTTAAAGTTATATTACTTACGTCCTTTTGTATTTGTGTTTTCTGACGTATCATCATAAATATTTTTTTAATCATTTTTAATTTCTTTTATTAACGCTTTAAGTTTAATCCATGGTTAAATGCATTTATTCAGTTTTTTGTAATTATTATCTTTTGATAAGAGGAATGAAGTTTCAATAAAATAAATACTAACAATAAAAGTAATATTTTTATAATTTAAATAATATAAAACAGAAATATGTATGAAATTCAAGTTCATAAAATATTAGTATACAGAAAGGAAAATAATTCAATGTTCAAATGGAATATTATCATAAAAATAATTACAGTCCGAAGGAAGCAATAATTTATGGTCCTGTAAATGCCGTCAATTTATTTTAGAAATTTTTATTCTTTCAGGATGCCAGAGGTTAGGTTGGGCGAATTCGTATTTTTGTTTGCTCGTTGTGGACTAACCTTTTAATCTTCTTTAATATTAGTTTTGAAATAAATGGTTCCAGATTGATCATAACCTATAGAACGGATCATATTAATCGTAGGCTCTCCAATTTTTTCTCCTAAATTTTTTAATAATTGTTTTAAGTTATAAGTATTTATTTTATAATGCATACATTAGCTGATCGAATCGATGAGTATTACTCAGGAAAATCTTCACAATCAAGAAAATAATCATGTTTAAGGTAATGCACGTTAAGAGGAAATGGGTTTTAACGAGAATCCTTTATTAGGTCAACAAATTGTGGGGTAAATTTATTTTCTTGTTATTTATTATTCATGGAATCGCACTCCATTTGCGTGTGCCCTACGATTAAATATCTATGTTCAAAAGTGATGTTTTTTTCTTAACACTAAAGGAAATCAAAGCATTGAATAACAATACATTGCGATTTTGGTAAAAGCATCCGTCTAAATATATTATTATATGATCAAAATTTGGCGTAGGATTTTTGTTGCAGTGATGCATGTACCTGATTAATTGTGTCATACTCCATACTTACAAACAAAGGAAGAATAAATAGTTGCTTTGTTATTAAAAAATTCAAATATTTTATTTTCATTTCTTACCCCAAGTTTGATGATACGTTCATAAGTTGAAATTAATTAGTGCTGAAATTTTCCTTTGTTCCTTTGAAATATTGTCTCATGTCCAACTCTTTCTGACTAAAAATGTTACGAACATTAGCCAAAATAATAATCATTTTGGATTAAAAAATACTAACAACCAATTTGTTCGAAAAGTAATCACTTTAAAGAAAAACTCGATTTTTGGTTTTTTGATGATAGGTACTTTTGGATTGTCGGCGATGATATATAATTTTCAACCAGAACGTATAAAATATGAACTCTCAAATCGAGATACGAATTTGAACTCCGATAAATGTTAGTTTAACTGCACGAACACTATAAAAATGTGTGGGGAAAGGTGGGAATGTTGATAATAAATTTTTTAGATCCTCAATAAACAATGAATTATATATTATTGTAAATCTCGTTTTATTAAAGTTGCATTTAAAATTATTTTCAGTCTTATATATATACTCGTAAAGGATTTAAAGAGTTATTCAGATTTCGATATTCTTGGGAAACTCCTTTGCATTAATTTTAATAACAAATTTTGCTTTTGTTATGTGTAGTTAATATCTTTTTTTTATGGATTTGCTTTTAATTCAAATTCCTTTTTTATCTTTTATTTCAGGTAAGATAAGATCTGATTTAACACAATATGGCGGCATATCACCAGACATGGGTAAGAAATTTTCCACATTTTATTTTTCAAACACAAAAACGTAATTGTTAAGACACTAATAAACTTAAATAATAAAATAAAAACTTTCTAGTAGTACTTGTAATATATAGATAAAAAAGACCACAAAGTTTAATTAAACAGCAAATAAAACAAATAAAAACGTTTACTGAAAAATCGTTACAAATCATTAAAATACTGTTATGGAAAATCAGAAGCAACTATTTTAATCATCTACAATAAACACCTCTTTATTTGTTGTTGTTAGTGCATCAGCATCTAATAATAATATGGGTGGCTTAAAGTTAAAATTACCTTGATAATGATTTTAAACTGTTGAAATTAAACAAGAAAAACTTTTTCGAATTCGTATTTTTTCTCTTTGTGAGTTTTAAATAATCTGTTAAGAATTTCTTTGTTAAGTTGCCTTACACACGGTATCTGATGCATGTGGTCAAAATCATCATCAGCCAGAGCTGCAGTTTGTGGGCCAACACAACATACTGGATCATAGTCAAGAATGTGGCTGAGGTATAAAGCATATTCTTCAACTATATTTACAAGTGTGGAAATGATTGATCTTTGTAAAATTTTTTCAGCTTCTACGCCGCTTTCAAGTTGCTTTTGTTTTTGACTTCTCTGCCATTTAGTATTTCCTCTCAAACATATGTGTATGTAAAGATTTTTCTATAGATTCAATCGGCTGATTAAACTTATTATTTAAAAAGTGATTTAAAGTATACGTTCTATCTGCCACTCCATCTGCCTGCCTGTTCTTCCACTTATATCATGATTATAAGCAAAGTTTGAACTGAATTAAGGTGACCAGTTGCCATTTCTTTTTCTAAACTTGTTTTTTAATTTGCTTATATTAATTATTTTCAATGTTTGCAAAGGTTATCAATCATTTACAAATGTGCTTAGAATTTATTATAAAGAAAATCGCTTGTTAAATTTTACTGCAACTTTAAGAAAAAAAACAATAATTTAGACTTTGTTGGCAATAAAAATGAACCGAAACAGAATGCAATCAATGAAAAACTCCATTATTTATATCAGTACATTTAGTCTTTGAAGATACAGATCAGATTATGAAGTTAGGATCTCAAGGTCAGCCAAAAAGTCAAATATTATGAATGAAATAACTCTAAAAATATAAAAAACAAAAAACTATAAGATTGACATTTGCAAATATTTTACTTATATAAAAAAATCAATAAATTTCCGAACTGTTTTTCACATTAAAGGGGCGCAGATCCACTTCTTGGGATCTTTTGGAAAGGGGTGATGATACAGATGTACCTGCATGTTTTCCTTGTGCTTTTATTTCTTCATAAACCGTGCCTTGGATGGATATTGTTTCGTATAATTTAAATTTGGTCATTCCTATATTTCAGTTTGATTTTCTTTTAGCATGTACAATTTGGTCTTTTAAAACTTGTTTCGAATACCAAAGCTAATTTAAAAACTTTCTGTAGACAATAATTGGGCTGCTATAAATAAAAAATTGTTTGGAATCTTTATATAAATTCTATTAAACGTGCTTTTCCATTATCCGTGCTGAAGCTGGTGTCGTGCGATTCGATCCTATAAAGAAATGGGGAGTATAATTTGTTCTACTCCAATAAGATCAGGAGTTACAATACAACCACACAAATCGGTGGTGAAATTTTATCATAGTGCTGTAAGAAGTGAGCCTATCAACTTGGTCAATATTTTTTAAATAGCAGGAAAATCGTTAATGGTGTAAATGTTTTTTGTATTTCGAAATTATTTTATATATATTCATTGAAAATATTTAAAACTACAGAGAGCAATAAATATATAAAATAAAATTCTTCCAGACATTTAAATATATTAAAAACATTACAAAATAACTTTTAGGGAGAACGAATTAGAACGAGGTAGTACCACAGACGGTAGCTGTTCTATGTTTAGCCGTTTGGCAGTAAATAATATGTTTGAATTAAAAACTATCTTTGAAATCTTTACATGTCAATTTGAGGGAAAAAATAATATAGAAGTTTCATATTTGCAATAATACAAATAAATTGTTCATGCTTTGTTCATGCGCTTACTGATTCCGCTTGTGTGTTCTTTTCAATCGACAACAACTAAGGGTGAGCCCCTCCACCAAAATCAAGTATCCAGCAAGTTTGCTTTTTGCCCTTGCGAACCTGCTTACGTGTAAGCTCAATTTTTTAATATATAAAGTTAGCCCCCCTTTTTTAAATTGTTTGCAGTCTTACAACATTTTAAAAATACTCTGACCTTATCAACCCTGACAGGAAATATAAAAACATAAAACGCAAACAATTTCTGGTCAGAAGTAATATGTTATCCACAACTAATCCACTGACCTCTAACACGAACTATACATTCCCAAACCCGAAAAATTCCTCGATTTGCGAATAAGTCCCCTAAACCAAAGCGCCCATGGTTTTGTAGAAAGATTGTTTTAATCGAAAAAAAGAATTTTTTAAAACTGACCTAGTTTAAATACACTTAAAATTATTCTCAAAGCACCTACAATTGATAATGTATTTATTTGAAGCATAAACTTGAATTAAGTATAAAAGATCTCTCACAGCATAAAAATTCAACATGTTCATGCATTTTTATTTCATAATTGAATTTTTCTTTTATTTTCATTCACCTTCAATGAACATTATAAAAAAAACACGTTCTTGCTTAGCAAGATCAAAAAAGTAAAATATCAAAGATCGACACCTGATCTTCGTCGGCAAATACACTGCTTTTGTTTATGTTATAGTTTTTTTGTTCTTGTATCCATAGGCATATGGCAACATTTATTACGTATTATAGCCACAATATATGTACATATTGTAAAAACTAAGCAAGCAACACGGCTATAAAGCTGTTGCAATAAACTTAAGATTTAATTGCCAAACAAATCTATCTGACCGCACTGAACAGAACAAAACGAACGACGAGCGACCACCACCACCGTCAAGTGCAATTCGTTAATTTTTTTTCTTTTCAGTTTTGGAGGCTGTTGCTTTATATTTTGTCTTAAACTTGTATTAATGTGTTGCAATCTCAGAAACTATTACATTTTCATTTGTCTGTCCGTCTGCTTGTATTTACAGTAGCCGGAGCAGTTAAAAGCATTAACATGCTGATGACATTAAACATGACAATATTATTATTTTTGCATTTTATCTCTTTTCCTCTCCCTAACCCTGTTAAATCGTATGCATAGTATTTAATATTAATTGATTTTGTATTCATTAAAAAGAAATAAAATAAAATAGTATATAGAAATATTTATGGAGGACAATATGTTTGGTTGCCACCTTTAGCTTCCGTTTCTTGCGTTTTCTTATTTTTTTATTTCGTACATGCTTGCTTGGACTAACTTGTGACATGTGAGTAAACTTGAAAACACGTCAACTAGTTGAACTATAATATATAGGGTCCTTTATTTTCTATAACTCATAACTACAAAGAGAACACGGTACAAGGGGAATAAATGATAACTATATGAAAATATGAGCCGATTCTGACTTATTCTTATAGCGCATAAGCTAGATATTTAGTTGAACTCTATAGTTTAATTTGATTTTATTTACTATAAACAAATTCAATACATACACCACAAAAAAAAATATTTACTTTTAGGTTGAGGGGGCAAATAAAAAGAACAATTTTTAAGATATTTCTTTAACAACGAAATATAAATAATATATTTTTTGAATGAAAATAAAATTTTTCCCTCAGCTGGATCCAATCTTGGAAGAATTTTCAGAAAAAAGGGCAAGACTTACGCTTAGAACACGGCCTTCAAGCACAACCTGCTTACATGTAAGTCAAAAATTTAAGGACAGCAGTTAAATTTTAATAGGAAATTCGAATAATAAGGTCTGCCGTTCCTTAACTGCTAAGCTTCCTAAGTGTCCACTGCGAACAGAATAGGGCAGAAATACTATCAAACATTGCATGCAATTTATGTGTTTTTCTTTTGTCGATTACTAAATAACAAAGAACACCTTATAAGAAACACTTGTTTTTTTGCTGGCACCACAGTTACTAGAGTAATATACCATCACCACAAATAATAAAAAAGCATATACATATATTAAAACATAAGTGCTGCTACAGCTACGAATAGCTATGTTCCTGTTCTTTTTAGTATTTAACAAACTACATTTAAGTATAGTTATTGTTATAATATGTATAATAAATTCATATTCAAATGGTTAATTGAAAATTATTTTCTGTTTAGTTGCATTCACTAACTTGGGCTTTAATGTTGCAAACGCATGTAATTGTTAATGAATGTGTACGAATCTTATAAAAACATCGTTTGATTAGATTTAAGGTGCCATTATTATCAACACCTCATACACATCGAAACTATATCTGATATCATAGGTAAATAGTGTAATTAGTTAATTGGCAATATCAAAAAAATATATATCCATAAACATATAAAAAATTTCAAAAATATATTGCATATATTCATCTTTAGAAATTGTAAAATATGTGCACTTTGTACTTTAGAAACTAAAATAATGCAAAATAATTGCAAAAGCCTGCAAACTATTTTTTCTTAAAGCCATACCTTATATCTAAAAATCAATTTTAATATTACAAAAGTGTAATGTGAAGTTTAAACAAAGTTTAAGAACTATATACATAATACGATGATCAATTATCTAAAACTTACATATAATGCGGCTTATATTTATCTTCCACAAATTGTTTCTATAAATATTTAAATTATATATAAATGTTTTTATTAATTTTGACTTTATGATTAATTTTATGAATAAGAATTTTTAATTGGAAGCAATTTATTATAAATTTTAGAGTGCTTTTTATCCAAACTAATTTTTTTCAGAAATTCTTTTTTAATTAAAAATACATTCAATTTGATTATTAAGTGGTACTCGTATTAATTTGTTCTTATGCACATCATCACGAAACTTTTACGCAAAATATCTTACAAAATTGTTTGCATAAATAATGTTTACGGAAAAATTGTGCCGATTGGTGCCTTTCGAGCGTTCATTACTGCACAGTTAACGCATTTCTGAATTTATCCCTATTCAATTTAGGCAGAAGGAACTTGGCATCAATTGACGATATCGAGATATTCCTGTTCACATTTACGCTTTTGAAGGGATGGATATAATATTTAGTACGAAATTTATAAACAAAAACATCATTGTTTTTGAAATGCTGTTTAACAATTTAATTAGTTTTTTTTCGTGAAGAGTTCCACTTTTTTTTAAGATTAATCAGCAGTCAAATTGTTATTTTTGGCTTGCCGCACTCACACTCACGTGCCGTAATCTCACTCTGACTGCTAGACTTGTAGAAATGGCTGATTTATTTCTAAAATATCTGATTCTGCTCCACTGTGTCATGTGAAAATTAAATATTTGTAAAAATATTATTTTTCTTTGAAATATAAAACTTTTTCGATAATAATATAATTCCCATAGCAATGCTTTCGCTTTGGTATGATCTCCCCAAAATTTCCTCCGTAACTTTCTTACAAATAAGTTAAATATTTCCATATTCATGAGCAATAAAATTCAGGTCACTAGGACACATTATTTCATATGGACATATGAAATATTTATGAATGATTTTGTTTGTTTGCAGTCAAACTTTGGACTTTAAATATGTTTTCTTCTATTTTAACGTTGAACCCTTTTCTGAGTGTTAATACTGCATAAATAACCACCATTAGTAATTTCCTTTGTTGAATACTGTTAAAAAAAACAAAGAAACATGAGCTAAAAATATGTATAAGGATTATTTAGAACCCCTTTAAAAAAGTCCAAAATTTTTGTGTAAATACCCATTTTCAAGTGGTTGACAACATGTAGTAAAAGAATATAACCAAAATTACTATTAAACATTTCGTAAGTGTTGTTTTTGTGTTATATAATTTCCATAACTCATATTCATACACAGCTTTCGTATCAGAACACACACTTATTTACACACGAAAAATATTTTTTATACCAAAAGGACAAAAGTCGGTCTGTACTCAGGACAAAATACAAAAAAAATATACAGAAAAAATAAAACCGAAAAGTAAGGCTGGCCTCTGTAGAGACATGCTAGCAGACAAAAGAACATACAGCTAAACGAACAGATAGATGTGGCCAAAACAAAAGCACCTGCAATACGACAAAAATTTCTATGTTAAAAAAATATACATGCCACACACCTTCAGTTCAAATATACAGCACTACACACTCCTTCATGTAAATGCGACAAAATACTCAGGATTTTAGTTTTTTTCAATTTACTTTTAACGCACATACATACATACATACTTGTATTTTTATTTCTTAGGTTTACGTAAGGGGTTACAATGTTACTGTGGCAGAACATAGAAAAACTGAGTTAATAAAAATCTAGCATATGTAAACAATTATTTGCAAGGACAACAAAAGGATAAAGTAAATAATTGTATATTAAATATTAAAATTAAATAAAAGAACAATGAACTTCATAATTATTTCAATGATATGATTTGAAAAGAGTTTTAATAATTAATTATAAAAATGTATTAATAAGAAACTGTTGTAAATATTTAATTTTAAGGTTTTTTAATGTCTTAGGCCTACAGGCAATATTAAAGTGGTTTACACTGTGTACCAACATGAAAACAACATACATACAACTAATATGCCACCACCACCGCTTACAGCAGCAATATTATCATCATAATCATTGCCACAATTATTATTATTATCGCAGTCATCATCATCAGCAGCTACAACAGAACTTTTTTGGAAATTCATTGCTGCTGCTGCTGCTGCTGCTCCTGTTGTTAGTTGTAGTAACAACAACAGGGATAAACCGGACACATATTTGATTCTACACACTTCACAATGGTTAACTGGGGAGCATTTTATATTTTAAGTGGTCTTAACAGCTCATAAAATGTTCAGACATCCAACAAAGCATTCATTCATATCTCTTGATTCCAACGCCAACTAACATTTAGTTCTGTTTTTGGGAATATTTTTTTTTAATAGATTGGGGACAACGTCGTCATATTATGAACTTAAAATTTTCCCTTGTCATTTTTTGCTGCATGTTCCGGTTTTTTATAACCAAATATTATTTTTTTATACTTTCCTTAGGTGTGAGTGGCAAGAGACGATCACCTTTGTTAGTAAATGTGTGTCAAAAATAAAAAGGGCTTTTGGTCAAAATCAGTTAATTCAATAATTTAATAAATCCCTTAGGTTATAATTTTTCATCTGAGAAAATTATTGAATTTTAAGAATATAAAAATAGATCGAAATTTGTAACTATTTTAATCGCGAATTGATGATTTTAACGTGGAGTAAATAAAATTTAATTACATTAAAATGTATATTCAAAAATGTTTAAAAATCGGAAAGATTACCACTAGTTATTGGTGAAGTTTCTTCTGGGATCACTTGGTAGATGTTGCTTGCACTCAAATCACAGAGAGGGATATTAATAATGTTTGATAAAGCATTTATATGCCCAGTGGAATTTCTATCACATACATCTTCGCTCTGAGACCAATGACAATGTAAGTGCGACCCGTCCAAAGTCTGTATCTAATTCCTACTTACATTTACATAGCGTTGGCATAGGCCAACGAAGGTAGGATAGGTCCAATTACTATGGTGATTCGGAGGGAATTAAGATGTACCTGGATGCAATTAGGCTTTAGTAGCAGACATTATATTAATATTAGATGGGTCAAATTAAAATCGATCATAGGATGGGTTTGAGCTACCAAATATTTAAATAAACAAGAAAACCCATTGCATTTTTCTTCAGATGGTTTTATTTTATTTTTTCCAGTTCTTTTATTATAGGAAAGCTTGCGGAAGCACCTGGCTCTACGAATTATGAAACAATTTCTAATTTTTTAATTTAAATTTAAATTTTGACATTTTACTTTGGAAGAATAAAAAGGCCTTGAATTAAAAAGATCAATTTGGAAAAAGTAACGGAAAAAGACAGCAGAAAACAAACGAAATTCATAATTGAAACTAAAATAATAATATGATACAATACGGTGCCATCCAAATCAGATGCTAGTGCGAAGGCTAAATTTTATTTTATTGCTTTTTTTATTCTTTATTTTATACAATTCGATAGGGAAATATTAATCCCAATCGGATGCAAGTTGTATACGCTTAACTATTTTATTTTAAATATTCCTATCAACATAATAGTATACAATCGGATGTATTTCAATTTATAACAACTTGCGGGCGGATCTGTAAAATAACGCCCTAAACAAAAATTCCCAAAAATATATGAAAAACTTTCATTCATTTTGGATTCTATATTGTTATGAAATAATTTCCAAATTTTAAGGATTTATTGAATATTTTGGGAGCAATTTTATTTTGTTGTTGGAACTATAATTAGTTTAATTGAATTGAGGGAGAAGCGCTTGATAATTATTGTAGCGAATAATCGAATAATTACCATCGTACTTAACAATGCAACTAACTAGTTCAAAATTGTTTATTTACAGAAACGATTTTAGCAGCAATTTTTGTTTTAAAATAGACATGCAACTCGATAAAAACTCTAATCTTTATTTTTCTGTTGTTGTTTTTTTTTCTATTGATGTTTGTTTTCGGTTCAACACAAAACAAATAAAAACCAATATAAAATGCTAATTGATTTTAGCATTTAATAAAACATAAATTTTAAGTATTTTTAGACTTTATAAACCACAATGCAATAGTGCTAGCTGATGTTTATCAGTAATTTGATTGTCGTATAACATGAAAGCTGAACTCGTACTCTCATGTATGTATGTACATACTTATGTACGTAAATTAATTTGCAAGATTCAACAACTGCTGGAGTAATTAAACTTCTATTAAACATTTTCTATTAAATGCACTCGAAAATTCTCCTTTTTATATATCTCTTCAACCATAATTTATATTTAATTAACACACTGTTCTATGGTTTATTTTTATTTTATTTTTGTGTATTTTTATATTTTTAATCGCTTCCTTGGCTTTGCTGTAGGTATGCAATTAGTCAATTTATTTGAAAATTTATTAACTGCCAAAAAATATTTTGTTGGCCAACAGTTTTTTTGCTACTCACCAAACCGTTGTCGTCGCCGTTACTACTGGCCTTGCACAGTGGGATCTGTTCACCTTTTGCTTTCCAAAAATCATTAATTTTAAAGTAACGAGAAATAATGAGCTCGAAAATTAGTGCGCTAAAACATTATTTTTATTTAGCTTCATTGAAAATTGGCATACGTTTGAAATGAAAGCAGTGGTTTGTCCGCAATTCAATAATAACAAAGGACTCTTTAGGACTTTTTAAAGTTGTTTGACATTTAATATTCTTTCTATGACGTATAATTTTCTCACAATATCAGGTTTAGCCCAAATTCCAAAAACTATAGAATATATTTTTTATTGAACTTTCCAATTGTAAAAACGTGAAAATATCTTTGTTGTATTAAAAAAATTTTACAACAATTTGTCAAGTTAGAATAACTAAGCGAAAAAACAAAAACAATTAGGCAAATATTTAAAATGTCAAAACTACGCCTACGCGAACACTATAAGTGATAAGTTATGGATCTGCTTGCAAAACATTGTAAGAATCACGATTAAATGTCTAACATTTTCTTCCATGCCAGCCTATGTAATGTATTATATAGTATTTTTTTGTAATTTTGTGCTTATTCATAATTCATGTTAAATTCTCTAGCAGATGCACTGATAGAGTTTATCAAATGCTTTTGAATACATTGTTTTTAACTTTGTAACGCATTCCAGCTACAAGCGTCACTGTGCACCGTTTTTTTAATCAATAACCATAAGGCCAACTTAAAATATGTATTATAAAAAAATTGAGCAAAAACACCAACTATAGGAAATTTGTTTGTGAACGAGATGTTGCACGGGTCAATATAAAAAATTTTTAATTTCAATGCGTAAATATAATCAGAAGTGGATGTGTGAGTGTATTTTAATTCAGTTTTATTAAAATGCCGGCGGTAAATTAAATTTTTTTTATTCTTTAGAACACAGAAGCGCGTACTCCGTCCATGCTTCATAATTTGCCATAACTCTACTAAAGTTTGTACAGGGGTATTCATTCATTTTTTAATATTCCATTATATATCATACACAGAAAGCAAAACAGGAAGAGAGACGTTGATGAGCAACAACATAATAAACATCACAAACGAAAATAAGAATAATTCATAAAAATAAGAAAATAAGTTTTATACAAACCACAAAACTTTGTTGGCAACTTAACGACAAATAGTTGTTGGAAAAATAGTTCATAATCTTTTACTAGAAACGAAAGACCATTTGAAATTTCCTTTTCTGTTTCGTTGTTTTCTTCAAAGCAAAAGAAAATAAACATTAATTATAAAATAACTTCGTCTTGTTAAACAGCCTGTTAGCGCTAAAATAAAACCAAAACTGGGTTATCAACTATTTATTGTTTCATACATTCTGTACTAAATTAGGATTTTTCTACATTTTTTTATCAAGATAAAAGGATTGTTCTTTATAAGTTTGTTTCTTTCACTGCTCTCTCTCACAAATGATTAATTATATTTTATGTCATGGTATGTGTGTGGGTATATTAAAAAAGCAGCCATTATTATGAGAGAATATTAATGCATCAGCTGATTTGTTGTACTTATTAAATTCATAGTCACTAAGAGTTGCCATTTTGGTGCTTTTGAAGACTTCGTTCTTGGATTTTTTAATTTCACAGAATAATTTTATTTCTTTTAATTTGTCTTTTATTCTTTTCAATGGTTACTAAAAATTAAACATTGATTTAAAAGGGGAGGTTGTGTATGATTTTCGAAGCAGTTGGATTCAGAATGAAGAAACAAAAGTTGTTCGACAAAATTTCTACAAAAAAATATTTAAAAAATCATATGTTTGCTATAATAAAATTTAAAAAAGAAGTTTACATTCGTCATAGGATAACCAAATTAGGACATGCGATGAATATATTTTTCTTCACGTTGTAACGAGCTTTTCACACACGAAATAAGAACTCAATTTTATGTATAAAATAAAAAAGTTACTAGAAAACTATGTACATATATATAAAGATATTCAATGTATTTTTAATAAATATACTGGAAATAATTGAAAACCCGTTGGCTTGAGGTCTATTAAGTCATGGTACCATTGATAGGAAGAATTGGCTAATATTAAAGTCCATCATGTAATTCAATCAAAAGCGGAAACAAAACAAAACTAAACAGCGTTATCAACTTTTGAGTTTTGGAAATCATTACAATGAAAAAACGTTTATTTCACAAATTACAATTAATTAAAAAAATTTAAATTTTCAATTTCTTATTAATTTTATTTACTGAATTTATGTTGGACTGAGATATGAGAAAACCACCAACTATAGGGTAGCAATTACTTTAAGACTATCGGGATATAAAGATAAACATATATGCTTGGGATGTGTTAGACTCGATCTAACAATTATAATTAGCTGTGTTAGATTAATGTTATGTAGGATTTTATCGGTACAAAATACAAGAAACTGCATGAACTTGCACCGTTTTCAGTGCAACTCTTTAAAAATTGTTTTTAATAATATATATGGCCACTGGGTTTTCGAATAGGTTAAATATTTAAAATTAAAACAATAACGATATAGCAATAAAAAATTCAGATATAGCCGGTTAGTCGGTTTTGTCCTAAAAATTATGAAAAACAAAGGCCTAAAATTCAAATTATTTTAATTCGTTCTTATTTTCCATATAAATTACACTTCGAGTCGTGTTTTGACACTTTTAAAGAAAAATCGTTAAATCATAATTTTGCTAATATAAAAATCTTGATAATACACTAAATTATGCATGATTTTTTTCGTAGAATCAAATTTCTGTCAATCTTCGTATATAAGACTTTTTTCAGATATAAATCTATACTGGGAAAGTCAACAAATTTTGTGCGTTTTAACAAAATAAAACTATTTGCTTGACAAAATCAAAAATTACTGGTGTGACCGATTCGTTATCGAGAAAAAACACACCAATTTTTTTTCATTCGAAAAATCAACATTTTGTTGTTCTTGTGTCATTTCAAATCGAGATTTGTTGCCACCAAAAATTAAAAATTACTAGAAATAAAAGTTAAAAGTACCATTCACAGGCTGGAATATTTTGTTAGTGGAATTTTGTAAAGCACTAAAAGCAATACCAAATGCATTGACTTGACAACGCTGAAAGTGATCAACAGGTAAATTATCTGAGTAAGTGTATAATGTGTTAAGATGTGTATACTATTTTGCTCTCTTTCTGCTGATCGTAATTCTCTTAACAGTCATCATTAATCATATGGATGGGCACATCTACTCTCAATGTGTGTTTCTCATTAGGAAACTCACCTTTGCTACCTTTGCTGTAGTTGTTCACCTTTAACTGTCTTTGAAGTATTTTCTTTTCACTCACATGTGGTTATCGTTTACGATATAAGATTCTGATTGGATTTCATAGTTATATTTATATGATTGATCACATATTTAAGATATTGTAATAATCTGAGCAGTCTAATAACAGGAATAGGATATTAAATTTTAGCAAGGTTGGCAACCGATAAAAATATCGGTATCGTCACCGGTATTAATTTTTTATTTCGGTATCGGTATTTCAACTACATGGGCATCGGTATATACCGATCTTGAATACCGGTATTATAGTTTGGTATATAAAACTAAAGGAAATATGTTTTTTTAATAACAATACTTAAATAATAATACTCACTCTAGAAATACGTCAAATACGTTAATTCATTTAAGTATGCTTGGTTAAGATTTCTAGTTTTTAACAAACTGGGCATTATACACTATTTAAAAATATAAAATTTAAATTTTTCCATATATCTTGGAACTGACATTAAATATTTTTATGGCTGTCTTCATTAGCTTACAAAATATCGAATCGCTTCAAAAACAAAAAAATATAAAAATATTTTCAATATTAGCACATTTGTTGGAAATACAATTCTGTTCATAATCAAACGAGGTTTCATACTTTGCAGGCAGAAAACATCTTTCAAAGAGATCTAAGCTGATGTAAATTTCGAATTTATCAGCAATGCCTATAATCATCAATCGACAATTTTTGAGCAACATATCATCGATATGTTGTGTTTATCAGTCCATGTACATATATGACCGTATAGGACAATGTTTTTGTATGCAACTGTTTGTTTACGTCCGCTGAACTATAATTCTAGAAGTCAGCTAAAAAAAACTGATGGTGTTGTTGCCATGTCTGGAAAAAATGGAAATTCGAAATAATCTTAATCGGTTAAAATTTCTTTGAGCAAAAGTGATTGCATTTAAAAACAAAACTCCTAATATGCATTGGAATTTATTGAATTTTTCATAATATTATTTTTTAATTTTTTATTATTTGTTTTTGAACACAAATAAACAAAACACAAAGATTTTATTCTATGGACGAAAATATTTTTTCCTCTGACTTTTTCATCGGCTTTGCTTACTAAAACAAACCTCTTACAACTACAATTAGAGTTGAATAAAAGTCAGCCTAGGTAGCAATGGTAAAGTAAGAAAACAAAAACAATTGGTTGGTTATTGGGTTCTTGTTACAACTTTGATATTATTAAACTTATCATTTGTTTTAATGAAGGTTTAATATAATATCTCCAGTTGTTCTAAGAAATATTTGGGTAAAGTTCCCTGCGTTAGCAACAGTGAAATACGCAAAGGAACTAGATATACCCCTCAATAATCAATTTTAATTTGTCTTAATTAAACTATTATAATAAAATATTAATTTTGGGAAAATAGTGGGATTCAAAATTTAAAATACTCAAATTGTATTATATTTATTTAATTTTTGCGAATCCCATTTCACTGATAGTACAATAAATACAATTCGAAAAAAGTACGAAAGTTAGAAAAATTGTAAAATTGGTTAGAAATCGCTAAAATAACAAAATCGTAGAAATCAACTCGTAAATACATATTTGAGCAGAAAGATTAATCTGGGGAAATAAAAAATCTTAAAAATTAAAACAAACTTAAAAATACACTATTTTTATTTCTATGCCAAAATATTAAAAAAGAGGGAAATTAAAAAAATCTATACTGAATTCAAAAATCTCATGAAAATAAGCTTGAAAAAATGCCTCCAAAATATACATATGTTTGTTTAGTACATGTATTTATGTTTAATACATATATTTTAAGACGTTATGGAAAGGAGTTTAGGGCATTGTCGCATATAGCAGTTTTCATTTTATCATTTAAAAGCTTGTTTCATACCTTATTATGGATATCGCCTGTGATTTTTGCGCAAGTGAAATGGGTGTATCTACATACACAGATATATCATCCAAAGTGTAAATAAATAAATACATGCTTCTGTTTCTTCTTAAAGCAGCTGCCGATAACTAATAATACCTATCAGCATCTTAGGGTTAGTATGTCAGTGATGGCTTAAACGCTGGTTTAGCTAAACTAATTTTCAATTTATATTTTATTTAAACTGAACCTCAGCAAATCACCGTTGGGTATATATTTTATAGTGTAACAACTTATATGAGCTAATACTACGAATAATGAAAAACACCACTAGAATAATATTCATAAGCTAAAGAAATTATTTGTATTTTTATTTTATTTCAGGCGAAAATTGTTTACGTAAAGTTTTGCAATATAATTTTTCTTAAGATAAAGCTTACAGTTCTTTGTAGAACTCTAATGCTAAATCTATAAATTAAGCTAGTCTATGTAAGTATGTAGCTGAATTTTAATCATAAGGACGCTGTAGCAATTAATATCATCTTTAATATTTTCAATAATATCGGGCTTTTATTTCATTTATGTATCTCATATGTTTACAAGCATGAAGTTCTTAAAATTTTTAAGTTCGTTTTTCATATTAAATTTGTTACCCAACTTATTACCAAAATATGACTAAGACAATTGAGTTATAGCTGCTCTTATACTAATTCGAATGTGCAGCTGATTTAATTTTTTTGTTGTACAAATTTATAGGTTTGTTGAACTTGTTAAAGGTTAGCTCTTGAAATATTGCTGGATTTTTTTAGAACAAAACGATATAACTAAACCATTCTGCAAAAGGCTTCTGACATTCAAAATTCAAAAGCGTATGATAAAATAAGCAAATTTACTTGTAGCCTTACGTGAATGTGTTTGAGTGCGGATATATGTATGTATCTTTACTTTTTTAACTTCAAATAAAATACCCAATTGTTAAAATCCGCTTTTAGCAATGCAACTGAAATGAGAGATATTTTAGTAGTTTTGGAAATGGTGAGAATAAATATTTTCTTTTCGCCTGTGTATAAGACTGGCTCACTTTCTCTTTGTAATTGTTAATTTTTAAATATAAATGATTAATTTTGAATAATGATATTCTCATGTTTCTCATTAACTATTTTTTAGCCCTGAATGCCTAGAAAAAAATACAAAACTCAATTCCTTTTTGTTATAATGAAATTCCAAGCCTTCTTACAATTTTCTGTTGCTGCTACTTTTCTTGTTATCTCCACCATTCATATTTCCCTTTCTTTGGTCTTGATCATGTTACAAATAAAAAAGAATTTCTTTTGACAAGTAAACCACAACAATACAAACACTTGGCATACGAAATAACAAAAAAAAACTGAAAATACACAAAATTATAACGATGAAGTCAGGAGTCCATGTGGTCAAATCTCAAAACCATTCAACTTATTTCTTAGTTAGATGAGGACAAGACATTGCACAGAATTATAAAAAAGCTAAGAAAAATAAAACGTATACAAAACACCAGCTAAACAAAAACTGACAGCAACAAAATTGAGTTAGTTAACAGTTTTATATGCGTTTATGCAGATTTTTAACAGAGATTTAACCACGCATAAGAATTCCTTAACAAAATATATTTTTTTTACCCTGTTGTCATTTATAAAAGAGATTCAAGAGTTCTACTCTATAGCCGTAAACCAAAAACTAAAAATATTGAAATAATAAAAGAAAAAAAAAACATGTGAAGTAACTGAAAAGGGTGTCATTTGTGTTAAACATGAAACAGATACAAAGTAATTATAAGCCAAAAAGGCTTAGTCCATTTTGAAAAAAGTATTTTGTGACTGATAAAATTTTATTCTTTGTGTTTTTGATAGCAAACAATATCGGGTGTTTTTTTTAGAAGCGCAGAACTTTAAATTGGCAAAGATGTTTTCTTTCACAAGTCCTTGTTTATTTTGGGCTTAGATTAGTTCATTCATCATGATTAGGCTCAAGATGGAGTAACGTTAGCAAACGACAATGTTAAGAACGTCACTTTGAACGGCGATTGGTGCAAAGAAAAGTCCACTGACATCTCGATTATTCGATACGACACCATTAGTTTCTTTTACAGAAGCTCTGCAGATCTTGCCAAAAATACAACCTGTTTCCCTATAAAGAGTATACACCGCCAGCCATAATCGTAACCAACATAAGCAATAATGTCGTAACATTATTTTTGACAAAAAAAAGTTTTTTTTGCGCTTTATATAAACTTCAATTGCGAAAAGATTATCTAAAAATATCCAACAAAGAAAATTTGGGTCAAAGTGATATGGTGAATTTCTATTTTTTCTCATTATACCCCCTTAAATAACAATATATACATATGTACATATTTAAATGTTATTCAGTTACTTAACGTTAGTTATATATGTATGTCTGTAAACAAAATATGTATGTATGTGTCTAATGTGTCATCTATCGTAATGATTTTATTGTTTCCTTTTAACGACTTTTATTAAGTTGCAAATAATATGTTATTTTTTCATCAGTTGTAACTGAACTTGAGGTATTTTACCTTAGAAGGGCTAACCTCATGTTTCCTGCGATGTTGGGCATACATAAGTATTTCTTTATGCTTTATTATTGTAGCTTACAGCAGCACGCATGTCACTTAAGATAATTTTTTGTTGTACGAGTAGTTACTTTTGTTGTTTGAAGTTGGTTGTTGCCTGCTCATGTCCGAAGCAAGTAGCTTCAATTTTATTTGGCCTTAAAGCATAAATGTAACAACAATACGGCAACTCGTGTTGTAAGACTTATAAGAAATGACACATTTTTGACATCCATGTGACTTTAAAGTTGAAAATTTTTAATTTTCATTTAATAAGTCCAGCATGAGGTGTCTCAGACCGTTTCGAACAGGAGAACGAAAAAAAAGCGGAAAAATACATTCTGAAATAATTTTTATTTTTATTTTTGTTTTGTGCGACATAGTCAAAAGTCTTGAACATAACTTTAATTTCATTGCCAAAAGTGTCATGTTACGAAGATTTATATTCAACTGTCTTGTTGAGCTGTCTTAAAAAATTTCTACATTCTACTCCATGTTCTTCTTTTTTTGTATTCTCTCTCATCTGAAACACGCCCAAATAAATATTTAAACAAATATTATTATTTGTTTTTTATTATGAAAAAAAAGAACTGATAAAACAAATTTTTATTTGCTTGCTTTATGGAGATTTAAACTGGTTTCTGTTATGCTTTTAAGTATTTCATAGTTGATTTGGCCTTTTTAGTTTTTTATTAGTAAAAATATTTCAAATTAACAATAAAATGATTTACATTCTTATCACTTTTACTTGAAAAAATAAGGATACACTACTCAGCCTCATACTATGCTAATGTAAGTGTGTATTTGTGTGTGCGCTTAGACGTTGGTATTGTTTATTATGGCTGGGAGTCAATTCTTTAGATTTATTATCTTTTTGATTTCCATTGAATTCATTCACACTTGCACCTTCATGGCTTTTATTATGTATTGAATTCTTGTATTGATGACACTCAGGTATTTTTAAAATTTCATACTTTCTTTAGTCTGCTTTGAAGTGAGAGCAGAGTTGGGTAAATTTGAATTTTAGATTTTTTTTCTTTCAACTTTTTCAGTTTGAGTTGCATGTACAAGCACTTGTTTTGCTGATTTTTCTTTGTAAAAAAGTATCTTTCGATATGTCCGTGTGTTGAGTCACCATTGCCACACACTATTTCTATGTTTAACGTTCAACTATTACAATGGCAACATATGTGTCTTGCTGACTCGTTGAATGACTACTAGCTGGTTGGTTGTTTGTTTGGGTGACTGGTCAGATGACAGTCTTTAGTATTTTATGGGCAATGTGGCATGTTAAAATAAGATTTATTACCATAATATATACAGTACTTATATACACGCTTACATTTACTTCTTACACTATAAAGTGTTTTACTTGGTGAAGAGTAATACGTGTATTTGAGAAAAGTGTCAATGTGAAATGAAAGCAGTCACGTTACAGCTAAACGCCGGGGGTTAAAGAGACACCATTTTCCTTATGTCTTTTTTTTTTATCCAATAAAGATTTTTTTAAAAGATTAATTCTAAGCCATTTTTAATAATGGCGGTCTTGTGGTGCTTACTTTTACTGACTTTAATTTAAGCCAGCAACCTTCACTTCTTATTATGTCAACCTTTAAGACATGTGACAGCTGTCATTTCATTTACTTATGCGCTTTTTTCTTCTAACTCTTTGTTGTTTTATATTCTACAATTTGCCTTTTTTTAAAGCGGATTTTTTTGCACAATACAATTGTCACTTTATAAAGCAAACAGCACAACTTTGACATAAGCTGTCACTTGTTTTCGGCGTATAGGCAGCTGGTGAGGCGGTCGCAAACGAAACAATAAAATCTCTCAAAAATAAAAAAACGGAATACAGAGGAATCTCCCTTAACGGATACTTCCCATAAGCGGACACCCCTGTTAGACGAACACTGTTGCCAGGTCCGGCAGCGCTCCATAAGAAAAGCATTGCAGTCGCTTTCCCTTGAACGGACGCTTCTCATGAGCGGACGCGGACATCCGCTTAACAAAAAAAATTCTCTTGGACGGACATTTCGCTTATTTTTTCCGATTTTTTATGTCATAATTTAAAAAATAATCTTGCAAGACTCTTTTAATCTGTGCGCTTTAACAACTGGGCACGGTTTATCATATTTACTACATCACATAATAGTTAAATGAGGGTATTGTAAATATTTTCTCTGTCACATAATGTTTTCAATCTAACGTTTTTTCTACAATTTACGCTTCTGCTTTGGAGAGTTGACAATACTAATTCTTGCCAACAAACATTAGCTACGCGGTTTAGGGGATTCCCCAAATAACAGAAATGTGCGTACTCATAAAACATTTTAAATTTTTATTACATATAGAGCTACATTTAATTTTTTTGTTGTTAAGCCCAATTGAATTGCTTATTTTATTTTTTTTTAATAAAAGTATTTTTAAATAAAAACAAACAATCTCAGACAAATTTTTGTTGATTTAAATTTGAAGTTTTCTCTTGGCAGGACAGCCCCCTTGTACGGACACATTTTAACGGTCCCTTCGGTGTCCGCTCAAGAGAGATTCCAATGTAATACATTTTAATATTCATGCTTACTTTTTCACAGAAAAATCTCTCTATTTACATATTTAAGAAATACTTGTGCAAATTTTGCTTAGTTACCGGTTTCGAAGTCGTAGCTGAACATACTAACAATAAATACGCTGCAACAAATAACACATTTGTTTTTTTTTTTTTTTCTTTTAAATATTTTTATCATGCAACGCACGTCAAAATGTTAAACGCCTCTATTCGTTAAATATAACTTCATAATATATCATGTTAAGTAGGCGCTAGTCCAAATTGTTTAAGTTTCTTTATCATTAAATATAAAATGACTTATTTTATGATCAAATTGCAATTGTTGGAGAATATTCTGAAAGGCACATGTTTGTTGCCACATTCATATTATATGGCGGCAATAAAATTAATCTTAAATGTGTGTTTAAGAAAATCTTTGCTAAGTAGCTTAAGAAATATGTTTGTTTATGAACTAATAATTACTGAATTAAATAAAACACAGTAGATACGGCAGCGTTTTTCTAACATTTATGAATAGCAAAATATCCCCAGTTTCATCACAAGGAAATGTTGAGTTTTTATGGCTTCCAAGTCAGCTTAATTGTGGTTAAATATTGGAGAGATCCTGTATTCTATTAAGCGTTTATTTCAGAGTAGTGATGGAAGTTTTTGTAAAATTAAGGGTAGTTTAAACAATAAGACTTTACTACACTCACAGACACATATATCAAAGAGAAAATTAAATCTAATTTTATTCCTAGGCCGAAAAGGAAAATAATATTCTTATGATTTTCTTTTTGCTTCTACGTACGTGCATTATTAGAATAACATAAAGAAAATTAAAACTGCTGCTTATGTATTTTAATTTTTACATCGGAGGGAGTAGTTTATTATTGTCTAATTGATTGTAAATTTCATTAGAATGGAATTGCATGTAATAACTGCAACCAAAGTTTAATTTCTAAGTAAAAATAACACATTTCGAATCAATTTTGTAGATTGCTTGAATCATGTCCTCTTTCAATGAAAATTTTCCCATTCAAAGATCGCAATTATAGAAAATATTCGCCGTTTCAGGTTTTTATAAACTCCCTCCAATTTAGAATTAAAAAAAATATAGTGAAAACTTGTGAAATATCTCTTGTTAATATAATTGAAATTTTCAACCGGGAATAGTAAGTTTTTTATCTCACCGAGATCCCATTCTCAATTATTGATATTATATACAGAGTGACATACACAAAATGTTATCTACCTAAATTAAAGATAAACTTTTTTGAATATTTATAACTATATTTTATAAATTTATTATTATTATTTATTGTCTCGATATATTTTTTCAAAGATTTTCAAAAAATAAAATAAAATAGATTCATATAGAATGTAATTTGTTTGTTGGGTTTTCTGAATAAGTTTCAAGGCCTACTATGCTTATACTTATGTAATTTTTGTAATTCTCTTTGAGTTTTTAACAGTTTTTGTATAAAATAAGAGGTTTCCAACTGTTCAAAAATATGCTTTAAGGCCGAGGCACATAGAATCCGTTGTACGTTATACGTTGCTTTTTTCAACTGACAACGAAGTTAAAATACAGGTTTTCTTATGAGCTTTGTCACATTCAGTACGTCTCCGTCAACGCAAAGTACTAAAGTTGGGCAACTTTTAACTTTTGACGTACGTTGAATACTTTGATAAACAAAATTTTTTTTTGCTTTGTTTTTATTAATCTTTTTGTTTTGTGTTGTGACAAAATTAAATTAAATAAAAATTCAAAAAATAAAAACAGAATTCCATTGAAAATGTGTTGTTTAATCAAATGAAGCTGATTTAATGTCCGTTAATAAAGTACCCATTGTGTGAACCTCCTCCGCCGATACTTTAACGTCAGTTGAAAACAGCAACGTATAACGTATGACGGATTCTATGTGTCTCGGCCTTTAAGGTCTACTGATGATTTGGCATTAGCATCAACGAAATGCAAATACATATATAGACTAATTAAAAACTCTCAACAAACAAAAGTTTTTTTTTAAATATTTGTAACTATATTTTGATTTTGATTTTTTCCAATATTTCTGAAGAGAAACTGATTATTTCCAAAAAAATCTCAGAAACCAAAAAAACATTAGCTTTTATATGACAATTTCACATCCGATTGTTTAAGCAAGCAAGCAATATTTTTCCTAAAAAAACTAATACTTTGGAAACCTTTTTAAATATTTCGTAAGCTCAAGCAGTACTTGATTCTTATATTTTTGGAGTGATCGGTTATCATGATTCCGATTCTTGATTAGATAGTTTTCAGATTCGAAAATAAGCTTCACAAATAGCCATGCAAGTATACACCAAATTAATGACAGTTACTGCACAAACTTTAAGAATTAAATGTCAGTAACGATTTCTACAGTCTTTTTTTTAACAATACCAAGACTTCGGTTGTGTTATTGTTGAGACAGTACACCAGCTGCGGCAGATAAAGCTAAACTGAAATTTTCAAGCATATTCATCTAGAAACATAATATGCTTAAGTTTTATAATTTCCACAAAGTTTTATAATTATATTCATATGTAATACGACAATTTTTGAACACAATATGATTTTTTATGACAATATTTGTTTTGTTTACATAATATTTAAATATTAAATTATTTGAAAATAGTAGTTAAAATTATACGATTATTAATTTTAAATCAAAAACTTATTAAATTTTTAAGCTCCTCATTTATAAATTTACCCATGCAAGGGGATTATTAGATAGATTAAAATCAATATACAAGTCTTTAATTAATATATATTTATCTATTAATTTAAATCTAAAAAATCTTTATTGTAGAGAATAAGATACTCCGTGATAGGTTCAAGTTCTAACCTTTTCTTTATTTCTTACTGACTTTTGCTATAATTCGCATATATCAAATCTAAAGAAATAAAGATCGCAAATAGTGGAACAATTAAGTTCAGATCAGTTGACAAAAATTTCCCGCAGGAATATTATAATTATTAAAAATATAAGTAGTCATTAATTTTATGGGTAATAATTTGAAATAAAAAAATAATTTACTTTGCTGAAATGAACAAAACCAAGATCGCCTGTCCTTTTCAGTTTTAATTGTAATGAGCAGTGAACACTTTCATATATCAGTCATTAAATGACCCATATTTATATTACATATAAACGAAATTAAATTAAAACTCTTAAAAGCAGCATTGGTTCATGTGAAAGACCTGATGTTGCTTTGTTGCTGTGACAACATGTCATTCAAATGGTTTTTTGGGGAGATTATGCATATACATACATACATACATATATAATACGTGGTACATAAAACGTTGGTCAACTATTGCAAGAACAACAACATCGCTTACAACCGTCTTTACAATAACCAAAACAAAAAAGTATTAACTGGCAGCATAGTGTTATGTGTGTCAGTTGAACCATGAACGTGTACCGCCTACAAGTTGTTGCATTTATAAAAGTCAAACCTTAACAGTTCTGTTGCAACCAAATGAAATCTGTATGCAACGTTATACTCACATGATGTGGTTAATGATGCTGCAGCATGTGCAAAGTACAGTAAATTAAAAAAAAACCATGATGATCATAATGCAATAATAATAAAAATTTAATACAGTGAAAGCTTTCCAAAAACGACTCAGTATGCTTACAAAGATTTCTCACATATAGAGAGTAAACTACTGATAATGTGTTCTTTTATCTGGTTGGGGTTGATGATGCTTTAAGCTTATATTTTACAAAAAATTCAACTGCTGCTGCCATTAAACGCAAAAGGGCAAAAATCTGTCATTTTGCTTGAAATTGCAACAGTAATGATGAGTATATGATTCTTTCAGTATTATTGTGGCATTTTTGATATAAACAGAAAGTTAAAAAAAATGATTTACTTTCCACGTTATTGTAATGGATAGTTAATGACGTTGTTGGTTATTTAACCATTAACGAGGTGTTTAATGGTTTTATAAGTGATTTTTCCTGTTTTTTTATTTTCTTGTTATTTACACTGTTGGTTTTTAATGAAACTTATGAACTTGAACTCTTTATGATTTTAAACTCACTGCTGCATATTTATGTGTATTAAATGCATTTAAGCATCCACAAAGAAATATTTGAACTATGCATAAATGTCCTTTGAAAGGCCAAGAACTGCTGCTACCGAAAATTGTTTTTAAACTCACCCTTTTTTACATGCATTTCATTAATTCTGTACTGCAGCTTGTATTTAAACACCCTTAAATTCTGCCCAAAGTTTGTGTATATGTATGTATGTCTGTTGTTTTTACTTAAGTGCCCAAAGTATTTTGTTGAATTCACAATGGCCTGTTTATGCATCATGGCTGCACCTGCCTGTCGGCCATAACTGTATGGTATGTTTCATTATTATTATTTTGTATCCATACATGTTTTCAAACATTAACAAATAATGGATGACCATTTAGAAGATGTAACAGATTTTACAAAGTAATTGTTTTGTCTGTATTTTCTTGGCTCTGTTTACTTTCACAGTGTCATCCTCCGGTTCCGTTCTTATTTCCTTCCTATTTCTTTTTGTTTTTATTTTCAAATCCTCTATAAAACTTGCCATTTCTTATTCCAATTTTATTTTATATTTAAATTTGATAATAAAAGTTTGAGGTTATAAATTAACCCATTGACAAATGAAAATATTGCTTGTTAATTGATCAAAGTACATATAAATGAATGTTTATGGGAACTTAAAATATCTTATAATAAACTCTTACAGCAAAACAAACATCACACCCCTTCAGAAAAACTCTGTGAGTGTTACAAAATTAACTGCTCCATTCCAAAAAAAACTTTAAAGCGAAAGAAATATTTATAATACATATAAATATAACAAACAGCACAGTTGAAAATAAAACGTTTTACACTAAAAACACTTGCTGCTGTCTTATTTGAATAATAATTCCATGTAATATAAAACAGTTGGAATTTTGACAAAATTTTGAGTTTTTTAAGCTTTAGTATTTTTAAATACTTTTTTCCTTGAATTAATTAAATTTTAGAGCAGGTGATTTATGCTTAGCTGTTAAGAAATTATACTAGATTTGCATGTCTTCATATTTTTGGCGAATTTTCGATAGTGCGGAGTGAGAAATATTTACAAACAACTTTTAAGCAACAGAATGGATTTGTCTGAAACTTGGAATTTTAGTTATCAGCTAAGATGTGTAGTTTTGGTAGAATGCTAAAAGGGCTAAACTTGACTGCCTTTTATCTTAACATATTTTTTTGTTATGAAATTTTTGATATCTTCAAATTTTTTTATTAAGAAAGTAATACTGGAAGATTTTGAATCGTCAGACTAGCCGAACGGATCAGGTCGCTGCACCATCTCATTAGCGTTCTTTGTTCGGTTCCACCACTTTTCACGGTGGATACTACGTCGACTTGGAATTTGAAGTATTTAACACTTTTAATTTACAAATTCAATTAAGAAAATTACTTCTATTAATTTTTACATGTTAAATCAATTTCGGTAAGTAGGAAATTCCCATCCTTAATGATTCATTATTCAGCATATTATTACTCTCTTGCCATTGACAGCTGCCACGAAGCTTTTTTGGTTTAAGTTTCTTTGTTTTTTTTTTTTATAAAATTCTTAGTTTAGTTTACTAAAAAAATATTAACTCTAAAATTGTAAATTGCTTAAGACCAGCCAATGCTAAACGTTTCCCATGTTCACTATATAAAGAAAGTTTTTCTTTAACTTGTCAGTTAGTACTCGTTATTTTTTGTGACGGTAACTTTAGACAAAATATACAGAACTTGGCAATAATAATTTTTAGAGACACTGCTATAGACCATTTAAATTGAATTTCAAGCCAGCGAAGCCATTGGTACTTCTAATTCTTCATAAAAATAATCCTAAAAATGAACTGATAAAGTCTGATTATAAAGTACAGTGATCAGTACAATTGAGGGTGGCGTTGGCTCAGGTAGTAAGCACGTTGACTACAAACCGAAGGACCTGGGTTCAAACCCAGTGTCAGACAGAGTCATGAAATAAAAGACACCACGCATTTCTCTGATGTGCATTGGTGTGTCAGTTGTTGGCGGAAGGTTTCAGTGGCGAAGGCATGGTCACTGGTCACTGAACAGTACCAACTTCAGCTGATACTAATTCCAATGTAACATCAGAGCGCCCTCCTTCGTTGGTACTGAGTAGCACAATCAACGGCGAAGTAAAATAAAAAGAAGTGGCTACTAAACTAAACACAGCTTCAAAAACTCGTATGTCCTCCTCGCCACCAGAGGCGCTGCAACACTGCTCTACGAATAAACGTGCAGAAAAAAAAAGCAGAGTTGTAAAGAACGAATGAAGCTTCACTCACCTCCTTTCATATCTATCACTATCCCTTTCCACTAGTTCCAGCACAATGCATTGCATGTGTAGGGGTCATCATCCCCTGAGTGCTGGTCCAAGATAAAAAAAAAAAAAAAAAAAATTTGAGCTTGCCCGAGATTGCGGAGCTACTGGAACTCGAAATCAAAAAACTGATTCGTTTGTTCGTGAATCAGACTTTTTGAAGACTTCTTTATTAGAGTATATTATTTTTAGATTGCTCTCTACGTATCCGCATCAGTCGTTACGAAGGCAACAAACAATTTCTAACAGCTAACATCCTGTGCAACGTAACCTTGATTTAGGAGGCGCCCATTTATTGCCCACATCGCAGTCAACTAAGAAGCAATATTGCTGATTTTAATATCATGCTATAGGAAAATATTTTTCAATAACCGAGCCATTAACGAAACTACTATCAAATTATACGGATTACCGAAAAAAAAATATTTTTCTTTTAAAAACGTTTTTATGACAACATATTTCGAATAAGATATTTTAATTTATTATTCATTTCAATCAATAGTTACATTTTAACGTTCTTATCTATGTAATAGAACTCAACAAATAAGCTCAGAAATGTTTCCTTAACAGACATCGAAGTTCCTTCTGGAGTTCCTCAAGAAAGCCATCTTGGCTCCACCCTGTTCACTTTATTTATAAATGACTACCCTTTGATTATTTTACATTCCAAAGTGCTCATGTATGCAGACGATGTCAAAATATTCAAGACTTTTAATGACTCAAATCAACTACTTTTACTACAGTCTGATATTGTCAAATTTCTCAATTTAATTTAATGGATTTAAATATAAAAAAATGTAAATATATGATATTCTACAGAATAAAAAAAATTAGATTCCCGTTATGTTAATGGAACAACCTTGAAAAAGTGGACAATATTACTGATTTAGGCCTTTTGTTAGATCATAGGCTTGATTTCCGTGATCACATTGCCGTAACTGTCAAGAAAGCTAATGGTGTTCTTGGTTTTATGAAACGATGGTCTAAAGAATTGTCTAACCTCTATGTCACGAAACCACTTTACACTTCGTTAGTTCGGCCATTTCTTGAATATGGATCTATTGTAAGGGATCCTAACTATACCATTCATATAAACAGCATTGAATCGGTGCAAAAACAATTTTTGATTTTGTGTTTACGAGGCCTTGGACGAAATTCATATGTTAATAGACTTGTTCTTATTGAAATACCAACTTTAAAAAGCCGTCGTGTAATTAATTCTGTTGATTCTGCTTTCCTACTTGGTAAAATTATCTTTTGTATTCCAATTAGACCAACTCGTAACTTTCAGCTTATCAGTCTTAATTACTACAGATCTGTTTATGTTAATAATGACTCCTTTCCTCGCATTTGTGAATATTTCAATAAATTGTACTATAGATATGTCTCAGAGCAATGATATTAATATCAAATAGTTTAAATAGTTAATGTATTCTCCTCGTGTTATATGTAACTTTAGTCTGTAAGGATTTATAATCTATAGACCGAAAATAAATAAATAAATAAATAAATAAAATAAAATAAAAAATAAATAAAAAAACATGTGCTAATAATATATATTTCATTTATAGTGCGCACATTTTATAAAAAAGTGATAAAATATATCAATTTCACAAGTGAAAAAAATAAATTTAAAACTACTTATTTTGCTTGGTATAATAAAAATCCCAAAAAAATTTTTGCACGGTACTTTTCTGTGTTTTAGAAAAAAAACAAACATGGACAAAATATGTTGTTAGAGTAACAAATAATAGAGATTAACATTGCAAAACAGTTTGTATGCAATCGTAATTATAAAGTGACAATCAATCCGGATTGTAGAGTACAGAATGTAATGAAAAATTATGTCCGGATTACCAAATAATTTGGACTAGCGAGGTCCGGGCTTTCAAGTGTTTACTGTATATAGTTTATGAAGTCGGAAATCAATATTTCAACTTTCAAATTAACTCTGCTTCCTCGTGAACTCCTGTTTTATATTGTTTCTTTAATTCATTCTTATAACAGAAATAAAACAGTAGTAGAAACCAAAAATGTATTTTTTATTCCACATTTATCTTAAAATATCGGTTGATTTCTTTATAGTTACTTTATAGCTTTGGTATTTTAATTATATGATTAGAAAGGATCTTGTGATAGATTATGGTGGTAGATTCTGAAGTTTTTTAATAATAATGTTTAAATATTTAGTAAATTTATTCTTTGAGATAATGCCAGCTATCTCATTTCAAGATGTTTTGCTCAACCCTAAACAAACAAAACTTTTTGAAATATTTTTCTGTTTTAGAGAATGCTTTTGTAAATAAAAATAAATCAAGGAGAAAACAAATGATTTTAAAAATTAGAAGTACAGTATAACAAATTTTATATTTAACAGACCTATCGGCAGGCTCCTAAGAATGTTGTGGTAAAAGCATTTTGGGTAGATTAGGTGTTAACCATATGATGCGAATAAAAATTTAGTTATTTGAGTTTCTTTTCATTGTGCAGTGAATGGATTTATATTATTTTATAAAATTTTTATTGACGGATTAGTTTATTTGTTACACTATTTCCTAGCATTGGGCAGCTATGATGTATACATCTCTTATTAGGAGAACAAAAATTTTGTTTGGGATGTGTAATAAATGCTTGACTGACTATCACAGCCATAAACAAATATTCCAAATACAAACACACGAACTAAGTATTTAGCTTGAGATAAATGTTTATTTTTGAACTGAATGCTAAAATTTAATTATATTTTACGTAACACATACAAATGCTAATAAAATGCAAAAACTCATATGCTCTTACACAAATGCAATAAACTTACATGTATTGACACATACATACATTAATAAATATGCAGATATGTATTCTTGTGCATGTATGTATCTAAAGGGTGTAACCATGTGTTTGTGTATAAACTATGATAACTAAGAATGTTTATTTAATATTTATATTTACGTACTTAAACTTGGGCTTTAGTATTCGATTGCACTTTGCCTTTTACCACAAACAATACTAGACCAAAACACACACATACAAACATGCAACAACGATTGTACACATACACATGCATATGAGCATACACAGAGCAACACTTTTGCAGTCATACATTTAAGCCAACTTATATTGAAGTTTATTTTAACCATTCTTAGCAACATCATTACTCTTCTTTCACTAAACATGGCCGGTATTTTGTGTACTCTACATAAAATACATACAGTGCAATATGTACCGACATACATATATACATACGAATGTATGTAAATGTATGTTAAATTGCAAAAATTCATAGATAAACATAATGCAACGGAATAACGGCGCTAAGTTAAAGAAAAGTTAAAAACGATAAATACGATATCGGAACAGATTTCACAATTAATAATAAAATTCAAAAATCTAAAGTAGAAAAATGGTTTAATACGAAATTTTATAAAGAGGTAAAGAAATATCTATAAAAGATACATTGACGTTACATTAAAAAGAATTTTTTTAAACCGTTTACAAGATATAGTTGTCCACCGTTTATACAGTTAGCAGTGTTCAAGTATACGTACAATGTTTACAAGAGAAGTTGCTTACATGTGTATGTATGTATATGTGACCATTTAAACATAACAATACGAATAGTATCTACAGAATACACTTTTTAGCTACTACTTTTGTAGGTTTGATTGTTTGTTAAAGTAAAGTACATACAATCAAACAAACCATTTGTTGGTACTTCTTGTACTAACTACTGCATTGCATTTTAGTCACTGAATACTCGTATTTTATGTCGGATGGTTTAAATTTATTGTTATTGAAATACAATTGCAAAATTAACTGTCAATGTGTAGAGTTTCTATGTATTTATGTACATTTGAGTTGGGGTTTTATTGGAGTTACTACATTCTACTACATGTACGAGGAGTTAAAATAAGGATTGTTTCTATGTCTTTTCAATATATTTGTGTAAGGGATTTTGTGTCATTTTGGATATCTAGATATTACCGTTAAGGTCAAAAGTAAACAAAAACAATATCAAATGCAGCAACAACAAACCAACAAACAAACAACAACAACAAAACCAAACGGAAGACAACAGCACTATTTTTTTTAATATAAAATATAAGAGTAAAAAGTTTTCTAAGGTCAGACGCACAAATATTTGACAAAAAAATTTAACCACCAAGATTATTATAACTACTCTTTTTCGTTTTAAACAATTGCTCAAAAATTTTCATTTGAATTAAAATGCATTATGCAGTCGAATCGAACTCCTACATAACCAACTTCTTTACAGCGACTTTTTCTCTACAACTAATTATATGTGAGAACACTGCATTTTTTTAAGAATTTCCCTACATTTTTGTACCTTTATTAAGGATTTATCTATAACGTAGTGTTTTCTGTAAAGGACCTTTTATAACATATTTTTATTTCTCTATTGCTTTGAATAATTTGTTGACGCAATGAAACCGAAATTGTAAACAAAAAAAGAACGTATTTTTTGCAAAATAAATAATTGTATTTTATTCACATATATTTGTGTAGATTTAAGTTATTATAGAGAAGTTCGACCGTACCTTAATTTTTATGTTAGAAAGTATAAGTGCATACCATTTTCACAGAAATAGTGGCAACATTTATTACGTCAAATATTACCCACGTCTAATCTTAACTTCAGAATTTGTTAAGATATTTTAGAGGTACAAAAATTATTTCAAAACTTGAAAAATCAAAAAAAGATTAAATTAGACTGTGCAATATCCCTTAAAATGTTACTCGAAGTAACATATTTTTCGCTACAATGAGCTTAACTAGTTCGGACTAAAGCAGAAAATCTCCCGGGCATAGTATATCATGAAGGTAGGCTTATGGATACTGGAGACTTGTACCTAAATCAATAATAAAGAAATTTGATTCTTTGATTCATTTATAAGGAATTGTATTTCCATTTTTTTTTACTTGAGCGTTTACCAGAAATGAAAGAAGGAAGTCCCAACAGAATTGAAACAAATAGCAAGAATTTCAAAATTTTATGCATATATAACCACTACTTCGCCTATTTTTACCGAAACCAAAAATTTTTTCTCTGGATTTGTCGAATAACGGCTTCGCTAAGTAGATGCTTACGGCATAACCAGACTTTGTCGGAATTTCGAATAGCCACTTAGCTGAATGGTGTTATTTTCGGCTTGCCGACATTTGAAAGGACTAAAAGAAAGCGGGTATGTTAAGTTGTTTTATAGCAAATGCACAAAATCTATAAATTTACACAATTTCTTAAATTTATTGTACGTTCTCTTAAGAGGATTCGCGTTAGTATAATTAGCTACAAATTTTAAATAATAATGATGCAAAATAACGTGAAAGACGTTAAGGGACGTTGAACGTGATGTTGGCGATAAGAAACTAGAGCAAGAATCATGTTGGCTGCTTAGTAAGGGAAATTCTAATGAGATATGAAGATAAATCCCTTGAGTAAAACTTTAAACATGACGACCAAAGAGCAAACTTTTTTTGCTCAGGTTGAACACTTTTTATATATAAGGCGAATAGGTTTTACACATTTAATAATTATCTCCTCATATCTTATTTCTGTGGTAATAAAGAAAAGGTGCTTAAGCCATATTTGGAAGTTTTAATAAAGAAGATTTTTGAGAATGTATTCATTTCTCTCGTATTTCATTCCGAAAATTACACCGTTTATTTCAATTTAGGAAGACATCGTTCTACACTCTACTTATGCTAATCTAATATCTAAATCAAATTATAAGTTGATTTATGCATTATTGCATATGAAATTATTATTTAAAGAAATATAACCACAAATCAATACACTACATTTTCCAGAAAAGTCGTATAAAATAGTTAAAACTTTGCCTAGACATACTTTTAAATATGGTGATTAAAAACGTCCGACGTAACCTCTTATACATACATAAGTTTTCGCCACAGTTTTTTTATAATGGGTAATTTTTTAAGAGCTTTCGGGTTTGATTAAAAAACACATAAAATTTAGAGAAATGTATGAAATATTTATTTGAGTCGATAGAACGATCTATATAATTCAATGTTTAAGTATGATTTCTGATTAATAAATTCTTCAATATTGGCTTCCAGTGCATCAACCGTTGCGGGGTTGTCCCTGTAGACATGAGCCTTAATATAGCCCCTTCAAAAATAGTCGTTAAGTCACATATTCGGCGGTCAATTGACCAGCTCCATACGTGACATAAACTGCACTCCTATCAATTGGATCATTGTTTCACGTGCTGTGTGGCATGTAGCACCGTCTTGTTGACGCTAAATGTCAGCCAAGTCCAGCTCTTCCATTTTGGATAAAAAACATTTCTAATTGTCGCACGGCAATTTTCTGTCTGCACTTTCTTAACCGAACATGAATTTTGACAATAAAATTCAATAATCTGCAAGCGTTGTTCGTTTGTAAGTCGATTCATAGTTAAATTATAGACCAAACTTAACATGTAAAACAGTAACATGATACAGTAAAACAGCTGAGTTGCAAAAAACAGTGTTGCCAAAAACAATGTTGACAAAAAGGAAGTTGCTAAAAAATCACTCTTTATTCGTAATTTTCTCACCGTCAAAACTAGTTCACTTTTTATTTAATTAATTCATTGAAAGTAATTTTTTAAACAAATTTAATAAAATGTATACAAATTTGGCCATATATATCAACAAACATTAACATATGTTTCCTTGAAGTTTTTAGCAAAATAAAAATTATTATTTATACTCAAACCATACAAAACCAAATTATTATTTAGAATGTTCTTTTAATATGACCAAAATATCAGTGCTACCGAAACATAAAAGATACACTCACGAAAATTCATGAATGAACTGCTTACGTATAATCACATGCTCTAATTATAAGTCTTAATGTCTTGTTGTATATCATAACAATAAAGAAATACATTTATTTAGAAGTAAAGATATCTACTTATTGTTTAAGAAAGTTGACGGTACTAAACATTTATTTAATATTATGCGCTATCCAAACGAAGAATTATTAAGCAAGCAGTCATAACGACGTTTCGCTCAGTGTAGTAAATATCTTAAAGATTCGCCAACAACACCTAAAGAATTCAGATGTGTCCGCCTGTACACACATCCGAATACATAAGCGCAGTAAGAGCAGCATAATGCTAATCTAATAACTTTTAAGACGTCAGAAAATTTATTTGTTTTAAACGGGCCATATAATAAAAACAAACAAAAAAGACACAAACACATATTCGATGAAGAAGGTAAGAAAAATCAGCAAGAACATAAGCGTGGAGAATAAAAATATTTTGAAAATGAAAAAAGGAAGCATGATACAACAACACCAGAAATAAAAAAAGCAACATGACGAAGTACTATCGAAATATCTTCAAGTGTATTTTAATACAACTAAAACAGTTACACACAAACATACACAAAGAAAAAGTAGGAAAAAAGGAACATGCGTCAGGTGTGCACATTTTATTAAGTTTTAAATAATAGCGCAATCTTAACGTTCTTCTTTATGACACCTTCGTTCTTTTTCTTAGGAAAGTTTAAGGATATAAATAGACCTATGTACCACCCTCTGTGTAGAAGTGAGTTTTCGTTTTGTTCCCTTACTGCCGCTCTTGACTGTAGTCTGACCTTAGTGAAACATGTAAAATTTACATAAATTTCAAGTAAAAACAAAATGCTGGCTTCTTTTAATTTTGTTTGCGGAGAATGATAAATGTTTTCTTAAATATTTAGCAACTAGAGTTTTATTTCTCTAAGAATGTTGCTTTAAAGTCTTATTTTTGCTTATAATCATTTTCATATAGATTTATTTATAAAAATGGATGATGGCATTTATTTTAAAATTAATTTTTGTTTATAAAAGTTTATGATCATCTTTTATATGTTTTGTATGGCTCCATTTATAGGCAAATAAATCACTAACGTTCAGCAATAAGTCGCACGATTTAAAATTCACATATACAAACGCTTCAACTCACACATATGAAATTCGTACTTGAATGTAAAAAACTCATACACATACTTCCAGCAGTGCTCTAAACGAATTCAGTCTTTAAATTATTTAAACAAATTGATCTGAAAAAATGAACTTGAATCAGCAGCATAAAATTATTTTCATAATGCCTTATTTATACGAAGCATTTATTAGAAAATAATGGAGAATTTTTGTCATTCCAAACTTCTTGAAGAATAAAGAATTGAAATTAGGGCTTTTAAATTGTTTGTGAGCAACTTTATTATCATAGTAGTCAGTCGTACGTGACACTTGCAACACAAACTAGTTGTTCTGATCTGGCATTCAACTTATTATTTTAACATATCCATGTCACTTCAGGCAATTACTTATACCGCACGCTTACAAATAACGACTCAAAAATTTCATTATTTTAAAATCACTGGATGTGGAAAACTGGAAAAAATTAAACATCTGCTTTTGGGGACGAATGATGTCATCTTTTGTGCTCACTGGTATATTGCATAACAATTTTGTTATGTAGTAATTGGTTGTTTTAATGAAAAAACACGATCAACAAAATACCCACTCCTTCGCATCGGGTTTGAACATATAATCTCTTGTTTGGCTTAAGTAATTCAAATCACATGAAGCTTGCGGCTGGAAAACATTTAGCTTTTGCAGGTTAATTTTATTGTATCTGTAGTACCAAGGTTGATTAATCAAGGTTATGCAAAACGAATTCATTGCAAGAAAGTAATTTCGTAAATTTCCAAAACAAAAAATGCTGTGCAAGAATTGATAAAATATCACAAAGTCTGGATCAAATGTGGTGTCAAAGAGGCGTTTGGTTCGATTCGCTAAATTTTAACGAATTTTTAAAAGCATACAACAATACAAAAATAATTGCCCTTTACATAACAGCAGTGAATGAATATCGTTAAAAATAGCAAAATCTATAAAATTTCGTTTTTTCTTATTTTAACGATACGCTTATTGCAATAAAATTTAGTGAATCCTTTATATATTGAAATGATTAATTTTGGCTCAAGTTCAAACCCGAATTTACCAATTTATTTATTCTAATTTTTTTATTTTTAATTTTTATTATTAATAAAAGTTCGACTAATTACTTATAAACATTAATTATTTAGTGAATCCTTTACTCTATAAGGACAATTAATATTGATAGACCTCTAATTGTACCATATATGCATAATAGCTCGAACTATAGTTGTGGAATTTCATTAATTAGCTGCAGAATAGAACAACGAAATTATACTTTAGGAACTCTGTTAAATGTATATTTGTGAAGCTAGAAAAAACTGCTTGCTACATATGAATGTATTTGCAGTCACATATAAATATAATAGCTCACACTATTTGTCATGTGTTTTTTAAGAACTTTTTCCCTGTTTTTAAATGGTGCAGTGCACGACTGATATTTTAAAATTTTTGTTGCATTTTTTTTTTGGGGTTAACATGACATACATACGTATAATATTTAAATAGTATATAAATATGTGCATGTGTGTATCTTTTATTTCATAAGCCTGCATGTCATCCATATTGTGCTGCCGTGTGATATTTTATAATGAAAATCCCTTTTTTTCAATTGCTGCCTGTGTTTTATACTACAGTAGTTTTCTGTGTACTTAAAAATTTATCAGCAGCAAGTCATGCTGTGAAAATGCACAATTTTCACATTTTTACTAAATTTATAGCATTGGCTTCGAAATGTATGCATAAATTCGCCAATGAAATGCCAATAAATAAATTAAAGTAATACCCTGTCTACAATATTTAAACAAAAATACACAAATTTCAATACACACACATAAATATATGAATACATGCGTAAAATGATATTAAGGTGGCAGTGTAAAAATGGTAGCAGGATGATTTTTATAGAACAAAAGGAAGAGTGAGAAAGAGTAAATAAATAAACATTTCGTGGCTCTCTCCTATACATCAGTGAAAAAGGTTTTATTGTAGCAAGTGTTAAATAATTGTAAAACAAATAAATCGACAAAAAAGCTGGATGGCTCTAAAATTTAAATTTAATTTGATTTTCAAATTTATGGCAAACTAAAGAAAATTTATTTTACAGTGAACAGACGAAAGCTAAAACACTCATATATCTTTGTGCAAAATAAATAAAATAAATATATTTATAAAGTAAATTTATTAAACAAACTCATTTACGTAGTATACTAAATCATTTGAATGAAAGTCCCCTTTCTTACTTTGCTTTTAAGCCAAAGAGAAAATAAACTAATATTAGGCACTACATTTGATTTTTCTATGTTATTTTTTTAATTCGAAAACAGCTTTATGAATCCATTATTGCAAATACAACTGACTGTTTTTTCCTTCTGGGATCTTGAGTTAAATCCGATTCTTCTTTACTTTGAGCCAGTCCTCATAAAATAATGCGTTTTTTATTATCGGTTTAACAATATTCTGTGAAAAAATCGAAGTTATTTAGCCGTTTTTTTTAACAAATTGGAATTTTTATACCATTTTTACATGGCTGACTACAAACTGTTCTGGGATAATATTAGTTTTATCTAGAAATGATTTGGTAAGTTTATTGCATTCTTAACAAAATTTATATCATAAAAATCATTAAATTCGATTAAAATTGGCGAAAGTTGCAAACGTAACGTAAGCCCACTAATTCACCGAACAAATTTCTGCTTAAAGTTCAACTCTTCGTTGACAAGATTTTTAAAACTTTATTCTTCGTCTCCTCCAAGTATCATTTAAATCTAATTAGTGGCTTAGAAGTTATACTTATTTATATACTCGTATGTACACAGAAATAAAAATGCCGTACTAAATTCAAGTACTTTCTACTTACTTTGAGAACGAGTCGCACAATTTTGAGTACAAATAGCAATGAAATGTACTTTAATCAAGCCGAAAATTGGATTATTGGAATCCTGGAGTTTCTTAATGTGAGTACGAAATTCTTTATTCACGTGAAGAATCTTGAATCCAATAAAAAATTAAATTGAGCACTTAAATCAATCCTTCTGTACTTGATTTTAGTAAATCCGGGATTACCGTACTTTTAACACCGCTTGGGATTGATTTAAGTACGGATGGATTGATTTTTCTTTTGAGTGTATTATTCTACGAAAATTATATAACAGAAGGCTTCACTGCACAAGGATTTTGTAGGACATCATACAAATTAAATTGTATATAAAAACCGGGCTGAAGCTAACATCTATACCTAATAATACTTAAATATAAACAAGTACGAAAAAACACTTGAACTTATACAAGTATCATAGTAAATTATGGATGTACATACATATGTACATTTGTATGGATGTGTGTGAATTTTTGTATCCTCTCATATCTCATTTAGTGTTGATGTTAAAGCTTTTATTTATATTACACAACCATTTGTACAAATTCACATACACGTACACACATAAATACATATCCTCGTGTACACTTCAATATTATATCATTGTACATACGAGTATATCTATTTTTGTACATATTGTTGTTATTGACGTTGTTGTTTTATTTTCAGTGTATGTATGTATGTTTAACCATGTTGCAAATTTTATTGCTTAACTGTAAATGTTATTATTGGTGTTGTAATGTTTGTAAGTGTCGTTATTAAAACAAGACGATGTGAGCACAAGAGTTTATTAGTAAGAGAGAGTGCATATTATAAATATGGATGAATGAATGTTTGCATTCACGAGCCGCAGAATCACTTAAGTGTGTAATTGTTAATTTATTTGTTTTCATTTGACAAAATATCAACAATAACAATCACTCTTAATGTCACGTATTTTATACAATTGTTAAAATTTTGCCATTCTGCTAAATTTACCAGCAGTTTAGTTGTCTGTATTGTTTAAAATAATGAACATATGTTTACATAAATATACATAACTACTTAAATACATAAGTGTGTGCATACATACATACATATGTACATGTACATTAGTTTTGCTTGAATCCTACATAATTATAAAAGTTTTTATATTTTTATAAGTTACCCCCAAATCATCTGCTAAATAAATTTAATTTGTTATTAATTTTCTTACATTCTTGTCTTTAAAAAGGGAACATATGTGTATTGTTTAAGTACTTAATAAAAATTTACTAAGCAAACAATCTTGATTTTATATGAACCATAAACAACTTAATTGAATTAAAAATTATGAACTTTAAAAATATAAAATAAGCATGACAGCTCCTGATGTAAAATACAATAAAAGTAATTAAAATAATTGGTTGTTAATTTTAAACAAAAAAGTGGAAAATTTTTAACAATAAGTAATAAATGCACAGTTTCATAAACTCTCATAAAAATAAAGTTTTTGAAATTCTTTGAGTTTTATTAAACTTTTACTTTTTGTGGTTGAGCGCAAAGAACATTTTACTTTATAATTATATTTTGCTGAGCTTTTAATTTGCAAATCGCAGTTATTATTAACGTAATATTGTTGAGGGTCGAATACAGCTTTTCACTATAATTGTTTTAATTTTATGTTGATTTTTTATAATTTGCAATAATCTGGCAAAAGTCTTAAATTAAAAAAGTACATGTTTTTATTTGTTTTAAATTTTGGCCTTTTTTGAATTATACTAACTTTAACTGAATTATACTAAAATTAATTAGTTTTGAAATTTGAAATTATTATATTGTAGTTTGTTCTATATAAAATTATTATAATTTAAATATTTTACACTGTTTCCTTTAAAAATTGTACAAAAACATTTTACCAAAAATAAAGTAGTGAGATCCTCTCTAACGAATTTGTTTCACTTGACCGACATATAGAAAACTTATTAAACAGTTCGTAATTGAAAAATTTATACAACTTGCGTTGCAGTTGTATCTATATATTTTGGAAATATTCCTATTAATTGAATTTATTTTTAAATTATTTACTTTTTTTATATTTTGAGGACTTTAAATTTGGAACATTGACATGCACATGACACTAAAGCCTTTGTTTTAAAAAAGGTTCCTAGTTTCTTTTTGTTATATTATCCACATTTTCCGATTTTTTTATATCGAAAATTCCCAAAACAACACCATGTTTCAACAAATTAATATCAATTTGGTGCATTTTATGCAAATTGTTAAAATTTTAAATTTTTAATCGCACTATTTCCCATAATTAAAATTTAACCTACATATGTAGTAAAATATTAACACTTTTATTAAAAACAAATTGAAATTGATTACACTATGCGACAGTCAAAATCGGGATGGGATGAAACCAACGAGAAATGTTATACCGGTAAAAAAGAAGTTATACGTGTCCCGTGAATAAAAGCGAAACGCTTTCATCGATTTTCATGATTTATGCCTCATTTTGTTCATAGGTTATGTGACTTTACGTGAAAGTAATAGGTGTAGACCCTTTTTTACCGTTTTGGATTTTTTATGAATTAAAAATAAAAAAATTAAATTTTTTAGGCAAAAAATACTTTTTTTCTTCATACATTTATTTATAACTCTGAAACTGTTGCTTACGTAGCGAAACGTTGTATGAATAGATTAAAGGAATTGCAATTCCCAATTTTTTTTAATTTGTTTCAGCAAAATCGGACAAGTGGTTCTCGAGTTATGTAAAAAAAAGACCACGAAAGGTGACAATTTCCCCTATATGATAGTTACTAACTTCAAATCGATATATCTCGATTCCTAGACCCTGCGAAACGCCGGGACACGTATAACATTTCCCGTTGGTTTCATCCCATCCCGATTATGACTGTCGAATATTGTCGCATAGTGTTATTGAGGGGTATAGCTAGTTCCTATGCGCAATTCACTGTTCCTAATGCAGATCATCAGGGAACTTTACCCATTTGTTTTAATGAAAAAATTTGGGTAAAATATTAATTATAGGAAATAGTGCGATTAAAAATTTAAAATACTCAAATTTTACAATTTCCATAAAAAGCGCAAAATATTAACTTGACAGCAAACCTCTTACAACTACAATTAGAGTTGAAATAAAGTCAGCCTGGGTAGTAATGGTAAAGTAAGAAAACAAAAACAATTGGTTAATTATTGAGTTCTTGTTAATACTTTGATATTGCTTAAACTTTTCATTTGCTTTAATGAAAGTTTAATATACTATATTGTTCTAAGAAATATTTGGGTAAAGTTTCCTGATGATCTGCATTAGCAACAGTGAAATGCATCTACAAAAAAAAATGCACCCACCAATTACAAATACTCGCATATATAGGCATTTAGGCTTTACTAATTAACTATAATATATTGGCCTACAAGAGTTGTTGTTTTAAAAAAAATCCAATAAAGAGGTTACTAAAAGTATAACAAACTTCTAAAGAATTGAAATGAATTTTAATAAAGGAAATGGTGTAAAATTTATAATCTATCCAAATTCATTTATAATTTCCCCCAAATTTACCATTATTTTTTCTATTTTTACCTTTCGTTTTAGGTAAGAGATATTCAGAATCTCTTGCGGGCTCACTACTACCAGATTGGTTAGGTAAGTACAGTTGATTTTATTAAAATTATTATTTTTTTCATTTTTAGTTTTATAATTTTTAATAAAAATAAAACTAAAAACTATTTTTATTTAATTCATTTTTAAAATAAGTTGCAAGTCATATACTACATGTTTTTGGTTAAAAATACAAAAAAAATTTTGAGGCAAAATTGAAATCATATTTTATTTGAATTTTGTTTGGCTTTATCAATTGGGATATACATGAAAAAAACTTTTGTTGTTTGCAAAAAAATTTCGAAATTTGATTCTGATATAATTGGCGATTTTTGGTGTCAAATAGTTCAAAAGCTTTTTTTTGAAACAGAATTTTCTTTTTCATTTTTTTTAAATGAGTAGTTGCAGCTATTCACTATTTTGATTTCTTTTTAAGTTCATTTATTATTTTTGTTTGATTTAAATCACAAGTCTCATGCATAAGAAGTTAAAAAGAGAACAACAATCTGAGGCCAGGATTGATAAAATCAAAATATAAGGAGGTAAAACAAAAACAGTCAAATAAAATGTATAAATGTGTTTGTTATTATAGATGTTTCTATTAGATAAAAATCAATTTATGTAATAAATTTTAATATTAAATAATATATACCCTAAAAGAAGAAGCATGTGCATGAAATACTCTTAACCTGGCTACCTACCAGAAATTATAAATTTGTACAATTAATAATATATTTTTAAGACTTGACTTGCTTAAATCGCTAAATGTAAAATAATTCAAAAGGCTGTTGAAATGAGGCATTGACATGCAATTTGAAAGATAACAATATCTTTCTATGGCTAAACTTAAAGCAGATTAAAAAATATAACTCTTATGCAAGATGCACGCCAAAATGTTAAGGTCACTTCATTTTTGTTCCAATTATAGAGCAAAGTAGTTTTTCTTTAACTGGTCATATTACTTGTAAATTATGCCGTTTTCTTTTCTAGAAAAAAGTTCGCACATTTTTCCCTTTTCAATGAAAATTCACAACATAACGTATATTATTATTTATTTAATAATTTTTGAGAGAAAACTTCAGTTTAAATACAAGTTTTAATTTAATTAACATATTTTAATAAGAAGTAAAAAAATACTCTTTTTAGAAAAGAAAATGGGTCTGTTGTTTTATAAATATGTACCGTTCGGCAATAAATTACTAAAATTTTCCAGTGGTATTGTCCTTGAATACCGCCATGTCGTGTCTGTATTTTTTTTTCATAATTTGGGATATCAATGCCAATTTGCTTTATTTGAAGCATTTTTATACTTGGAATAATTTTAATTTTTTAACTAAAATAAAATAACTGATGAAGTACATATGTCTTCAAACCTTTAACAAAAAAAACTAGAAGAACATACTCTGCGACGGAAATAAATATATATATACGTGTGTATTTAAAATTTATGCTTACTAGTGTATCCAGCAGCCGACTCAATCGACCGCATTCTAGAAATAATATTAAATATTTACATACATATGACATGATACAAAAACAAAAAACATTCTAAATAAACAACTTAAGACTCTGATTCATTTCTATGCAAAGGCAAATTGGACAAACTCATATGCATGCTTTGTTTATTTTTCAAGTTGATTGATACATGCATGTATAATAAGTGTGCATGTGCTAGTAGCAACTTAAACGCTTAATGCTTCCTAAATATCGAACCGATTTAAAACTGGTTGTGCGCATCTATGTAGAAACCCGTTTAAATCATATAAATCTTTCCAAAGTTAGTTCAGTGTAACGGCCGTAAAAGGGGTCTAAAAAACGTTTCTATTGATTTTGTTCTATTTCTCAGTTTATAATAGATAAAATAAAATAGAAATAGTGACACACTGAAGTGTTTGTGACGTTTTGATTTATTTGTGTTTCTTCTGTAGGAAAGCGTTGTCATGATATTTTTTCCAAAAATTTCTAAAAAAGTTGCATTCACGTGACCATTAAGAACAAAATCAAAAATTTATCTCTTAAGGAAATTTTAGCCAGATGCGAGAGGGATATGTCAAAAGTCTTTCAACAATTTCAACATCAAAACAAATATAGTTGTGAAAATTAAAGAGAACGGAAACGCAAAAGATTCTCCTATTATTTTGAGTATTTTTAATGTGAATGTTCGAATGAATATTTCTTTCGCACTTAGAAAACAAGACGATTTTCTATAAATTCTGTTTTGATCTATTATATAATATTATATTCATTAATTAATTAATCGTGTTTCTGTTGTAATCGAATAATCGTTCAATTAACTTATCAAGGCAATCGGTTAATTTTGGGTTAATCGGTAAAGCGATAAATAAAAATTTTCCACAAATAAAAATTCAAACAAAAATTCACAAATTATTAAAAAAATGTGCAATGCTTTGCAGCTACCAAACAACATACTTCTAAATGATATACCACATACCGTCTGCATTACTTGAAAGAAGTATTATTATTATTTGTGGAAACCCCAATACTAATGCCAATACAATTAATAGCAATATTTTCCTAATGAAGTCTACCTGATTCTTTGAAACATGTCGACTAGCTAGCGATCTTCGCAGGCTGAATTGTTGTTTGGAAAACATTGATAAAGATTTTTGCATATTACGTATAACTTAAATAAAACTGCAAAAATCATACTTTTTGATCATGAAATAAAGTAAATGCACGAGTAATTATGCTCCTGAAACGAACGGCAAAAAAGTTTTCTGTTAGTATTAGGAATCTTAAGCCCTGTCCAGACAGACAGATCATACAATATTGTCAGATTTCGAAATGTGCTAGCAATTTATCAGTTCACACTCCTGTCAGATAACTAACTAAAATTACCCAGCAAATAACCAGCGAGTGGCACAAAGCTAGTCCGAATGCATATAAAAAACATGGCCACTTTAACATTTCGATGTCCTAGGGCTGGACTACATAGCCCAGCCTTGCATTGCATCGCACTAACCCAAAAATAGACCACTTACAAGTACTTTGCGTGCCACGAGTACGATCGTGAAAGCACGAACAATTGTCGTATAGCAATAAGTTCTGGTTTGAAAATGATATACATACTCCGTGACTGCATTACATAGGACCATGTTGTAACTAGTCCGTTTCAGCAATAATGGACCACGTGATCCAATATTATCTGCAGGGAAATTGTCTGGTCTACTTAGTAATTATTTATAAAATAATTACTAAAAGCAACAGAATTGTCTGACATTAATGCCATTGTCAGATGCATAAACTTCGCGCATCTGACAATAAAAAATAATCTTACAACGTCCAAAAAAGATCGAACAATATTGTCAGATGTATGACAATATTGTTGTCAGCTGGAAGTCTTACAAGGGGCTGAAAATGCCTTTTATGACAAGGTTTCCGGACATAAATTGCCAGTTCACACGATTGTTATATATTTTAACACATTTTACTGGCACTATTGTAAGATTTGACTAAACAATACTAAATATCATGAAAATCGGTACATAAAATTAAACCGACCGTATACATAAAAAAAATATTTAAATTTCTAAATTTCATTTCAAAACACATAAACACATATTGTATAAGTATGTACACATCGTCACGTAAAATCAACCTTCTATAGGTCGATATGGATAGCAACTGAGCTTCAGTTGCGTTGGCAGACGGCATCTGTAAATTCGCGAGTGATAGGATAACAATGAAAAGAAAAGGAAATGATCAAATTTCAGTTGCTAGTTGTTACCTGAGGTTCGCCTGCAATCCATAATCGAGTTTTTTGCGGGAAAAAAACATTTCAAATTTATGGTTATCTAAATCTTAGAATCAAGATAACACAGGCAACGCATATTTTATTTTAATAAAAAAATACAACTAACTCGGCTTAAAATGCTAAATGTACTAGTGTTGATAATAAAGACCTTTAATAGTAAATAGTTATTGCAATGACATCCATGTAAAGTCTTTTATAAGTGGTTATCCATGAGCGAGAGTGGTAAGCACTTTCTTTCAATATCATTGTTATGCAAAAGTAGAAGAGATTTTATTAGTAAAAAAACAATAACAAAAAACACAGCCGAAGAATTCGTAAATAAGTATTTACTAATAAAAATCAAGTGAAAGAGATCCGTTATAAGTTCATATTTGAAGTAGACCTTTTGAAATAATCTTTTATAAAATCATATTTTTTGCAAATATTTAAGTTTTAAATGAATTGTTTCTTTAGTTTTAATTAAACTTGACTAACACGAGTAGTATGTTTCCGCTACAGACTTTTGTTTCAATTCAAAAAATTAATTTTTTTTAAATTAAATTACATTAATATGGTATATACACCAAATAAAAATCTAGTAGATATAAATTTAAATCTCTATCAAAATCTATATCGTTTACACCGAGTTATTCATGACATTTTTCAAGATTTCGTATCCATGCAAAAAACAGTTGATTAATTATCATTCAAATGAGAAACAGCTAACGCACAAATCCTTCAAAGAGCTCATGCAAAAACAGTTGACTGGAATTTCGATTTTCAAATATCAAACTCCATACAAAAATCATCATTCAAATGGAATCAGCTGTCGGGCACACCCTTCACACCATTGTTATTGAACAGCGTATTATTTTTCAGTACAATTTACGAAAAACCCTACTTGTATCACTAAGTACTACGAGATTTTGAGTAGATTTTGTTAAAATCTAGTGGCAAAGATTCTAGTAGAAGTTCTAGATTTAGTCTGGTGTAAATCCCACATAAAGAAATTCACAAAAATTAGAATATTCAATAATAAAATGAGCCATTAAAAAGAAAAGAATAAATGCCTAAAAAATTATAATTATTTAGTAAATTCAAGATAATACCGCAGAGTAATTGATGTAGTAAATTAAGTAATTCTATCAATAGTGGAAACACGCTATTATAAAAGATGTTGAAGAAATCGAAAGCAATTCATAATATTTTTTTCAACCATTTTTCTAATTTTCTTTATACACATATAAAAATTTCATTATGTAATCTGTTAATCGAACAAAATTAACCGACCTAATCATTAATCAGGTTGTTATTAATACTTTAACTTTTTAAACGGTTAACTGGTTGGATACCATATTGATAAGACAAAATTGTATTACGGCTTATTAAGAGCCCTTTTCATTTCGAATTCATCAATATATACTAAAATAACACATAACTATCTATGTATGTGTCCAGTTTTTGTATCCATACAATTTTTAACCATACGAATTTTTTAACAGCCGAATTTTACAAAAACATGTGATTTTTGTACAATCTACATTTTATCAGAATCTGTTCAGTATTTTGAAAGTTTTTAAAGTTATAAATCCATAATTCAAATATATTTTCGCTTATATGACAAACTGTCGCAACTGAATTATTTTATTTGATTAGGCTAAGAATAGACTTCTTTGGTAATGTTACACCTTCCATGCAAATTATGTCAATATATATATATATATATATATATATATATATATATATATATATATATATATATATATAAATATATAAAAATTCCTAACAAAGTTCGTAACCGCTTTATTTCATTTTGTTTATTTGGGTTCACAAAACTTTTGTGTGAAATAGTAGTGATGTATTTTTCATAAGTATTCGTTCAGAACAAACGTTTTTTGTCATAGTTTTATAATAAATTAGATAAACTCGGTGCGCTTGGCTACCCCCTGCCCGAATTTCCAAAAAAAAAAACAGTTTTAGTGAACCTTTTCCATTTGAAATAAAAATTAAAATTGGTTCACAAACGATAAAGTTATTTGATAATAAATTTTAGGGCGGACACTTTGCTTCCATCCCCTCCCCAGTTTCCAAAAAATAAAAAAAATTAATGGACCTCTTCTTCTCTCTCTTATATTATTAAATCTGTAAAAAACTATATGGAAAGAGTAATATAATTTAAAAAAGTGGGCGTGGTTGGGAAAAAAGTACCCTATAATTCAATCCAGAGGCCCAGTTAAATGTTGTGAAAATTTCAGGAAGATCGGTCCAGATCTAGTATCCTATAAGGTACAAAGAAACAAACATACAAACATAAAAACATTCATTCCGTTTTATATATATAGATTAATAATTAAAAATAATTTGTTCTTGTTGGTGTTAACAATTGTTTTGTTTTTTTTATGGAATATTCTAATTTTTAAATTAAGAAAAAATTCATGCATGAAGTCGCTACCTTCGAATTAACATCGAAGGAAAATCTGTTAATCAGGAATGAAATGGCGCAGTTTAAAATTGAAAAATTAAACCAATGAAGTTATTTATTACATATACATAATTATGCTGACGGAATTTATAGTTAATTGACACTGTATTAAAATAATTTTTTTTTAACTTTAAATACATAAGGCACATTATTTGTGAAACGGGTAATTAAAAAATGTTTCTCCTCAAATTCTTTCATATTTTGCATAACTGTTCGTCGATATGTATGTTTTTTTTAAGTGGTGTCAAGCACCTCCGTTTTTAAAGAATTTTTAAAATTATTTTTCGAGATAGAAAAAATAAAAAACTATGTATAATAAATTTATTTTATTTTATTTTTATTTCCATGCAGTGTAAAATTATAGTGTATAGTTTAGAATTGGGATTGCCCCATTTAAAAAACTGTATAATTTTTTTTCTGAATTATTGATCAGATTGTATCATGTTTAACTATTATTGTCGTCTGAAAGAAGCACGAAAAATTGATCATTTATAAAGTTTATGAAGCACAAGTTATGACAATTTGATAATGTTAGCGACGGTAGCCTAAAAAATTCTTCATAGTAGATAAAGAAACTATTTTCCTCTTGTAAGTACAAATACATAACTATATTGCTTTTGCCGTTGGCCATACTATTCAATAAGTATAAAAAAATACTCTTTCAGTTTTGCTTGTTTGAAGCTTTTTGAATTCAAACGTGTAAATTTTTTTTCGAATAATATGAGATTTCACCTGAAAGGCTGTAAAAATCGGTCTTTCTGCCGCATTCTTGTCAAAAGTTTCTTTTAGACTTTTATAAGTAAATATCATTCAGAATGCTTGAAGAATTTTACACTCGTCCACCACTTGAGATTATTTTACACAAACTGAACACTCGCTCACTATCCCTGCCGATTTACGCATTTGAAATGTACCTCTTCCAAGTTTAATATAAGAAATGTTATATTGTTTACAACAAATGTTTTAATGATTTACATACTCATAACTAAAAGAGGACATCGCACCATTCACAATGATTTGTGTTTTCAGATAAACAGAAATAAAGTTGTCTTACCATTTTGACGCGTGCTTTGCTAAAAAATGAATTAACTCTTCTTTTTACTGCTCGTTGCATTGTTAGCATTTTCGTATTGAAATATTTAAAAACACGCATACTTTACAAAAATAAAAACTATATTTCTATTTATAAACAAAAGATTTAACACAATTTTTTAAAATAATGCAGAATAAACTTAGTACTGACTGACAACATTAACGCATTTATAAATTACAAAACTTAACACTTTGTAAATCGCAATGTTATAATTTATGATAATTGACTACAATCAACTTACAGGTGTAAATTAAGTGCGGGAGTAGAGGTTATAAATATTACATAAAAGATTTAATTGTCATTTCTCATGACGGTTTTATTATGATTTAAAATTTGTTAATTCTAATATTTTTTAACTTTTAATATTTTTCAAGTTGCTATTTATTTAAAAGCTTTTTTATCCAGTTTCGATCTATATGATTTTTCTGTTAAGCTTTGTAGTAAATTATTAAATTGCTACCATAAAAACTATTAAAAGCATTCCCGAGCAAACCTTAGAATTTTCTTATAAAAAGCCCAAGTAAATGAAAGAAATTAAACTGTCTTCAGCATTAAATTGGAATTTATTTTCAATTTTTATTACTGTTGAAAATTTATTTATGTTGATTTTATACACATAAATATTACATATGACAATATTTAGAAGAAAACCAACATACATTTAAATACATTAATTTACTAAACTACAACATTTATATGATAAACAATAAATAAATTTGTGTAAAAGAACCCCATTTTTTAAGTTCTCTAATGTATGTTGGTATATTTTAGAGAAATTGCTTACCAATCGTTTACGAAAAAACCATTTACATTTGAAAATTGCCTTTATTGTATGATTTCCTATAAATGCTCCCCCTCCGCCTTATTTGCTTGATATCCATTAGAAAATTAATAATTTTGCTTTTTCTATGTGTATGTGGTTTTCGTGCCATAAAATTATACGTAAAAAGAGGTCTATAAAATCGTTTTCAAATTGAATTAAATGAATTTATTACATTTATTGAGTTTTTTAGGATTTTATTTTTTGTTTTCAAGGGTTTATTTTTTGCATTCTTGCAAAACCATTCCAACACCATCTTTTTCAAAGCTAAGACAAAATTGTTGGTAAGCTCCGTAAACTAGTGGATAGTGTACTATAGCATTAGTCTGTATATCGCAGGGTCGATTCCTGTAAAAAGCCAGGATGATACGGCTGAAAAAACTCATAGTTTGAGTTTGTCTTGAAAAAATAATGGTGTAATATTTTATTTATATAATTTTTTCAACACAAGCTTCGAAGCCTATTTGGCTTGTCTGCAGAAACAGGCAGGGTCTAGACAGGAATCGAACCTGCGACCTCCAGACTAATAATGCTATCCCTTAGCCTTCGCGGCTACTCCACTAAGGAACTCTTGACTATAAGTGCTTTTAGAACAGCTGGTCGAAGAAATATATTCTTCTGCAATTACAAAAGCTTGAAAAAATAAAAATTGTGGAAACTTATAAATAGATCTCAAGAGCAGCAATTTGCGAAACTAAGTAAGAAAATATGTGGTCGTCGGAAAATTACAACGTGCCCATATTTGTTATAAGTACATATATATTTGTGAGTTTTTATATATGAAACCATCTTGATAAAATTTAGTTTCGGTTGGCACAACAAATTGTGTGGCTAATCGAATGCTTCAGATCGTTTCACCAATTCTCGCATCGTAAAAATTTTCACGTGTAGTTTAAAACAAAAAATATAATCGTTGTGAACAAAAAATGTTTCTGTATTTCATTGTGTAAAGTTAACTTTTTTATTAGAATGTTTCCATTAATAACGCAGAGAAATTAGTCGATGAAAAAATGATGTAATGTTGTTACAAAATAAAATTTGCTTATGTCCTTCCATAGTTTTCGCAATCTAAGGATACGGAAAAACTTTCAATTCTCTCGTTTTGTGCGAAAACTGTTATGGTTCGAGAAATTCAATAACTAGGTACAAAACATTTTTAACGCTGAAAGATGTTAATAATGTAATATTTCGATGGTTAAAAATATCAAAATGTAAAAAATCATTCAAAGTGGCGCTTAACTTTGTTAAACTAAAAAGAATGATGTTTTTATTTATATGCAACGAACAGAGTACTATTAAAATTTCTGTCAATATCGTGTTCTATAGTAATATGCTCTCAGTTTATTATTAACCTCAAATTTAAATTAAAAAGAGCACAATTCCATAAGGAAGCCAATATTTATTCAAAAGCTAATTTAGTCTAGTCTAGTCCAAGTCAGTAGAGATTTTATTTATCATAAAAGATTTTTAAATGTATTAAATGAAAAATTTAATTTATATTTATCAGCTTCTAATTAAGCAACAAATTAACTCTGATATATCCAACTTTTACTGAATTGCAAATGTTTAGTTTTGTTAGAAATTTGCCCACTGCAGAAAACTTAGTGCCGTTAGTATAAACATATTTAACAAACTTTTAATAGGAACTTTAGCTAGAAATTTAACACTTTTCAACTTTAAATTACTTAGAAAATTTCTAATTGAAATTAAAGTTAAATGCCACACAATCGTATGGCTGTTACCTTTTTCTATATGAAACATATAAGCAAAGCCTTCCAAAAGTAATTCAAAAAACAAACATTCTCTAAATCTCTTGCTGTTATTAACACTTAAATTCTTCTAGGAATTTCATGCTTTTTCAAAATAATAGTAGCAGCAAAATAAAAAATGAAATAAAGTATTTTTGTGTGAGATCGTATTTCATTTATTTTCAACGACTTTTAACAGGCCCTTTTATTGATTTTTCTGGTTTATGTGTGTCTTATTCTATGTACAATGGCAACAACAAGGACAATAACAATACATAGCACAATTACCCAGTTTCCTCTTTCAGCTGGCTTATATTTGTAACCATATTCCTTTCAATGTACATACATTTCTCAAAACCAAAGAAGGTGGAGCGCAACCAGCAAGGGGAGGCTGAATTTTGGATTTACATAAAAAACAAACTTTTATTTTGCAAATTCAGCAGATGAAATGAAATAAATTTTGTTTGATTTATGGCTTTTCTCTGGGTTTCTAAGAGCAGCAACAATAACAAAATAAACCGAAAAATAAACCAACATACTTACGAGTACCACCTTCCCACACAAACACATACACGTACACTTGAAATAACTGTTTGTATATAAAAAATGTTTGTTTGGCTCAACAATGAATGTATGCGTGAAAAGAAGGATGGATGTTTTAATGGTAGAATATTAAGGACACATACAGGAATAACTGTTTATATTGAGCAATTTTAAAGCTTTTTATGTATAAAATTGTTTGTGCACTTACCTTGATTTAAAAAAAAACTATGTAAATTAAAAAAATACAGGAAAACTCAGTAAATACACCACTGGCACAAACAAATAAGCGATGAATGCTTTTGTAGACTTTTCACAAATACTAAAGCACTTGCCAGAGAAAACAAATCTTAGTTGTGTACAACAGGAATAAATGAAGCTATACGCACATATAAAGACACATACTCTAAATAGCTACCAAAAATATTATATACAAAATTAACCTGCTGTTAAAAATCTTTTCCAGAAATTTGTAGAAGGCAGCAAACATTTTATTGTCCCTTAAAAAAATAACAAAGAATTTGTTTTCTTTATCAACAATTTCGTATCATCATACATATTTTGCATGTTTTCAATATTGTTATCAAACATTTTACTATGAGCTAGTAAGTTTTGTATATTGGGTTACATATTATTCGTTTCGTGGCATAATTCATTAAAAAAATAACCCTGTATGCGTGTTTTGTCAGTGGGTTTTATGAACCGGAGGAAAGGAACAAATATGGATATTTATCATAGAACTTCAGTGTTTATATATGTATGTACATATATTTCAAATGCGTTTGTTTTGGTTCCCCAATTTAAGACACTTTTGTTAAACTATACATTTTAGACAAATACATTCAAAAAGATACATATGTATACACAATGCTTGCATGTGAGAGCCACACGAAAAAATATATGTACATACATATGTATAAACATAAAACACCAAATGTAGCGATAAAGTAATCTTATAATCATTATATACACTTTAAGAAAGTCTTGTCAGAAATTAAACTAAGATTTTCATACAATCTTAAGATCAATTTGAAATATATAAAGTTGATTTTATCACCTTCAAAATGAATAAAATGAATTACGCACAGCTAAAGGGACCTAAATGGGATGCCATAAGCAATTCCAGGGAATTCGATATCTTCAAGCTCACTTTTTAAAGTGTTACAAGCTTATGTTGCTTTTATAATCCATCCCATTTGTTATAATTTGTAATAAATATATAATCCAATGTTTCAAATTTAATTAAGAAAACGAGTTTTAAATTCACGTGTATGATCGATAATAAACACCAAATGGCACCATTTTATTTTGAATTCATAACTTCTTGATATCATAGTTCTACTCTTTAGAAGATTTATATTGCTTTGCCATGGATATTGTTCTTTTCTTTAAGGTGAGTCTACTTGTAAATCATATCTTTTAATGTAAACTAATTTTTTCAATCTATCGGCGCATTCTCCGAAACTATTTTTTTTTGGAATCGTAATATTTCAAAGAGGAATAAAATTTAAAACTGCTTGAGCCCACGGTCGGGACAGGAATCGAATCTGCACACTATCTATTGATCAACGGTGGCACTCCCTATAAATCGTATAAACGTATAACTTTCAGAATTTTGCAATGTATAATGTAATGCAATGTACCAAGAATAAATAAATAATAATAAAAAAACTTGAAATGTTTTCAAAATATTCATATAATATTTACAAGAAAAATAAAAGATGTGTATAAAATCAAAATGTTCACTAAAAATCAATAAGTTACCAGAAATTTTAAATTTCGTAATGAAAAAGAAGAATTATTCATAAAGGCAAATTTAAAATTCAGTAAAAAAAGAGAATCAGCAAACGATCTAAACTTCACAAAAATTCATAAGTTCACTAAACCAACAGAAAACCACAACTATAAAAATTTTATCAAGTTCATTATAAGAATATCAAAATCATAAAGTACCAAATTTTTTTATTCTTCCCAAATTCCTCATTTTATATAAAACTCATTAAAAAATCTCAAATTCACGAAAATTCAACGACAAATACACATTTTTTCAAACAATAAAAAAACATTTATATAAAAGAAATTTTGTTAAAAGATTTAAAAGTTACTTAAAGCCGAATATTCGTAATTTTCATTACAAATTATATATGAAACAAATTACAAAAAATGCAAAAAAATGAAAATTTGGAAAAAGTTGCGAAAGCGATAAACATTAAAAAAGCTGCAAAAGAAACCAAAATTTTAGAAAAAAATATAAATCGGAAAAAGACAATATATTAAAAATGGTAAAGTCGGAAATATTATTAAATGTTTTAAGAAAAACGTTAAGTTTAAGTTCGATAGCAAAAAAATTTAAATTTTGAAAGAGAGCAGCAATCAGAAAGAAAGCTAAAAGTGCATACTCTTAAAACGAGAATATTATCAGAGAAATTAAAAAAAAAATAAGCCGATGAAATGTTGTCGAATACACAGAACAATTACAACAAAACAAATAAAAAAGTAGAAATATCATTAACTGATTAGCCAATAAATTCGATTACTCCAATTCATGATTAATCAATTAATTTTGATTCGAATCAAAATCATTGTTTATTGATTAATCTTAACTATAATTCATTTATTTGTGAGTGGTTGATTAATTTTAGCTTTCTTTTTTTGTCACATTTATGCATTTTATACATTTTTGTTTTGTTTTGTTTTTGTGCGTATGAATTTAATTTTTTTCAAAATATTTTTGGTTTCCGTTTTTAATAAAATTGTTTGAATTCTAATAATCAAAATATTGGATTAATCAGAATTTTGTTAATTTATTTGATTAATTGATTATTCATTAATAAATAGTTTGATTTGTTGGTTAATTGTACATCCCAGCACGTGTTATTTGCAAATAAAAGTGCAACAGGTTGACGAATAATTTTTTTTAATGTGATGATTTTTCGAAATAAATAAGTTTTTAGTGGCTAAAGCAAATACAACTGCACCACGATCAATATTCAAATTTTACTATTTTCCTTTCTAATTTATTTCGTTTTAGTTAAGACAAACTTTTTTGGTTTGATTAATACTTAAGTACGTTGGCTTTTTGTTTTTTTTTACACCTATTTGAGTTTTTGAATTATTTGATCAATTCCATCTAGTTATGTGACAAAGTACAGCAAACAACACTAGAGGGCTCAATCCAGCAGTTATTTGTTTATTTCATGTGATTACGCTTCGAACTAAATTGGTTGCAATCCAAAGTGATCAATTATTTTGGCAAAAGTTCGTAACACTTTTTTACCCAGAAAGAATTGGATATGAGACATATTGTTTATAATGCTAATCGTGCATGCAATCCTCCTCAGAATTTTTGCAAAATATTTTCAAGTTTTTAGGACTTGTAAGTAAAAACCGTTGACTAAATTTTAAAACGAGTCCACAATTTGAAATACAATGAATTTTAATTGTAATAAAAATTATTTTAAGAGATAAACTCTTATTGATGAAAAATAATGTTTATATAATATTTTTGCATATAACATTTTATAATATTTATTGCTCCATAATTTCACGAATGAAGACTCGATATGCTTTTGTTTGCTTATAATTGTCAAGTCTTCTGATACTTCCTCGTATGCTTTTTATTTTATAGATTTGTGTTGTTTGGTAATGAAAAAATCACCTTATTTATTAGTTTTGTTTCTTTAAGTGTATCCAAAAAGCTTTTGTTAAAATTTTGTGATAAGTAGAAAAGAGAAAGAGAAATAAAAAGGTTCGAATTAAATCTATACCCTAAAGCCTTGATATAATAAGTTATATTTTAAACTGGATATAAATTTACTTTATATTTACCTGACTTATCTGCACTAAAGAAAACATAAAATAAAAATCTACAGCGCCATCTCTTAGAAACTTTAAGAGTTCTTATATTTCAAAGAAAGAAATAAAGCTTTCAAATCAAGCGTAGAAATAATTAATGTTTATAAAAATTTTCTAATAAAAAAAATTAAAAAAAATTAAAAATTAAAAAAAAATTATAATAAATAAATGGGTAAATTCGGGTTTGAACTTGAGCCAAAATTAATCGTTTCAATATATAAAAATATTAATAAAAGTTCGACTAATTACTTATAAACATTAATTATAAATAACGATGGCACGCGTCAAAATCTACATGTTTACTTGGTCATAGTTGGTTGAATACTAAAAAAAGAAATTCAACTACAAATGACAGAAACCTAACAACATGATTAAGTACCGCTTATTTCTCAGTAGCCAATGGCGCTGAATAAGCAAGAGAGACTGAAATATATAGAGTAGTTATTCATCATAGATGGGATTTCGTACTAACCGAAATTGATTTGACATGTGAAAATGAATAAGTTTGCACTTTTCGTATCCTAATTTGTTAAAATAATACGGTTAAATAGTTGATATTCCTGATCACTAGTATCCACCGTCAAAAGTGGTAAAATTGAACAAAGAACGCTGATGAGATGGTGTAGCGACCTCGAAATCAGTACTGATCCGTTCTGCTAGTATGATGAATAATAAAAATTGTTCCATATATAGTACTCTCTTAATAAAAAATAATAATGAATTTATCCAAAAAATTTTCTAATAAAAAAAATTAAAAATTAAAAAAAATTAGAATAAATAAATGGGTAAATTCGGGTTTGAACTTGAGCCAAAATTAATCGTTTCAATATATAAAAAAGCGTAGAAATAATTTTATAAACAAGTGCAGTTTCCAAATTTTACCAATATTTTTTATTAGGTGTAAAAAATGAATTTGCAAAACACAAATATTTAAAGAATAAAAAAGGTATAAAAACATGTTAATGAATTCTTATCACACATTTTAAACAAAACAATGTCTTTATTATTATTTACCAACAATTTAAAGAAGAGATACAACAAGCCAACCACATTAACAATAAAATCATGTAAAGAAATATAGAGTTACGAAGAAAAGCGTTAAGAGGTAAAACTTCACAAAAATGTTGTCATTTAAGTATAAGAAAATTTTTAACACAACAATTGACATTGAATCTTTTACTCTTCACTTTTTATGCATATATGTTTGAGGATTTTATTTAAGTAAAATTCAAATAACGCGGACATGTTGAAAATTAATATTCCAAACAGGTAGAAAGGCCTGAATTTGTATGGTTTTTGATGGTGTTACTTTGTGGATGTATAGGAAGGGGGATGGGTGATGAGATCACAAGTTTTTTTTATGAGGTGTTTCATTAAACAGCAGTAATAATTGTTATAACAAACAATAATAAAATCGGACACAAACAAAAACTCATTTCAATGAAATTAATTTTAAATTTTATTTCTTTAACAACCAAAAATGCTGAGAAACATTTTTTGCTTGAGAAGAAAGAAATCAATAATGTACACACTCCCATGGAAAACAAGCAAAAGTTGAAATGTAGAATTTTGTAAGGGTTTTTTCTTTTTTGTTATTTTAAGTAGGGGAGGAGAGAGTATTTTTCTAAGTCTATACAGAAACAACCTTGTGTTTTCAATTCCCAATGGAATGACCCACATTTGGTTTAATGTTCTGTTTTATGCTTTAAGAGTGTGTTGATGTTTGCAACCAAATATTATTTCTTTTGTAATAATTAAAAAGGCAATAAGTATAAAAAGTGTAGCCTTGGCTGCGATTTTTGTCAGCTTAAAAAATCACTGAGGAATTTGAAAACAAAATATTAAATCTGTTTATTATATAAAGTATGAAAAAGGTACTTTAAATAAGTATAAAATAATATACATACATTAATTATAAGAAGTTTATTTAGAAATAGTGAAATAAGTTTTGGTGCTTATCATTTTTATATATGTATGTATATCAACTGACATTGGATCTAGTGAGTTGTTGAGCTTAAATGATAAGTTAAGCAGGCCTTAACTAATTAAATAACTTTACAAGTTCAAGCCTATTTTTCGTGCCGGTTTCTTTAGTGTTGAAATTAAGTTATTTCGTAATTGTCATGTACAGAAATCAAAGAAGTTTTCATTGCGTCTTATATCAATACATTTAGATGGTTAATACTCAAACTATTGACATGACCAAAAGCAATGATTTATATGGTTTTTATTTATTCTCAGCAATCAAACTGTCTAAGAATTACGTTACAGATATCAAAATCCTCTTTCCAATAACGAAATTTGGATATGTGACTAATGCTAATATTAAGCGGCTTGGCTATTGTTCCCAGAGTTAAAATGAGGGGTAAAGAGGCGTTCTTTAGCAAACACAAGGATTCAATAAGTATTAATGCGACAATAATCGGTTTTACTTTTTACATTCACTTCCTCGTCCAGAGATTCCGAAAGATCTGAGGAAGAAAGTTGTTTAGAAAGTTTTCTAAGGTTGAATTTGAATCCTCTAGAATCCCTTCGTTGAAAGGCAAATAGTAATCTGATAAAAAATACTATCATGGTACCCCCTTAAGAAGGGCAGAAAATCTGTAATAGAAATTGGGCCTGCCTTGATGAAGTATTTTTTAGGGTTCCGTCTGCCAAAGGCTTATGGCAGCTATAACAACAAATATGTACAAAAATAAACAAGTCATATTATATCTGATCACTAACGCCAAGAGTAGGGAATTTTTTGTAAGGAATTTATTTTAAAATTTCAAGCGAAGGTAAAAGAAGACAGTTTTTTCATTTCAAGGAAATTGTAAGGAATTTTTAACACTTTGCTTTTTTCCTTTGTAATTGCGTAAAACGCCACAAAATGTGTATATGAAAATTGAAATTTCAAATTTTGTTACAGTATTACACGTGATATTTCATACAGATAGAAAATATCTTTCGGTAAATAATATCAAGAGCCAACGAAAGGCAAAGAAATATCTGATTTTCCTGGGAATAGAACTTGTATGAAAAAACAAAAACAAATTTGATTTATTTTATGCTTAATATATAAATTAAGACTTTTTAAAATTATATACATATACTACATCAATCTATTATAATTATTCAAATGCGTTCTTCGACACAAGAAAGCCCTTGGTTCATTCTACCTTTCTGGGGTCCTATTTTTTAACGTGGTAAAAATTTTATTAAGCATTCAGAATTAAGATTTCATTACCTTGTAAGATAAATTTTTTACGTGGCGATATAGATGTACAAAATTTTAAAAATGCAAATATAATGTTCGTTTTTGCTAAAATCAATGAATTTTTAGAGTAGGGAAAAATGTAGGGAGCTTTTTTGTATATGTAGGGAAAAAGGCGTAGGGATTTTGTTAAATTTCTGCTGGCATCACTGTACATGATATACATTTATTACAATTTAGTGTAGTACTAGTTTTATATTTATTCTAAAAATGATCCATCCATTGCAACAATAAAAAATGTTGCCGTAGTAGCAGAAATGTGTAGCATTACTATAAATTTTTACTAAAAGATGTGCTGCCAAGTGGTGATTTGCTTTCTTTATTTGTTTGATGGCTATTGACGATCTTAAGTAGGTAATCCTACACGCCCGAATCTGAGTCGTATTTGACTGATTAATTGTTTGTGTTTACCTTGCCAAGTAGGATAATTATATGTTAAAACATTTAGTGGCAATTTTTCAGCGTTTAGTTGAAGAGTTGACAACATTTTTAATTGTACTGAACTTTATTTTCAATTTGGTAAAGAAGCAATAAACAAAAATTCAAAAGAATATTTTAAAATTCTTATTGGTTTTTAATTTATTTAAATATAGTTAATAGGCTCTTTGTCTAGATTTTTCTTTAATTTATAAATTGTCTTTGTTTCATATTTGTGAATTTTTCCACTTTACATTTTTCTTAATTTTTCCGACTTTAAATATTAGCCTCAGTTTTCTTTACACTTTTCTCTTTGAGTTTTGGAATTTATGGCTATGTGTATGAATATTGTTCGCAATGTTATAAATTTATCAACCCTAAAAGTCCATAAAGCATTTAAAATCCACGGGCAAGTTGAGCAACATTTCTACCAGAGAGCTGCAACGAGTACCCGTTTTATGATTTGAAATACTCGCCTAAAAACGAGTTACGGTATAGCATGGTGGAAAAATACAGGTGGTGACGAAACAGCATATTGTGTTTGCATTTGCTCGCCATACTCGTAAGAATTTGGGTTTCAACATACGAGCTTGTTACAGGCTCCTATAAATTTCATACACGTTGTTTGTTTAGTATTTTTTCGTAAATATATTTTCCAACATTCGGCAATTGTATTCATGCTTCTGATAAACAACAGAAGAAATGCTTGTGTATGAATTTGAAGACACACATTTAGCTTATTAACTAGAGTTATAGTTATCCGAGCTCATTATTATTACTCGTAAGCATTCGTTCCTCGTATTAATACTTAAAGCATCGTTGCCAGAAGCTGTAGCAAAAAATCAATGATCGTATATTTAAACTAAATTCATTATGTATTTAAAAGCTATTATAAAAAAATAGTTAAAATATACGTACGTCAATTTCATTTTTTACAAATCCAATAAACCTTCAAGAAACCATGACATAAGGGAAAAACCTACAATCATAAAAAACCCCCAAATGATAATAGGAAAATATACCTGCTTATAAAAACTAATTGCATGCAATAAAAGGGTAAGCACAATAAAAATTACAATTGTTTTGTCTTACGTGCATATATAGTATTACATACAAATTTTTTCATTCTTTTCTTATTTTGTTATTAAAGTAACAGTTTTATTATATAAGAAAACATACTCGTACCTTTAAAAATCATTACTAGTTCCTATCCATATACAAGCATATGTATTTCCAAATTGCACAAGCTTTTGATTTTAAAATAAATAATAAAACAGGCACTAAATCATCAAAACGCCTAAAATCGCCAAACCTACCACAAATCATCAAATATGGCATCCGCGGCCGCAGTGAATGTTGAATAGAAAATACACAAGTATATACTAAATAAATATGTATGCCGCGAATGGTGTTGTTGCGAGCTGATCGTAACAGCAAATCGTGTTAGTTGAATACAAAGAAGTTATCGAATTTGAAATTAGAAAAAAACAGGAAACTTTCTTCTGAATGGTTGTGATATTGTAATTACTTTTTTCTGCGCTCTTATTTCTTTCTGCAATCGACACATGTACAAGCTTCATGCATGACAATACACACAGGTGCATCATGCTCACGGCGTATTGAAGAACGAGCGAAAAAAACAACAAAGTATCCAAGCCTAAAATTACTTAGTAAAAAGCGAATGGGCTCGCGGGTATTATGTATTGTTGCAGATGTCTGATTTTTTCCACATTTGTTTTGTTGCGTTTGACTTCACTTCTTCATAGCGATCCATTACGTTTTAATGGCCTTGTGTTACAAATAAAAACAAAACCAGAATAAAAGAACATGCGCAAAAAGGCAAAAATACAATTTAAAAAAATCACATAATTTAAATACACTTGCGGTAAGGAAATTATAAAACATTTATGTATATTTTTTATAAATAAATTGATTAAGAAATTTTACTATTAATTAAAATAAACAAAAACAACACAGGCCATGGCATCGTCGGCTTTAGTGGTGACATTACAATTCCATAAATACATATGTACATATGTACATATCTATGTATGTATGTACATTAAAATATTGTAGCTATTACATACTTACATATGTATGTATGTACATATGTTGTTGATTTATTGCTTTTTTATAAACTTTTTTTTTATTTATTATTTTTATGTTATTTTAAAGTGATACATTTAATAACTTTATTAGCCGCTTAAGAATGATTAATTTATTGTCTGGCATTTGCAAATAAATCTTGAAAGTCTGCCGTTTTTATTAAAACTAATGAAAATGTCGACATTTTCAGAAATAAGCAATAATTATGAGTGAGTGAGTCAGGGGCAGTGAGTATTTCTCCTTTTGTTGTTGTTATAACTGTGCTACCAGCAAATATGGCCGTCGTAAATTCAATTCGCCGTAAACCATGTAATTCATCTGTTTTATGGATGAATTGTTGTTGTTGCCTTTCTCATCAAAAAGTGAGTGGCTGTGTGCTCTGCTTAACTAAAAATGTTGCTGTAATAAATCTTTGCTCTCTTTTATAGAAGATTCAGTTCCCAATTGTTTATATAAGTGTTGCATCAACATAACTTTTAGGTTTGAGGGTGTTGATAAGCTTAATGATGCTGTTATGCTATTCTTATGCTAATAGAATAAATTATGTTTAATATCTGCTTATGTGGGTCATGTTTAAAACTGCTATATTTTAATAACAGAAGTGGTGAAAACATTTGCAACCAAATGTTTGTCATAAGTACGTAATTATTTTATAATTTTAATAAAAATTAAATAAATTTTAAATTTGTTCCTTTCATATCAACGTTTTACATTATATATGTACCTAACAAAAATAAAAATTCCTCAATAACTAAAGCTATAAGATAAAAATCACTTATGTATGTATGTATATACATACATATTTTTATTTAATCCATAAAAACTAAAACGTAATCAAGCAGTGCCACAATTTTAATAACATGGAACTATTAGTTATAATTCAAATAGAAAAACGTTACGAATATCACATAACAAAATAATATGTAAATAGCTAGAAGAAATGCATGTAAAGTATCACAAAAAACAATAATTCAATGGATGGTTCTTTCGGCTTTTTTCACATAAATTGTAATTTTGCTTTCCTTTTTTTCTATCATGTACACATTCGGCGCAATCTGAATATAGGTATATACACATATATATTTTATTTATTCGCGTCGATTTTTTTCTTACTTTATTTAACTGGATTTCAAATATAAAACGTTCAATACACTACTAATTATCTTTCTTCTAAATATAATTGTGTTAACTATACGTTCAGGCTTAAGTTAGAGTAAACGAAAACACGTTAAATTTATTTCTTTAAGTTTCATTCTTAAAATGTTTAAGTTTACAAAATGTAAAAGCCAGACTATCAAATTATGTAGAAAATGTGATAAGTGTTAGTACTTAAATTTGTTTTTATTATTTATTTAGATTGTGAAAGAAGTTATTTGTGGTTGTTACGAAAAAACAAATTCCTACTTATTTAAAATTACTTTTACAAAAAAATTAAAAATAATTGATTATAAACATACCAAAAATCAAATTCGTAAATAATTTGGAGTGTGATAGGTATACAGTACTACCTCGATAGTCCAGACACCATAAATCCTGTACATGCTCGTATTACTAGAGTGTCCGGATTTTTTCTTCGTTTTTTTTTTGCTATAAATATACCTGCACACATTGTGAATAGAAAGCCTGTTTTAATAAGTTTTTTGTTAGAGATAGAAATTATTTATAAAGTTTTTTATTAGAAACAGAAGTTCAATAAATTTCTCATTTATTTATATACATACCAAAAATAATTGTAGATTCATAAGCACACTTAAAAGAAAAATCAATCCATCCGTACTTAAATCAAGCCCAATTAAAAATTAAAATTTTTTTATATGATTCAAGATTGTTCACGTGATTAAACAATTTTGAACTCAGTTTAAGAAATTCAAGGATTGGTTATATAAAGTAATCTCGTTTGCGACTTGATTAAAGAACATTTTATTGTTATTTGTAATCAAAATTTTGAGTACGACTCGCATTCAAAGTAAGTAGAAAATACTTGTTTATCTTTCTGTGTACATTGTTTTTAGTTAGCCAATTACAAAATCAAAAAATTATTAAGACAAAATATGCTTGAAATCACATTCAACCGAGCCACCTAAACGGTGGCGGATATATCGTCGTGGTGAATGCAATATGCTGTATGTCACTAAATCATACTTTTGCAGGAAAGACAAAAACTGAATATTTCTGAGAAAAATTGTTTGTTTTAGTTTCGCTGGCTAGAATATAATAATAAATCGCCACGATTCACACTGTATCCAATGTTAGTATCCAATGCAGAATGACACAATTTATAGGTTTTATCTCGAAAGAACACTCCACGCCACTGCCAAATCAAGCGAGCGATTGACATACGTCCTTTTGCAGTAACCAAAAGAAGCGCACAAAAGCTCTCTTCTGATTGCCTGAACGGCACGAGATAAATGCAAGTTGTAGGAGCCCCAATTTTGGTTACAACGCTACAATAAAATCAAATTCAATTTTTTTTGACATACAGCCTATTGCATTCACCACGACGATATGGAAACACACATGAACACTGATGATGGGAGTGTAGCGGCTCCCGAAAAACAACGCTGTTTCTGTTCTGCCATGTAAGTTGAAATTAATTAGTGTTAAAATTTCCCTTGTTGCTTTAGAATATTGTCTCTTGTCCAATTCTTTCTGACTAAAAATGTTACGAACATTAGCCAAAAATAATAATCACTTTAGATTAAAAACTACTAACAACCAATTTGTTCAAAAAATTATCACTTTAAATAAAAACAATTTGCTAATGGCTTGAGCCTTGCAATGTTTGCTGTCACATAACTAGTTAAAATTGGTCAAATAAAAAAAATAAACTAGTTTACAAAAAACTAGAAAGCAATAGTAGTTATTTAAGTATTAATCAGACCAAAAAAGTTTGTCTTAAGTAAAAACAAAAATTAGAAAGAAAAATGGTACATGAGATAAAAACAACGTGTAGCATGGGTTAATTTAAAGTTAATTAGTGATGGCAAAATTTGAATATTGATAGTGGTAAAACAGTGTTTATTGTAAAAACAACTAATAATACAAATATTCTCTAGACATTATTTGTATAAATACAAATTTGAAATCACATTCAACCGAGCTATTATTGTATAGACAGGTGATTCGACCTCTTGTATCCTATGCCTTCCCGGCTTGGTTTAGGATTTCTTCGTCTCAGATGGAGAGGCTTAGGAGATGGGAGAGGGCAATTTTGGTTGCTTGTCTCGGTCTGGTACCTCACCTGGGAAGGGATGGGGAATATCGTAGGCCATCCTGTAGGTCTATTTATGGGACGACTGATTTTTCTAGAATTGATGTGTTCATAATGGAGCGGGCCTTCCGATTTCTTGAGAGGGCGGTGTCTTCAGAGAACTTGCTGGTTAGGAGATTCTTTAGTGAAGTGGCCAGTCTGAGAGCTGTTCGGGAAACTCGGTATTGGTCTCCAACAGACTTGCTGACCCTTAGGGATGCAGGTCTCGTGTACAGGGGTACAGACCTCCTATTCTTTCATAGGAGGCTAAATTCTCTGGATATCCAGAATACTGTATATATTACAACTCAGTAATAATTTTCTTCTTTGTATTTATAACTTTCCTCTCTATCTCTTGTAAATAATTTATCTTTAGATTATAAGTTTGTTTTAAATGTTTTAGCTTGTAAGAGAAGTGAAAGCCTCCCTTTTTACTACCTTTTTTGGGGAAATATATAGAAACTAGATTAAAATGAACAGATGAAGTAGCTGTGCTACAAACATTAGTATGTAAGTGATATGGAAGTCCTTGAAAAATATGTTATAATATGTAAGCAATAGAACGTAAGTAATGATAGTTTATAAGACTGATTTATATGTAATGAATATGGTAAATAAAGAATTGAATTGAATTGACATTCAACCGAGCCACCTAAACAGTGGCGGATATATGGAAACACACATGAACACTGATTCTTTCTGACTAAAATTGTTACAAACATTAGCCAAAAATAATAATCACTTTAGATTAAAAACTACTAACAACCAATTTTTTCAAAAAATAATCACTTTAAATATGCTTATAGATGTTGATTATTTTTAATTATGAGTTGCCTATGTCGAGTTCATCCAACAGTTCACACTTCTTTTTTGATTTTCATTGTTCTACAATGTCAAATAATATGAAGAAAGTCTTAAAAATATATATGTACATATGTATGTATGTGTGTATGTAATCGTATGTAGCTTTAACTTTAATATAATATAATAAGAAAATACAGTCAAGAAAAATTACAAAATACAAAACGTAGGCGTAATTTTCGTAAAAGTATGAATGAAGAAAAAAGAAAAATTTACTGTCCTGGTTATAGAGTAATAAAGTAATATTGTCCGATTTGTAGCAGTGTCCGGATTAAGATGTGTCCGGAAAATCGCGTGTCAGCATTATCTCGATATATGTACATATGTATGTATGTATGTATACATAGATCTGGAACTCTTTTTTAATTGCAGAAAAGTTCGACAGGCCTACGTTATAACACTTTTTTAAAGCTGTTCTAAATTGAATCAATAATATTTATAGTTCGTTTGTTCTATCACGTCTAGCTTTCGCACGATCTCGTTTATAATATTTTAGCTATTTGCCTATTTTTTTACTTCATGTGTACCGAACTGAACTGTGAAATAAATAGTGAGAAACTTATTTTAATTAAAAAATGTATTACGGAGTCGTCAATCGATAATATTATGATGTAAGGGGTGTGATTTAAATAGCCCAAAATGTTCTTCTGTAAGTCTGCATTTACACACGTCATGTCTTATTGACATGATTGTTACTTTATAAGCGATAGCGAGGAGGGGAAAAGAAACGAGATGCATGTACTGTCATTACGTTTTGCTCTCATTCGTGATTTTAAGCCTGAAGTTATTTGCAAATGAATGTCGTCAACAACACATGACTTTTGTGAATATCAATGAAAGTTCAAAGAAGCCAAAGTAAGAATCTTTTCAAAAAGACAGGACTCGTCTGAACGCACCACTAAAAAGATAATGACATGAGTTTCTGGTGTTGAGTGAAATACAAGCGCTATCGACTTACAAAATCAAGCTTGTCTAAGACGTAGTCGTTTAAAAATGGCTGTTAATGAGCAGAGCAGTGTTAGTTTGAAGCTACAAATGAAATAATCCAGTTAGTTACCTACATACATACATACATATGTACATACATACATATTCTTATCGGTGAACAAATACACAGTATGTGATTGCCTGAAAATTATTTTATTTATATTAAATTAGTGAGCAGAAATTGCTTAAAAAGCATGAATAACGGCATTTTTATTTATTTAATTTAACACTTTAAATCTCATTGTCTCACGTGAAGAGTCATTTACATACATATGTACATACATACATATGTATATAGTATGTATGTACATACTTACATACATATGAAGGAATTTTTCATGTTTTGTTTTGATATTTTCCTTCAACAAAAACGTGGCACATATTTCAAACAAAAACTCAAATTTATAAGTTTTTTGCATTCACTTGCTTATTTGTGTATTTGTTTTGGTTCTTGTAGCTAGAGCTATTAAAATAAATCATGGGTATTTTCTCACTACAGTTACTCATTTTTATGTTGACTCAAAATCGAACCCATAAACAAGCACTCAAATAAAAAAGGGATGGCCAAAACTCGCAATCATGCAAGGCAACTTGAAAATAAAACTATTTAGCAAAACTCAAACGAAATAAAGGAAAGAAAACAAAAGCAGCAATAGCTTATACAAACAATCAACACAAACTTGCAGACATGAGTATTATTATATCAGAAAATGAGCAATGAACGGTAAAGCAAGCAAGAGGAGGTTGGGTTATTTGTCTTCCAGCAACCGCCATTATTCATTGCATGTAGTATACAATTTTCATAAGCCGGTTGAGACTCAGTGATGGGACCTGAGCCCTTTTTGCTTTAGATTGTAACGCAATTTTTATTATAGCTGCGAACTATACTGCGAAAACTTTTTTGTAACAATAAGGTTTTTCTGAATTTAATTGCAACTAGATTCATATAGCAAAAAAAATACAAATCTAAGCTAAAGGTCTGTTTCGGTCCATACTTTACATATATATATATATATATATATATATATATATATATATATATATATATATGTATATATATATTCAATTTACAACATTCCAATATTCACGCATACTGTTTACTGAAAAAACATATTTAAATGCTTAGAAAATCGTCTCTGTTTATTCCTTTAATAAAACACTGCTAAAAATTTAAAACTATTGTTTCTAGTTCGCTCATAATTCTAAACGCAAACTCAATACAACTTTAATCATTAAATTAATCAGGATTTTTAATAGCTAAAATCAGAAGTAATTTATTAATCACGATATTTAAATAATCAAATTTTATGATTACGTAAATAATCGATCACTTAGTTATTACTTAAATTATATATTTATAATTTATTTAAATTAAGTTTTATAATACATTTTTTGAAATGTAATTTTGTTGATGAATAATTTCTGATCCACGAAAAGTAGTCTGAAAAGTAGTCGAACATCGAAAATGTAGTTAGAGTTGTAGTGATAGAAAAGATTATAGTTCAGAACACATATCGCTCCTTCTCTTGCAACGTAGTATTATCTAAAAAAACGTAATTTTTAATTAAAAATGCAGATTTATTTTTGGTATCGCCCTTCATTTTGCATAAAATATGTAAGCAAATATCATGCTTACTCACCTCATAATAAGAGAATACTTTTTTAATTTCCATTGCTAATAAATTAATTACCTTAAACTAGTTTTCTGAAGAACGAGTTTTTTGAGATATGACTACGTTGCAATAAAGGAGCGATATGTGCATATAAGAAAACATTAAGAACATTTACAAAAAGACAGCTTAACATGTTAATCGAATCAAATAAATTTCATACTTTCTGTTTTAGAAATACTACCATCTCTGTTGTAATAAAAATATACAGTCCTTCTCTTTCTTTAACCACACAATAGCAAAGAAAAACTTTTTACTCTTCTTAATTCTCTCTCTCTCTCTTAATACAATAATAAAGAGTTTGGCTCTTCAAATATTATTTTTGTTGTTATTGCTGTTGCTTGTGTGTTTTAAGTATATTTTTATGTTTATTTATGCTCTCACATTTTTGCCACCATAACGTATATTTGACTTTTCTTTGATTTTAATGGCGCACACAATATTTGCGCACAAGTGGGTACTTTTCAATAAAATTCCTATGTCCATTTCAGTTGTAATTTTATTTTTCCTTCTTGGTTTTTATAAATGTAAGAAAAATAAAAAAATATTCTAATCAGAATTCAGTTTCGGTTTGGAATTCAAACTTTGGATACAAAATGCAATGTTTCTGGTTGATTTTGTTACTGTTAATTTTTCTTATCTTATGCGACGGAATATAACTTTTCTTCATCATTACTTTATTATCTTCACTTTTATTTCGTTTATTCTGATGTACATATGTACATATGTATGTATGTATGTAAGTATATATGCATGTACATACATACATACATATGTACATATGTATTTTAAAACGTTTTTTTATTGTTGGAAAATAAATCTGTAAAAAGTAGCGACGGTAATTTTTTCTGTTTGGCTTGTGTTTTTTATAGACAATGATTTATTTTATAAATTTAACGTACATACATACATACATACTTATGTATGTACATACATACAGTCTGTCAATAATGAGTTTTCACATTGAAAATAAACACATTTTAGTTAAATTATTAGCAATTACATTATACTTTTTGTTCAAAAAAATATATTTTATTTATGTATGTACATATGTACATATATCATAAATTTATAGATATTTAAAGAGATCATGCTAAAAAAACTAGTAATCAGTTTCAAATAAAGAAGATATACAACAAAAACAAATTTATGCTTCTTTTCACATTGTCAAGAAACTTTGCAGTATAATTTAATTGCTACTAATTTAAATATATATATATATATATGTATGTACATACATATGTATGTACGTACATATGTATATACACATGTACTATGTACTACATATTTACATATGTATGTAAATATGTATGTACATATGTATTTACTATTAAGAAAATATTATTGTTGTTTTATTTCAAATTGCGTGTGTAGCTTCCAAAAAAAGTTTGTGTCATTTTATGTATGTACATACATACATTCATACATATGTATGTATATTGAGTTATACTTTGTAGCTAAAAAGTTTTACGTGGTCCTTATATTGCTTTTCCCCGTTTTCTGTATTCTTAACGAAGTTGCTTTCATTTCGTTTATTAATGACCTTTCAAACAAGTTTTATTTTAGTTTCTTATTTTTATTCCATTCGTATTTTAAGACCGAAAAAACATCAACATAAATACATACATACATATGTAAGTATGTAAATTGAATGGCCGCCCTTTTAGAACAATTAAAGTACATACATATGTATGTACATATTCTAGCAATAATTAAATTAGGTTTATAATTTGTTTATTGTTTCAAAATGTATGTAGTTTCTTTATTATTATTGTTGCTTCTACAAAAAGTTATTTAGTTTAAAAACATTTTAAAGCAACGAAGTTTTAATAATTAAGAAGTCCGTTCCAATTATGCTGTGCAGTTTGCACTGTAACATACATACATACATATGTATGTATGTATGTATGTACATATGTATTTCTTCTATTTTCTTTATTTCAAATTGCTCAAATAAAACGCTGCCCCAAAAAACTAAAGCGATAATTTATTCTACATACCAAATTCTAATCTATAGATTCCAACCTTTTTTTCAATTCAAAATCTATTTACAGAATGGAATGTTAGGATATGGCTTAAGCAAATGCTGCGAGATCCGGAATATTATCATGGAAACCCCATGCAGTGTTGGACTACAAATATTATAATAATTAAAATTTTTGGGTGACCTTGGCGCGATATTTTCTATCGTAGTTTTGATCTTGCTCAATATTCGCTATGCAAATCAGTACATACAACCGGTAGAACTGTTATTAGGCGTTTGTGAAATCCTTAATATTTTTAAGAAAAAAAAGTGATACAACCGAATTTACACTATGTATGCAATTCATGGACAAGAGGCAAGCGAACGACACACAGAGGAGTATTTGTGCCAAAAACCTGTTCAAAAACGCAAAAATTAATTTAAAAAAATCTTAAACTAAGATCGACACACAACAATATTTTGCATCATATTGTAAATTTTTAAGACTTTATGTTGCTATTTGTAGTGAAGAAAGTAACATACGTTTTTAATATGTTTTTCGGTTTCGAGATGTTTATATGATATTTTGTTGTGTCTAAACCAATAAAGGTACCTATTACATTGAATTCTTTTCACTGAAAATTTTGTTCAAAAGCTATATTAATGTTGAAATAATTCGTTGAAAATTAAAAAAAAAAATTATACAATTTAAAAAAAAAATGTTCTTAAAAGTGAAGGTACCAATTGTCGAAATTATGTTTTATACCAAAATAAAATTTAGAATTTCTAATCTAAATTTGCTAAAGCTTACGCCATTATCTTAAACGATTTTTTTTAATTTTCAAATTACATTTTTTTGCTCATCCCGCACTTCTTCAAATACTTTTTTGACAGCAAAATCTTTTGTGTATGTGTAATTATTGATTTTGTATCTTATTCACGTCTTTTTTAACACTTTACAATATAATTACCTGCCAAAAAATATGAATTTGAAAAATGCTTATTATCGGTAATAGTTATGGTGCAGTAGTAGCTTGTTGAAAAAACATCTAAAAATTTGCCATTTTCAAATTACACCTAAAACTACTAAAAACTCAATCTTTCAATTCAAAAAACACGTTTAATAATTTTGGCCAGCTTTTTTGCTCAAATCCTCCTCTGTGCGGCATATGTAAGAAAAATGGCATGATTCCAATTTCCTGACATTTGTATGTAATAATTGTCCAAACAATTTCATAGTAAGTCGTTCTGGTTGCAGTATGTACTTCGCAAACTTGAATTAACATCTGGCCTAAGGTATTTTCAACGTTAAATATTGGATACTAGAGTAGCGCCTATCAGCCGGTTAGTCCAATTTTCAATGTCCCAAAGATCGTTAACAAGACTTTATACTCTATATATAAATTGTATTGCAATCGAGGACGAAGCGACCCTTTAGTCGTTACTCGAAAAGCTCGATTTTGAGCACATAGTATAACTCGTTTATTAATTGCTATATCGATCATAGTATTTTGTTAACTTTCGAGATGTAAACCGATTTTGTGCAAAAGCATTAATAAGTTAATCAAAGTCAATGATATTACATTTGAGAAGATTATATTGATATTTCAACAGCTGACTTATTGTGATAATAAAATTATAATCAAATTTATGACTCCTAACGTTGTTGAAAATTGAAAGAAAGAAATGCTTTTATATATTTTATATTGATACTTTCAGCTTGGTTCTGCTAATATTCTATACGGCCGGTGCTGCACTCATTAGACATTTTTGTGTGATCGATTCTACATCATGTGACGTATGTTCATTAGATTCTATAAGGTTATCGAAAGGATTCAATTTTAATCATGACATTTTGAAGTAATTAACAAATCACTTAAATGTATTGGAAGAGCTCTCGAATTTGAGATGAGACAATGTGAAGGTGGTACAAAAGCTCAAGAGTCGATCTTTGTAAGACTAGTTTTTTTACTTAAAAATTTTTTTCGAAAGAACTGAAAAAGCGCATTCTGTTGCAATAAATAATTATAATATAAAAAAAAACTTGTATAATATATGTATAAAAAGTTCTATAAAGGTTGTAAGGAAAATAATATAGATTCATTTAATATGTTTTTATATTAAGTAATTCCTATTTATTTTTTTTTAAATTGCAAAGAGATTGTAAAAGTCTACAGATTTGATTTCATAATTGCTAACAAAATGAATGTATTTTAGACTAGTTTACTTTCAGCAATACCTAATAAATTTCAAATTTGAAAAATTGACAATAATATCAAGCAGTTTTAATTAAAAACCCGTGTTTTGTGTCTATCTATCTACGGCATACATACCTCTGAAAGAAAATTCGAACAGCCGTTTTAGAGCTGTGATTCCACAAAGATTTATTGGATGTAAAAATTATAAATTTTGTTTGTAAGAACAGAAACATTAATTTTTATCATCAATAAGACAATAAAAATAGAGAGATGAAGTTTTCGGATGCATTATTCAACAATTAGGTACTCAAAATATATTTTAATTTTAAGATTTGGCTTCAGATTTTAAAGTACATTCTATGATGTTATTGATATCCTCTTTCACTTAAAGTGACGACAGGAAAATTCCAAGAAGTAGCCACGATACGTAAAATAATCGGAAATATTTATTAATGTTATTTACATTTTGGAACACAAAAGTACGCCTACTGGTCGAAATTCGACCGCCAGCTTAAACATATATGTACATACCTACATATTTCAGTTGTATTCATTTAAAGAGAAAAAACTACCTAATCACTTATTCCCTTCCCCCCGGAAAAAACAATAAACAAAATAAAAATAGCATACAAACACTCACATTTATAAAAAAATTTATTACTCATATACTCGTATGTACATATGCATGTAGGAACTCTTAAACACTCTCATTGCTTTGCTTATGTTTTTACTTGACCCAATCCTTACATAAGTGAATGCGTGTACGTGTGTATTTTTAGCATTTGTAGTGGTGTCAACTTTATGAGCCTTTTATCCCTGAACCGATTTATATAATATGTAGTCGGGTCACTAAAGCTCAACAATTTTTACCATTTGGTATAAGAATGAAGCAAATCGGTTGGCAAACAAAGGGGAGATAAAGGGATCTAAAAATTTGTCTTTGTCTATTTATAGATTAAGCCCAGCGTTCACAAGTTAATTTTTATTTTGTCGTACAGTGTAATAAAGTGAACTAATTTAATAAAGTTATCTTAATTAAAAAAAATCGAAAAAATGCGGGACTCTTTACTACGAACAAATACAAAGGCCACAAATCTTCCAAACAGATTAATATTATAAGCTTGCAAAATTCAACCAAAAGAAACAATTTATACGGGTCTCTAATAAAACATAAAAAACAAGAATGAAGCAAAAAATATGATTTAAAGAGATAAATTGAAATTTCAAAGTAAATATTTCTATTTTAGTGTTAATAAAGAAAACAAAAACTTAAAAAGCAGAATAAGATTTTTGTTAGATTTGTCACGAAATGTTTACTCATATTTCACGTAAAGCATATACATATAAACAAGTTTGATTTTCTTATTTGCTAACTTAACCTTTCTTTTTTTCTCCTTTTAAACCAAAAAACATGAAACACGATATTAGAGTACAAAGTTAAAATAAAAAAAATCTTCAAACATTTTATACGGCTGACATTGTCAACTTTAAGCACATACCGGGTATTTGTTTGTGGCCAAAACCCTCTTATTAGAAATCCAAAATCAAAAGACAAGACTCAAACAATTTAACATTTGGTTTGTGGATGTTTTCATAGGTGTATGTATGTATGTATGCATGTGTACCCATATGAATTAAGGATTGGTTGACAACTAACCATTTTAGACCAGCTATTTAGCTTCAATTTTGCCCATTTTTTGTTTGTTTTAAGTAAAACTTAGCAAAAAAAGTTGTACGAAGTTTTTTCTGCTGTTAACAATCATTTCTAAAAAATCACGAAGTCCTTAACAAACAATACTTAAAAATAAAGAAAAAAACTATACACAAAATTATTTGGTTTCAAATAGTTTGTATCAAGCTGTTGTATCGTTTAAAAGTTGACTGTAAGCAACAGTCATAGACATAGTGACAGTCTAACCAACCCACAGCTAAAACTGTAAGTACTAAAAATCATAAAAAAACGTATTAAAAAACAAAGACACCAAGTACTTTTAGAAAATTTACCAAATTGTATTAGAAAATATGTATAAGCAAACAGACATACATACATATGTACATGTGCTATGTACATAGTACATGCAGTCAAGCAGGCATACTTATGTATAGTATTCAAACTTGTATGAATTTCATAGGAAACGTAAAAAAAGACAACACCAGCGAATGCATAAATGGATTTGTAAAGAACAGAAATAGGAAAAAGGGAAATCATTGCATTTAAAATGCAAACAGTTGGAAAATGGCACCATGAGGTTTTTTAGCGAACAGTTCCTTTTACCTTTTTTATTTTTTATTTTTTAAATACCTATTATAATATGAGCACCAGTTATGTATAGGAAAACTCACACATGCACCAACTTATAGCAAAAAGTGTTTAAGAAAAAAAACTTCTGTTTGAAAAAATTTTAATATTTTTGTTACGAATACAAATGTGGGCATTGCATAACAAATGCTTGCTAAATGAGGCTAACTAAACACCTTTCGCATAAGGAGTAAGTTTAAAAAATCACAAATTTCATACTATAGGCTGTTTGATTAGTTCTACGGTTGTATTAAACACGAACATTAAACAGGAATATCAGAAATATTTAATATTTACGCGTAGAGGAGGACATTGGAAAAGGACTTCATTGTTCTGCGTCCTCTTTAGAAATTCTTCCTTTCTCAGTTATAATTGGCCTATTCGACCGACACTTCAATTGCTAAATCCCGTGCCGTCACCAGTCTTTGCCTTAGACTTTATTGATTGCCGATTTGCTTTAGGTTAAGGTCTCCATGTCATACATATTTAAAATGTAATTGACTGTGTTTTTCGACTTAATGAATCTGCAGACTTGACGTGATTAGATTTCACTTAAATAATTTCTATGTTCACAATACTTCTTCGTACATCACAAACAAATACAATATTCATATGAAATTATATAAAATCAATTGAACTTTCAATATTGTTTTAAGACATTGCAAAAGTGCATTTGATTGTACACCAAAAGTTTTAAATATGTATATTTAAGAAAAGTCTCCTTGAAATTCGTGTATCGAAAAATACACGAAAAAGGAATTTTATAGAGATTGTTTAATTTACGATATCAGAAAAGAAGTAGTGCCTTAATAGTTTCTTTAAGTTAAACACACAATTACGACAATTTTAGAAAGTTTTTAGAAAGCTTTAAGCGTAAAAACCCCGAATTCACTTTGAAATTGAGGATATGATTCCCCAGTATTGTCAACCAAAATGCGCTTTCCGCCTCCTTAAAGCAATGAATTAAATTCAAATAAAACAATCTATTAAAAAAAATTAAATTTCATGAAAAGCGCGTGCTTTTGAATCTTCTGGTTTCTAAAAAAGATTTCTAAAACGAATTTAATAACGTATGTTAAATGTATTTATAATTTTACAAATGGTACGATTTCAAATATGTCGTTTAAAACCTCAGAGTGGACTACAAAATACATTGCAACTTTAAATGAAGAACGTCATACAAAATAGTTTCGTTTCAAGAACAGACAATTTATTGGATCCTTTCCAGTCGATATAAGAATCGACAAAGCCTAAAAATAGATTTATAATTAGAGATCGCTTTCTTCATTCCAGGTCAGACATTTGTTTTTTTTTTCGTTAAATATATTACTTAAAGTCTGTTCGAGATTAACATCAGAGTTAAATTAAATTTAAGCTGGATTCACCATAAAATAATTGTCCGGAAAATTTTTTTCATATGTTTTTTCACGTCTCTCTTCTTGAGAGAGAGAAATGATTTTGTTCCGTCAACTCTTAACTTTAATTGGCTTAATTTTAGTATTTGTCCGTACAAAATTGACTGAGTTTTGCATTAATTCTTTTATTTCTTTATATTCTTCTTAAAATGTCCTTGGAAATAATATCCCTTTATTACACTACGTCTTCACGAGCCATCGACTTGAGCATGACGTGAACATGACGCCGGCAGAGCAACGGTATTAAAATGTCCGTATTTTTGTGGGGAATACGTGTAAGATGTTCATGTGCTGAAAAACCCTTTAATTTTCAGGTTGTGCAATAGAGATAAAATATTATTTTTTCTCTGTCTCTTCTACTCTCCCTTAAAAATTAAATGTCATGGCGAACATTTGCTCAGCCATTGGTCGGGCATCGATGTCAGAGCATGGATGAAACATAGATATAAGCGGCCTACATTAGCCTTCTGCGATGTCCGACATGATGTTCATACCAAGTTCATGGCAAGTGGAGACCCCCAGTTAAGTCCATTAGATATTAACAGAAAGAAGAATATGCCTTTTATAATTTTTTCTATACAATTTTTCACAGATTTTTATTTATATATTTTTTATTGGTATTTCGGAAAATTGTTTTTCCAATGTGCAAAAAATTCTCAGGCAAAAAAATATTGTCCGTACAAAAAGTACTTTAAATCTATCTGAAAGTTATTTTTAAGAATAAAATTATCCGATATTTTCGTTCCATTCTATAACCTAATTAAAAATCCAATGATTAAATTAACGACCAATTTCCAAAAGGAAATTCTACTTCGGATTCCCATAAGTAAGGACTGATTTCCTGAAGTAGTAATAATATATAACGAAATGTTGGCTTATTCTTCGCTTTATATATCACAACTGTGTCGAAGGATCCATTATATATATAATTATTTTGATTTGAGTATAACAATACAGTTGTTTACTGCAGAATTGATTGCGAATAATCGCAGTGACTTGCAATACATTTTATAGAGGGCTCAACTCATTTTGGTTTGAAGACCGCTGTAACGAATTGAATATTCAAGCTATACGATTTTTATTAAGAAAGTGCTAACTTAGAGTATTTTTCAAAAGATTCGCTGAAATTCGTTAGTTCAAACAAAATCATAAAAAGCGAATTTATTGAAGTTTAGGATAACTTTTACAAAATTATTAATGATACGACTTGCTTCAGTGAAAGGTATACTGTTTCTTCAATAATAAGAAACAACAGAATGAAAGCACTTTAAGTGCTTGGGCTATCTTAAAACTAAATTTTTAACATAATTTATAAAAGTGGTTTCCAAGTACTCAACATACGATCTTTTACTCCTTGATACATTAATATTTCGTTTGAAAGAATTCATTTAAAAAACTTGATTGCTATTATATTAATTAATTTAAAAATAAGTTTATTTTAACCAAACAATGCATTTTTCGCTAATTTTCAGTTGATAAATTAACTTAACTAAGAAAATTCATATATTCCGGGACTTCCAAGGACGTTATTTTTAAATGCCTTTTCCCGAAAAGTGAAAAAGTACGGGAAATCCAGAGCACTAGCTGCAAATAGGTATGAATAAATAAACACTATTTAATGTTGTGATTAGAAATTGGATTTTTGCGGTGAATGATATCTGCTTGATTCCGTATTTCTTTTTCTCATATTAGTGAATTTTTTAAATTGTTTGACTTTTCCAAATTCTAGTATGTTTTTAATATTTAACCAATTTTTTTGAAACTTTTTTCACAATTTTTAAACTTCTTCAGCCCGATTTCTCGCTTTGGAGTTTTAAGGGAACTTTTTCCTCTTTAGCGCTTTTGTCTTGTAAGCAATAATAATTCAGGTTTTTGATAAAAATTTTTATTTTTAAGCGCTTAAAGTCCATTTTATTTCCTAATGAAAAATGCTTTTTAAAAGAATGAACATACATAATTTCTGCCAAAATAATATTTTTTAATAAAATTTCTGTTAAAACAAATATATGTAAGTTCAAATCATATTAACTAGGCGGCAGCATTACGGCAGATGATTTCTTTCTCTTGCTTATGCTTTTTATTTTGAATGTCAAAAAGAGTGCGTTTATATTTTTTTGTATTTGTTTTCTGTAGATGTTTTTGACATAACCGATATATAAATACCTGTTATTCTTGTATTGTTGTAATTGTTGTACTAATAATTTCATCTGCTTAGTACGTCTTGTACCTATATATCTGTATATAATAATGACAACCCAACGAACTCAGGGCCAAATTGATATGAAACATTAACGTTTGGTTACAACACTGGCAGTGCTTTCAATTTAAAATATCGAATTATTAATGTTCATTTAAGAATAAATGTTTGAAAAATGTTTTTTTTCAATTTGTATTTGTTTATGAAAATAAAAAATAACATTCAAATGGTTTTAAGGCGTTGATCATTGAGATGGAGATTGATGTAAAATTATTTTCAGTTGGAGTTAAATAAAACCTGTGTGTTTGCTGGGAAGAACAAATATTTTGTTAATATTACTTTCCAATTCGTTGATCTTTAACTGTTTTTTTTCACAGATTTTACTCTATTTTAGCAAATTACAAAAGAGCTTTTTTTCATTTTTTACACTCTCTTGACTTTAACAGCTTTTTTCCAATTTAAAACAGAACTTTGATTATTAACTACACTACAAAGCCTTGGTGATGTGTTGCTGCTATCAAACAATATCTTTGATATACCACATACAATTTGCGTTACTTAAAATTAGGTAATTAATGACTTAATAATAGTAAATAAGTACTAATTCTTAAGAAAAAAAGCAGAATCGCGGCATGTAATAGCAATATTTCCCTTGCCAAAGCTACCTGATCTGTTGGAACATGACGACCATGCCCCGTAGGTTGGTGAGGATATACTTAAATTATGGCAAATCACGTATAGTTAAAATAAATTCAAACATTTTTATTTTTTACGTGCATTAGTTTAAAAAAAATTTAGCTATAATAATAGCATAGAAATTAAAAAGATAATTCATTCTTAAAGTATAACTACTTATATAAATTTTGTGTACTTACGAGTACATATCGTCACCTAGATAATAATAGTGTTATCGAATATAAAATAGTTATTCCAATAACTAACATGTTATGACATTTGGAAGTCGTGTTGCGTAGGCGATGGTGGCAAGTACTTGTCATCAACATCGTCATGTTAAAGTAATTTGTTTAAGTGCCAAAGTCGAAGTGAAGCTTATGAACGCTTCAACTCATTACATTGGCATCAAAGTTTTGTCTGCGTAGAGTTAAATATTTTATCAGACTTAAGCAGTTTCCTCCGTTATAATAAAACCAAAAAACATACCATTTTATTATGGCCGTCATAATAAGCCTGCTGTGCAGGAAATTTTCAAGATTATAAAGAATTATGAAGAAAAATGGAAGCGTTACAGATTTGGTCAGGCCTGTGCATCATCGCGATGAGCGTTCTATCGAAAATGTCTGTTAGTGAAAGTATGGCGAATAATCTAAATCTGTTGATTTCACGTCGTTTTAAGTTCTCCTTCAATTTACGCAACAATTTAATTCACAACACCGTGGATATGCTGGTTGGGTGCTGGAGCAACAGGCTTTCAATATTGATTTTTCGAACAAAGTTTATTTCTCACTTGATGGTTACGCCAGCAATCAAAATTGATGCACATAGGACTCTGTGAGCCCAGAATTAAAAATCATTGTATCCGGGAAAAGTCACGGTTGGTGCTCACATTGGTCTGAAGGTGTTATTGGGCCGTATCTTTACGAAAATGACGCAGGGTGAATCGTTGCCGTCAACTCAGAGAGCTATGACTGACTTTTTTTGGCCTGCAATTGAAGATTATGAAGTGAACAATATGTGGTTTTAAAGAGACGGTGCCACGAGCCCGATTTTAGTATTATTGCATGAGAAGTTTCCAGTTCGCGTAATTTCTCATTTTTGTGATACCGTTAGACTTTTTTTGTGAGAGTACGTAAAATACAATATCTACCCGGATAATCACACAACGTTGCAACGTTTGAAAAGCAACATTCGTGTAATCATCGACTAGATACCGCCCGAAATGTGCGAAAAAATGGTCGAAATCTACCTGCAAGGGATCGATTGCTGCAACAAATCTAGAAATTAAAGTTTCAGCGAAATCAATAAGTTAATTTAAAAAATATAGAAAAAATTTTAAAAATAACCAAAATGAAGATGAGGTTACATCTCCACATGAAAAAAAAACAATTTTGACTATAAATAACGTAAACGGAAAATTGGCTTGAAACTAGCACATGTTTTTTGGATTCGTGATGAATTAGCGAAGGTTGTTCGACTGAGTACCCCCTTGAACAAATTAAAATGTCCTGATTTATCGGCTGCAATCTACAACGTTATTCGACAAACGCAGAAATTGAAGCCTTTAGGAGCTTCCAATGAACAGGCAGGCAAATATACTTTAATCAGATTTTCTTTTCAAAGTTTTTAAAATAATTTTTTAGTTCTATCTTTTTTTATCTATTATTTTTGTATTACAAATTTCTGTTTTTCCTTAACACTATAACTGAATGCCATAAATTTTCGCTTACCTTATGCAAAAAGCTTTAGAGTGTAAACAATTAAAAAAAAACCTTAAATAAAATAATAATGTATCTATAGTATGAGTATGCAAAGTTAAGGTAAACTGAAGCATACAAAACAATTGCAAATAACAAACATTGTATGGTTTCACTGGTTGGTTTAGTATAAGACCCTTTTTCCTAATTCTTTGTTTTACTGTTGGCTTTTTCTTGCATATAGTAACTTCTTAGCACAATGAACAAGACAAACGAAAAAACGAACGGGCCCATCTATTTCATTTATAAATTGTTTGAATAATAAGTTTGTTTTAACAGTTCATTCCAGTTTTTTTACTTCTACAAACAATCCTTTTTTTAGTTTTAGTTGACTCTAGTATGCGAAAAAGTTAAATTCATAGTTCTTTCATTTGTTCATACATTGGTTGACTGCTCCCCCGTATGAAAAAGTAAATATATTTTAGTTTAAATTTACTTTATATGACGTTTTTTTTCTAAATAGTTTTGGCCTGACCTGTCTATATGACTGATTTAATCTTTGACGACTATAAAACAAACAAGAAATAAATGACAAAAACGGAAAATCTGATATGATTGGCAAAACGGCTTTTTATAATAAAAATAGTTGCATGTCAGGCATTTTACAAAAAGCTATTAATTAAATTTTATTTTCTAAACAAAAGCTTTAACAATTCAAATATATTCACTGTATGAAGCAAATTAAAAAAAATATGTAGGAACAAATTCATTATAAAACTGTTACCGATTCCTTGAATTTTATATTAATCACTTCTTCCATTAAATTTGTATCCTTGAATTATCTGTGAATTATTAAAAATGTTTAATTTTTATTTAAAATGTAACCTTCAAACTAAGTACAATTTGATTTTTTTACTCATTTTTGCCTTTTGAAAATTGATTTGTAAAACATATGTTTGTAATTTTTTAAAATAAATCTTCAAGGATAACCCACATATGCAAGTGTGTGTGCGTATGCGTTGAGTACATTATTTTTAGAAAAGGAATCTTGAGTTGTTTGTGAGAATATTTTTCCTTGAAAACAACCGCCACATTTTTCATTTTTAGCCATGTTTTTTAAGAATCTTTTTTTTTTCTTTTTGGTTGTCTACAAGGGGTTTCTTGTTCGTATCTGTGGTTTTCTGTGTAGACTTCGTGCTTTGTAGTGAATTTACAACATTTTCCTGTTGAAATATACAGAATTATCGTGCCTTTTTAAACAACAGCAATAGCAACAACAACTACAACAGCAGAGAACGCTGTATCTCATTTGGGAGTGCACGAAAACCTTGTCATGATTCGATCTTTTATTTATTTTCTTCATTGCAACAGCAATAACAAAAACAATACCATTGCAACTAAATGCGAAATAGAAAATAAGTAACAAAAAAAAATAACAATAATAGTAAAAAAACATTAACTCGAGATACCAACTTGAAAAAACAACAACTACAAAAACAACCAGAAGTATGTTGTTAGTAATAGGAATATTTTTTCCGAAACGGTTTAAGTGGGATTCTAATGGTCTTGCAGCTTGTGTCTAATGAAGCACATGTTGCATAACTAAACTTGGCTGCTTTCGTAGATACAACCATTCGATACATCCTTAAGCGAATGCATCTTTCGTTATTATTTTTGTTTGTTTGTTGTTGCTGCGTGCTGCTTATTTATAGTTAAGAGATGATAAAGTTGAGGTTTGTTTTGTTAAACCGTTTTTTAATTAATTAAAAGAAATGCTTTTGTTAAGAATATATTTAACTGTTAAAACTAACATATTTGGTATTGAGAATCTTGCATTCCTTAACAACTGCTTTAAAGACAAATAAAAACTTGCAACTAACGGATATTTGATATGTTTCAGAATATTTTAGCGTTTTTTTTTTGAAGTGTTGAAAAGTTCTTTAGTTGTCCGTTAAAAAATAAGTTTTCTTCAATTATGTGAGATTTTTACAGTTTACTTCTAAAGGCTGTCTCAGTACGAATGAACTTTTTAAATATAGTGTTCATTATTGAAATTTGATAGCTTTGACACACATATGTTAATTCCGATTATAGAAATGTTGTGCTTTATGAAATAACAACGCAATATATTTGTGAAAACTTACTACAAAGTCAATGCCAATTTTACGAAGCACATTTCCATTTGAATGACTGTATGAATTTAAAAAATGTCGAATTTGGGACTCAGAAAATCATCATACACTCCATGAGAAACAAATGCACCCGTAACGATTAACTGTCTGGTGCGGATTAGGGCTTAGTATTTTGAAAATGAGGCCGAAATTACAGTGAATGTGAACGGCATTCGTTACAGGAACATGACAACAGAGCTCTTGTGGCCTCAACTGGACGGCATGGATCTGAACGACATGTGATTTCAGCAAGACGGTGCCACCTGCCACACCGCGCATAAAACAACCGATTTATTACAACAATGATTTCCAGAACAAATTATCTTAAGAAATTCTGATGTTAACTGGCCACCAGGATTATTCGATTAAAGTCGTGCGATTTTTTTTTATTTGAGGAATAAGCCAGAAACAATTCCTGACCTCAAATCTAAGTTCCATCGCTTTATCGGTGAGATACAGCCACATTTCTGTGAAAAAGCCATGAAAATTTTATGTCACCGGTGCCGTGGTGGCCATTTGACGGATATTTTATTCCATACAATATACGTGGTTTCATTTTAAAATAGAAAAACGCATTCCTACTGTGGACACCTTTTACATATAATAAATTATTTTTTTTTACTTGATTTTATTTGCTTTATATTCCTTTTCCAATCATATTATTTACTATCTTTTTAATTTAAATCCATTACAATTGTGCAGGATATATTAAACAATCATATCCAAATAAACAATATTTTCGCTATTCTCCAACTATCAGGCTTCGTATACATATGGATATACGTAAACAAATAGATGATAATTTCTATACGAGGAGTTCGACAGTATAGAAGGTGCACTGATTTTGTAGACTGTATCAGTTTCGCCAAAATCTCCTAAAATAAAAAAAAATAAATTGGCGGAAATGAAAATGTACATTCGGTATGGAATATTGTAACTCCTAACCGAGCTCTAAATAAGGCCAAAATGGAAAACAAATAGAAAAATCCTTAATTGCTATACTTAGTTCTAGAGGGGTAAAATGTACGACATACACCCTGAATTATTTTTCGAGCATAACTACACCCTATAACCATTACTTAAAGGGCTCCCCTTATAGAATTGTAAAAAAAATTAACTCCGAAAGCTCCTAGAATGCCCCTGAACGAGTCAAATGTATGATGGGTCCCACTTAATATTTGCCCCCCCAAAATCTGCATTCCACAATGGGGTTTCCATTTAAAATGTAAATTTTTTATATATATTTTGATGAACTCTAAATCTTTAATTCATGTTTCAATTTACTATGTTATTGTAACTTTTAATTAGCGTAAAAATTCATGCTTGTGTACATCAAATTAATTTGTTTTATCGTAGGATGAAACATTTTTCGGATTTTTAACTACCACCCGAAGCTCATTAATATTATACGTCTTTCGGCAAAGTCCTTGACAACATCTAATTTATGTAATATTTCTAGCATTTGGTGGTAGGTTTCGCGGTTTTCCTGTGTTATCGGAAGAGTAGGAATAAAATCTGTGGACATCGTAAGCATGGAATCGAAGTATGTATGAAGTATTTACAGCATTTAATATGATACATGTGTGGAGTCAGTTAATGTTTGAATATGAAGCGTTTAATGCTTTTTTCATATTTTTTTCTTCTTAAAGAGAATTAACACTCCGGCAATTCATATACCAAACAGGAGGTGTGTTACCTTCTTTCGGAAAGGGATAGTGAGAGTGGACAGGTGGTAAAAGTTAGAAAGCTTGATTTTCTTATAACTCTGATAGTTTGTAGATCAGTGTTGCTGCACCTCTGCTATTAAGTAGACGCAATAAATTCGTTTACGCTGTCTACCCATTTTTTATTAATTATTTTACTTCGGTGCCGCTTTTCGAGTTATGGAAACCTAAATGAAATATGAGAATCTTTTTTTAGAATTCAGATTGAATCCATACGAAAACACATTTGTTCCCTGATGGCGTTTGTTCCAAGATATAAGTAATTTAAGAGAATCTGTCAAAACAGAATATTTTTATGGTAGTAATTTACTCAATAGCCACATTGACAACCGCGCGACAGTGAAAATCAATCATCTCTCCCAGGTTTTCTGTTTGATTGATACTACAATTTCTCCTCTTGCTTAGGCTCATATTTTATCAAAAACACAACATTAATCGTAGGAAAACTTTTACTGAGTTGAGTTTTACAAAATACGGCTGTTCATTTTTTATCTGAGCTCGCATGTTTTCAAACGTATTTAAAAAATACACACTACTAATGACACTTTTTACATTACTCGGAGTAATTTCCAATATCGTTTTTAAGCTAATCTTTTACCATTAAAAAAGAGATCAAAATCCTATTTAAAATTAGAAAATTTAATTTTCCGAAAAATATTCGCATAAAAAGAAATACGAACAAACTGCTAAAAGAATTTTTGACTGCTACATTCGAAAAATCATTTTACTTTTTCATTTTAGGGTGCTCGTGTAATACAAAATTTACATCTTTTTAATCAGGGTTGACGTTGATATATGTGTGATTTTTCAAATTATAAAGCCAAAGTTTGGATTTTTGTTTGGTTGCATTTTTGTTTTATTATGCTTTCCTGAATTTCCTGGTCAATGATTTAAATTGTAAAAATACATTATTGTTTGTGTTCGTACAAGTAAAACATTTTAACCTTTAACATAATTATTGTCACAAATTAGCACGAAAAATATTGAGAAGACACAAAAACAAAAAAACTACAACAAGTAGAAGAATTTACAATTTATTTTTATTATTTTAGATTGTTAAAAATAATCACTACTTGATGTTAATTGTCAACAATTATTTTTTGTGCTGCTTCACAAATATATAAAGTAGCCGGCCGGCTGGATCGATAGACCGGCGGTTATGAGTAAACAAACATACTTGGAATCACTCTACTCAATAATTATTTCTGCCTTCAATTGCTACTTGATATTTAGAGAAAAAAGTGTATAACGAAATTATATAAAAATACGATTTGCTACCATTTTTATAAAAAAAGTAAAACTACAACTGATGTCGTTGCAGTTGCAATTTTTTACCTTATATGAATCGTTTAATTTAGAAAAACTAAATAAAAACGCTTATGGTTGTTTTTATTATTGTATGTTATATTCTGTTAAATGGTTTTTATCTTTCGTCTTTTTTTTGCGAGTGTTTCTGTTTTTATTTCCATTAAAACGAGCTGCAAATGTGCAATTAAAGAAACAGGTTACATGATCGTAAATCTTATAAGTTGTTTCAGCGTTTTTATTAAAAACAAACAAAAAACATCAACATGAAAAACGTTTAGTTAAAACTACAAAAATGAGATACTATATGTACACCAATGATTCGCTATACGCCATTTATTTTATTTCACTCTTTTACATAGCAAAAAAGCGGTTTTAAAGGAAGAAAGTTCTAAATTGAAATACAGTAGTGAGAAATGTTTTGAATATCCATAAAACTAGCTTTATCATAATGAAAATTGCATTAAACAATCTTTTCAATTTAAAATTCTCTGTCTCAACATTACATGTGTCCGACAATATATAAACTGTAAGCTCTATAATTTAAATAAAATGCAATACAATTCGTAAGGTTTTCTGGTGCTCTTAGCGCTAGAGACCGACAAATCTTCTTCTTCTGCATTAACTTGAATATTATGAATGTATGGGGCATTCCATACCATAAAATCAGTACTAAGTTTGTCTGCTATCTCCATAGATCCTTTGATTTTTATGTTTGTCTACAAGAAAAAGATCTAAAAACTGCCTTCTTCTCCGTCCATAGAGAGTTCAGTTTTTAAAGTTCAACGTGTGTAGAGTAAAAAGTGTATGAGTACTTTTGTACCAGTTTATTTTTAAGACGGCAAAATGTATGTGAACAAACAAGCAAGTGATTTTTTGATGTTGTTGTTTTTATAATAAAACAAAAAATATATATTCACATGTCAGCATTTTTGTGATTGCTTGATTTATTGCCAACAAATCGTTGACAAATAAATTACGTTTTTTTCAGTTTCTCATTTTTCACATTTAATACATTTTTATATTGTGGCGGCTTTAACAACGTTTAAATGACATTATTTTTTTGCAATTTTTAAGGTGATTTGATGTAAAACATTTTGAAAAACCAATCATTTATAGCTGATTCATTATAAATGGACAATAATTTCATTTAATGAGAATGTTGTCTTTTTTATTAAGCCAAAATAAATTTATCATTAAATACTATATTTTGCTGCTGGGTATTTTTCTTTGTTTTTAAAAAGACTAGAAAAATAATCATTAATTAAAGAATTTAAGCACAAATATTTATTTTGCACTTTTGGCTGCAAAATCTTAGCATTATGTCTCTGTGTGGTTTAAATACATATATAAAATGTACGACCATTATACTTTAATTGTTGGTAGATGTTGGTGTCTGTGGCATTTTTCATTTTAGACAAATAGAAACTCATTTAAATTCAAAATCCATAAACAGATTTTACCAATAAAACTTTTAACGCGCATCCCAACTACTCTTTCAAACGTGTACAAACATGCATTTGCAACTGCAAACAATACAACTAATTTTACAAACTGAAACCATTATAACAAATGGAAAACAAAGGAAAAACTCTTAAAAAATAAAAACGGGAATCAACTAATTTCATTTGAAAATAGCTAAAGAGAATGGCAGACGCCAGTACAGACTTAAATTATAAAATTTTAACTTTAAAGTTGAATTAAAAAAAAAATTATAAATGTATATAGAAGAGCACTGTATTGAAAATGAGGCAAGTTCCTTTCAGTCATTCATAAATATTAAAGTTATATTTTCCTTTTCATGTATTTTGTAAATGTTATACTACGAAATAAATTTAATATGTTACTTAGGCTTCACTAAAATTATGGCTATAAAAAAATACTCCATATGGGTAACCTAATAGGTGAAGTTTGAAAGTTTTAGTATGAAAGCCTCCCGAGGTATGAGGGTGTAAAATTTGTTTATTTTAGCACTTACTAGCTGATTCACCCGTAAATATTAGAGGACACTGTCACTAAACTAGAAAGATGAAATATCGTATACAGGTAGAGGTCTTGATTAGGCTTTTCATATAGTTGCACTAAGAGGCTCCTTATTTGCATGTTCTTAGAGAAAAAATACATTTTGAAGAAACATAAAGCTATTAACAGTAATGAGATCAATATGAGGACTAAGTTCTTAATAAGTACAACACAATCCTGTTAATCTGGTAATATTTGAACCTTTCCCCTATGGAAAAGAACTATGACGGAAAATGTTACCAAGGTAAAAGGTTGCCTAGAAATTAGATGGTATTGTAACTATCAAGAACTGCGTCCTCCTTGTTATATCATTACTCTTAACGGTTTTAATATTTTTAAAGGAACTTGCATTTATTTTGATATTTTTGATTTTATACGAAAATATTTTACCCCACAATAACAGGACAACAAAAAAAAATCAATAATCTAATATTAACTAAATTTTTAATGAAATTACATGCCGCACTTTCAAAATAAATATCTTATATACATACATATATGTAATACAGATACCTAGTACTCTTAATAGCTGAGTTGTTATGTCGGTTTCTAAAGAATAGTGAGTGTCAAACTCTTCAGAACTCAAACAACTTTTTATGCACCTAAATTTCGAGGGATCAAGACTCTTCAGGACTTGTATCTTGGAAGCTATAAGCGTTAAAATTTTGGGATAATGTTTACTTATACAATTTGCACATGTACATTTGTATAAGTTTTGTATAAGACTTTTTTTTAGGAATTAATATCTATTTTAAATCCTCAACAAGGAGGATTGTACCACCCGCAGGCATTTGTAAGTAGGTGAAGTCTAAGCTTATATCCAAGGGTGTTCAGAAATAATAGATACTAAATTGTATTGTTTTCGAAAGAATATATGCACGGTATAGGAACAGAATGAGGAGTTTGATTATCCTCATAATGGTATTAATGTTACCATTACAGTTGGTATTTATATCTGCAGAAATTGCGATATTTCTTCTTGTGCATCTGTCTTTTATCTATCCATATTACTAATAGACAAACACGTTTTTTGAGATCCCTTTTACAGCCGTAATACCGAATCGATTTCGGAAAGATTTATATGTTTTAATGGGGATTTTAGATAGATATGCACAATCTTAATTTTATTTAAATCGGTTTAGTATTTTGGGAGCGTTTAAGCGTTTGAAGTTGCTAACAATACATGCATACTTATTACATATACAAAGTGTGTATGTGTGTTTGTCAAATTTGCTGTGTCTAGAAATGAGACAGAGTTTTTTCTCTATGTATTTTGTAAGAGAATTTTAAGTTGTTTATTTAGAATGTTTTTTGTTTTTGTATTTTACCGTATACATATATTTATATAAATGGTTAATATTTAATTATAGAATGCGGATATTACTCGTTAATAATAATGAGTGACCCGCCCGCCATACTTATAAAGGTTTGCTGGATTTTTTGCAAAATTTGGAGCCTTCACACTTAACATAGTCATAATATTAATAGTGTTGTAGAAAACGGGGTTGGATTGCTGTTTTTGTTACTGTTTATACGTATTTCTGCAACTATTAGGTGGTGATCGGTTGCCATATCAGCGCCTCTGCGATTTCGTACATCCAAAAGTGACCCTCGCTGATTCTCTGTTCTTTGGTCAGGGGATACCCACGTAATTTTGTGGGTCCTCTTGTGCGGAAATACGGGTTTACCTACAACTAAGTTGTTAAATGTACACATGTACACACGAACCGCTTAATCTAAGTACAGACGTACCATTTAGGTTAACAGACACTGCGATGTTTGGGGAGTACAAATTTAAAGGTGGAACTCACTCACCTTGTCGATATTGCCTACAAGGCAGACATCCGTTGACTATCCGCGACTGTTTATTTGTAAAAAAAACACATATTCGCAGCTAACCTTTATATCTAAAGGCCGTTCATTAATTGCAACTTGCGCCTGTATGGTTGCCTTTAGCTCGGCGAATTTATAATAATATTTAAGTTGTACCGGAACAATGTTTAGTTAATAATTGATTTGAGAAAACTTTAGTTAAGAATTTTAAGAGTGCTAACTAGGAAACTTTTTCACAACTATATATACAGCTGTTATTATTCTGAAATTTCCCATTTGGGTTTCCTTCACACACACTTCCTTCCTAACCTTCTAATCCTTCATTTTATAAAATGTTGATCCTATACAAAAATGTATTTTATTTATTTGTTTAAAACATAGTTTGGAATAAAATAAAGTTTTAAATAGTTTTGATTATACCTGCTGCTGCTATCAAGCTTTGCAATTGAACGTGCGCATATTTAGCTTATTTTAACTATGAATTTAGCATACAACTTACACACACATACATATAAGACATGTATTTAATATGCATACGAGTATTTATTTAATACAAGTCTATGTATATATTACTTATTATAAGTATTCATAGGTTTGTGTTTGCTTTTTTTTTAATAAATAGTAGTATGTTTGCCAGCTTCTGCTTCTGGTTTATATTATTTTAGATCTATGTTTCTACTGCGATAAAATGAAAATTGCATATGAGCCATAAATAAGGATCTCTCTCAAGGATAATTTATAAAGTTTTTTTTCCACAGTTTTTCTATGAATTTTTTTCTACTTCACACCAATTCTTACAACTCGTATGTTACTTTTCTCTGCTTATGTTTCATATGCATATTTAAGTTGAAGAAGTCTTAAAGTAAAAAAAGCAAATTAAGGTTTTTGTTTTTGTCTAGCAAGTAAGACCTCTTGTTGGCTCAAAAAGGCTTAAGATGGAATATGTTTAAAATTTAAATGTGAAACTGAATATTGCAAGAAATAATAAAGAAAACTCAATGAAAAATTGTGAAATCTGTGTGGTATTATACAGAACTTGCTGTTTACTTTTTGACTGTGTTAATTACCACTCTTTTTATCAATCTGTGGTTTTTCACAGAACTTAATAATTCTTTCATATTTTTTTCATTAAAAATAATAGTAGAACATGATTTATTGTTATTAAAAAGCGTATGTTTATAAAGAAAGATTGTCGCTGGCATGATATTGCCAGTGCACTGACACTAACCATCAAGAGTTAAAAACAAAGCGCATATCAACAGAAAGCAGCCAACAAGTCAGATATTATTAAGTCCCAAAGGTCTACTTCAATTAAAAAGCATTTTTGCAGTTTATGAGTATTAAACTCATAAACAATATTTCTTGTTTTGTTATTGTCGGAAAACTGCATTTTTGTGGTGGACGAGTAGTGCAGTGCAGTCCGCATTTGCAATATAATGCAATCGAGTATTAAACATATTGCCGATATGTCTGTAAAGAATTTTACAATATTTTTGTTTTGTAACATTTTTCATTACGAAAATAAAAAAATATAGCCGAGATTAAAAAGAAAGTTTTTTGTGTTCCTTGTTTTTAATTTTTAAGTACGTATTTGTACTTTTTGCATTTTGCTTCATGTAAATGATGAAAAAATTGTATAATAATGGAGCCATAAAAGTGCAACGCATTTTCACTTATGTAAACGCCCAATTTTTTATTGAATATTCCCCTGGTGTTGTAGTTGATGTTGTTGCTGATGATGCCGATGATGATGCTGGTATTGTTCATTTATAATGGCGTTGATGATGTTGTAATAATAACAACGGCAAGTGTATGCAACGTTTTTTGCTGGATTTTCATTCTTTTCTGTTGAACCTGCTATTGAGTGTGTGTTTGGCAGTGTATAATGTTTTGGTGTAACCATCTTTTGTTTACGAGTTTTATCGAAATTTTCAATCTATTGCTAAGCCATAATTTTCAGCAGAAATTACAAATAACAGCAACAAAAAGAGCAGCAGAAGTAACAATAACAAATGAAATTCGCGTGATTCTTTTATTTTTACTTTATACACTGAACTTATTGTACGCCTTTTGGGCAGGCAACAATTTTATGTGAGTTGTTAAGCCTTAACATATGCTACATGTCACATGTGAATATGTGAGTTGTATAAAAAAGAAACAAAACTCACTTTAATATTGTTTTCCTTTTGTTATTATTTTTCTGGTAATTTTAAGTGATGCTATATCAAAACAAAAACAAAAATTATATAACCCTAGCGATTGGCAACATTTTCCACAAGAAAAAAAATCACAACGTTTTTATTGCTTTTTGACTGTCAAAATTTCATACAATTGAAGCACAAGCAACACCGATCAGTTTTATGTATTTTTATTTGAAAACTAACTCACAGACAAACTTCTTTATAGTAAAGAATTCATGCTGGACTTATGGTACAAGGGTTTGGGTCTACATACATATTTGTCATGAACTTCCTTCCTTAGTTTTTGAAAACTTTTCAAGTGTATTCAAATATGTGTGAGTTTATTCATATGATTGTGTTTTATCGCACATTCAAATGCTGTTGGCGGCAAATGCTGGCTGGATGCATGACTGGCTGGTTGGCTGTTAGTTTGACTGGCGTGCAGGGTCTAAATGTTTGCTCGGTTCGGTTTATCTTGCTCAACAAGCCATAGATCTTTGGCCTTTAAACAAATATCCACCTCATCCTTTTGCGCTCATGCACTTGGTATAAACCCCTATTCGAATAAAAAATTCCTACATTGTATGCCACTGATACAAAAAAGAAGAAAGGGAATAAAAATGAAATTTACATACCCTATGAAAGATATGAAATGGATGGGCTATTGGTCATTTGGCCTTTTCACAATACAATATGAAATAACAACAACATTGTATTGGGTCAGCATTTCATATGAATATATTTTTTTGTGAAGTCCAGCAACAGCAGCAACAGCTCTAACATACATTCAAGTCGAGTAGAGGAAGAATAACACCATCAACTACAATAAAATCCATATAGTCATAAATATTGTGGCCGAATATTCGTTGCGGGTTATCCCAGAAACAGCAACAAACAACATCGATTGCTGCTTGTTGTAGTTGTCGATTGTTACTCATATAGAAAAAAAATAACAACAATAACAAAGCTAACAAACAAAAACAAGGAAAGGAAACTTAAAACAAAAAGTTTCTGAAGCATAGGTTTAGGCGCGAAAGCAATTTATAGTGGAATGAAATAACAACAACAACAACACATATATTGTAAGTTATTGTCGTTAATGCCGGTCAATAAAATGTAGCCGGAGATTTTTGGTGTATTCACAAAAGGTTCTAAAAGCGATAACTCGATAATTATGTCCGTTTTAAATTATTTCACACACATTTATTTCACGCACGGATTTTTTATTTATTTATTTGTTTAGCCTTTGGCCTTACAATTTCCTAAATTATTACCCAATATTTGTATTAAAAGTAAAATCGTAATTTAATTTTCGAGAAGGCTTAATTTTAACCAATATTTTGTTATCAAATTTGAAGCTACTTTTTAATTACCACACAACTACATTGTTGGATTTTAGTGTTGCTTTATTCATTCCCTGCTGCAGCTTATCTTGTTTTTGTATTATTTTGTTTATGCAGCAGAAGTTCATAAAGTTTGACTAAATTTTCTTTCATATTTGTTTTTTTTTGCTAAATGTAATAAACCTCTTAAATATTTGGCATATTTGCATAGAGCTCTACATAAATTTAATGACCTTTAGTGAACTTTCATTCATATGTCTGGCTTAACACTTGGTAATTTACAAGCCAAAATTTTTAAAGATAGATAACTTTACACATACAAACATTCACATGTACAATTTGCAGTACACACTTGCTGCTTTAAGCTTGGTATATGAATATTATTAAAAATATATGTAAATACCAAGGCATATTTTAAGGATTTATAACTAAATTTTTATAAAAGCATATTTTTAAGAGACTTAAAAAGTATTTTATTATATTATATTATATTTTACTATATTATTTTAAGGGCCTCAAAAATTTAAATTTATAAATCTATCAGCCATTTTAATGTACTTATATATGTAAATCCTTTGGAGTATATTCTTTTGCGATACAGAATACAAAAATCAGCGTATATACTTAAGTATGTAAATTATTTTGCTAGTCTTATTTTATCTAAAAACTGAGATGGATTAAAAAAAAATATACAAACTAGACATTTTCCATTCATATTTAATAAACTTTTCTTCATATATGGATATGTCATGGCGGTTGTTTTTTATTTGTTTTATTATCATTATTATGGGGTTTCTTGTTTTGAAAATTACATTCATGACATGACAGTTGTAGAAAAGTGTTGACAGTTTTCAAATAAATGTGGTTGAAGAACAAAAAAAAAACAACAAGACAATAAAATTAAATAAAGTAACGGAATAGAGAAAATACACATTTCATTTTCATTTCTATTTTTACCGGGAGAAATATAACTGAGTAGCAAATGCAATAAAATTCTTTTTTTTCTTCGTTCACTTCAATGTGGAAAATGTTAATATTACGGAAGGAAGGATATACGAATAGAGAGAAATGTTTTTAGAAATTGAAATAAAATTTTTGATAAAAATCATTGTAATAGCTTAAAGTAAGTAAGGGTTATTCAGCTGAAACTTTAAACACACAAATTTAAGGTTTTATAAAGTCATCAATTAATTTTAATAATTTTTATTTTATTTTTACAGCGCTATTCTTGAATTCAATGAACCTATAATGCAATTGTCTTCATAATTTTTTGATCACAAATAGTTTAAATACCTATTCTGGAATGTCTTTTATAACTGGAAAAGAAAACAGGACTTGTTCATTTCCCGGGAAAGCGGGATATAAATTTAACTTTCTCGCCATCATAGGAATTTTCGCTCCGAACAACTACATACATAAAAAATTATATATATATATATATATATATATATATGTAATTATGTACATGTATGTTGAATCGGCCTTAAGTGGATTTTGAATTTAAGGAGAAAAAAATAGAAAAAATTAATTTTAGAAATATTTTTTTTTTCTGTTCGCATATAGAAAAAATCTTATCATCTCCAATACACAAACAAACAAAATTATTGAACGTTTTTTATAGTGATCCGTTTTTAATGCACAATATCGATAACGTCAAACACTTTAGCTTCTACGTCATCACTATTATCAGCAAAAACAGAGTTGAAAGTATTGAAATATTTTTAGGTATTTGGATGTTGTCTCCCCATATCCAGCGATTTAAAACGCGGCCTAGCTTGCAAAATCTCATTTTAGATTTCCGAAAGAGATATAGTAATATTAGTTTTAAGCCTTGATATAGGAGAGGTTTCTAAAACAAAAATGTTATAAATATTAGTTTGTCGAATTTCCGGTAGCTGCCACAGAAATTGTCATATGTGGATCTTGTGCAGTAAAATTGCTAGAGCTTTTCTGTAGCTTAATAACTTGTACTGGTAAGAGCTAGTGTTTACGCTCATATAAAATGCTTCCATAATTTGTATATAATATAAAAACTATTGTAAAATTTTGGATCATTTTTCTTTTTACAAATAACTTATTTTAGACTCTTCGAAATGCCAACAAATATTACTATCCTCTAATTTCCTACACTAAAACATCACACATAAGAATATTTTTTTAATAGACTGGGAAATAAATATATCATTTTAGATTTCGCATAAAAATATCTACGTTGCTATTTTTACATACAATTATTATTGGTATGTGCTGTTGTGTATGTGATAACTGCTTTTATTTAAAACCCAGAATAGAAAATTGTAGTCATTGTCACTATAGCAAAAGAGAAGAAAAGCGAGAATTTTCTCAATATGTGCTAGCAATTAAAGAGGGCAACGTATTACGTCACAAAGAGCAGATATTTATGTGGAAATTACAATATAAGACACCACATTCTATATCATTTGCTTTGCGGTTATAAATAGGTTTTACTGAAGGGTTTTATGACTTGGAGAGATCCAATATGCCAGATGTATAATAACAAAAATTAGATAGCCTACTAAGTCACCACCAAGGGAAATTAAACTGTAGTCAAACCATTAATAACTTGGGAATTGTCACGTCCACTTCATTCCTCAAGATCTGGACTATAATTAACCTGAAGATTCATTCTAAATATTATTGAAAGAAGTTATCTTTATATAGTAACAAATTTTTATAACTTTATACTATATGTTAAGCTCGATTATTCACGATAACCAAAATTCACGCTCATGAAATTCTCATTAAAAGTAAGTAAAATTTCTGAATTGTTATTATTTTGTCATGACAGGGAAAGACCACAAACTGATGTATTGGCGAAGGCAAAAATATCAAAATATTTTTCTTCATCGCATCCCCCTCTTAACAATTTTTGCCTAATCTCATGCTCGCTCATATTATTAAATAAAGTGTTCGCTAAATATGTTAATCGATATACGTTTCATAAAAAAGATCTGTTGCCGGTTTTTTAAACACAGAAATTGCTAAAATGTATGCTTATAATGGAACATAAAAGAGTCAAAGAGATGATGTAACTGAGGTTTTAAGGCAACAAAGAAATTGATGAAGATAATACTGGAATAATAATAATAAAGAAATAATTAAAAACTAAACTAAAAAAAGCTAAACTTATCTTTTTCCCCTTATTTATGGAACACGATTTCATTCATGTAGTAGCTTATCTTTCCAGTCCAATTTTCCAAGACTTTTTTGACGGTTTCTGGTTTCTCACAAATGGCTCAGACACTGTCAGTCTTAAGGATGTATATTGTTTCTGGATTTTTCGAATAGCATAGGTCTTTAGCGGGCCTCCACAAAATGACGTGCCGTTTTTCCGAACCACAGATGGGAGATTTTTGTTCGTTGTCATAGCCGGCGAAAATGCGCCTCGCAAGAAAATACGATGTCCAAGTCGATTATAATATTTAAATAGATACTAGACTTTGGGTCATCAGTTATACATATTTCTCAAAGAGTAGATAAAGTTCAAAATTTAGTTCCCTAATTATTGTTTTTCCTCTACAACAATCTCTCATTGTGGGAAATCATACCACATTTTTATTAACAATAGAACTCATTATATGTTCAAACTAATTCTAGCAATGCAATATGTAGAATTTCTAATAGATGTTGCACCCTTATGTTAATGCCATATGCAGCCATAATATTCGTATTAAGAATTATAATCAAACATATGTATGTAGGTATATAAGAATTTATTAAAAATGAATTATATATAATGTTAAATGATTAAATCGTTAAATGAAACCCTTAAAATTTCATTTAAGTCAATAAATCAAAACTTTATACAATATGGAGTTGTGACACTTATAGAACAAGGCCAGATTTAACAATGATAATTGTGGAAAAAGAAGACACAGTACCATGTACTACACTGATTTCAAAGCATATTTTTCTTTCTTAAACTTTAAATTGATGACTTAAATCAGTTTTGATTAAAGTTTAACTTAGTTTCAGATATTCTTACATTTTAAATGACAACCGAATATTAGACATGAAAATTAAGCTTAAAAAAACACCGCAAAACCACATTATAGTTTTAAATAAAGCTTTTCATGTTTTAGAAAAAATCTTCACTACAAAAGCAGCAAGACGAAACCAACTCATGTATGCAAATATTTTTTCTTTAATGAATAAAACCATGTTAAGAAAACCGCATTATAAATTTACTTTAAATAAAAGAAAATACTGGTAAATAAACAGACAGACAGAAAACCAAACAAATAAAGATCTCTCTCTCAGTAAAGGAAAAAAGAATGACAGAGTCAAATAAAAAATAATGAAAAAATAAAATCTAAAAAACATCAATAAAACAAATAGTCATACAAAAAATAAAAAGAAGAAAGTCATGTATTTCAAAAATAACATTTATTATCCTTAAGCCTTTTAATGTGCTTGTATGCATATTCACACAAAAACAAACACACTTATGTGCCTTAATACTTTAAGCGAGAGAAAGAGTGAGAAGAAGATAAAACCACTGCTTATAATAAACATTTTTTTGTTTTTCCTCTGTCTTTAAAATATAAATAAACATTTTCTTTTGTTTGGAATTTTCCTGTTTTCAAAGTCGGAGAAAAGAAAACTCTTTTAAAATGTTAAGTTTTTTCTTTTGGCTTTTCAGTCGAGCTTAATTTGAATTTTCATTAACAAGACACTAACAAAAAATATAATAAAGTTTTTCTCAGTTAAGTTGTTGCAATTCTTGTAGTTCTTTTGGTTAAAGCAACAAGACGTTTTTTCGTAGTCATTTAACCCTTATAGGTCAGTCAGCTTTGAAAATTTTTGATTAATCAAAGTATTTTTAGATCATTTAATTTCGTTGTTATGAATGGCTTGAAGCAATTCATGTATCGACTACATATTTGTTAACTTGAAACTGATTTTATTGGCGTGAATCGTGCCTATACTCGTTTGGTTGCTTCGTGGTTGAATAGTTCTTAAATGTAATTTGAAGTTGTAAAAAACAAATCTAAGATTCTGAAATACAAATAAAAGTGTTTTTGATAAATTATGAGATAAAAGAAATGACTTGGTTTCGTAGTTAATTTTTTTTACTCTCACGTAACCCAAAAATAAAAATTCGTGCGTAAGTAATAATTGTGGGTGAAAAGTTACTAAGGATCATTTGTCAAGTATCATTATGTGATATGGAGTGTTGATCAGTTCCATATGAATGAAGAATGGAATTTATTGTAGCTTTTTATATTTTAAACAATGTTATATGATGTGATAAACTAATGTAGGGCAACAAATTTTCATTAATGTACAAAAATGGCTTTGTGTATTTGTGCAAATAACTATTCACCATACAAAAATACTTGTATAACTCATATAATTACCTGTAGTTTAACCATATTCGACTATTGATTCCTACTAAACTAAAACTTGTTACACTCGAAAATTTCATTACATGGTTCACATTTCCATCATATTTCACCATTGTTGTGAACCATTATTATTACCATGTTATGTTTATTTTTAATTATAATATTATTGTTATATTGATTTAAATTACAATATTATTCAATCTTATTATATACACATACAATAGGTTGCTTTTACATATGACAGGTATTTCTTAGAATAATATTTCCAAATACTTCGTTATTTTCTTTGATACTACGATACCATACGTTGTTTGCAATAAACATAATATAGTTGTCGCAACTATAGAAAATATATATTTTTTACATCGCTTACTGCAATTGCGAAAACACCAGACACCATTGGTCTCTGAATATAAATCCTACTCCCTAATTACAACATGCATAGTGTAAACATTGAATAGCGTACAAGGAGCGCCGTATTGTTCTACGGTGGACACTCCGTAGTAATACAATGTTCTACATGGTCTTGGTAAAGGCAGAATGCCTACCACTCTTACTTAACATACAGTTGAAGTGAATATAAGCTTCCTTTTTTTATATATTTTCCCTCTGAAAGGGTTAATGAAAGAGTAAAGAAAAAGTCTTGACAACAACGAAAGCAACAAAATAGTGAAAACTTTATTTGTTTTTGTTTCGTTTCGTTGTGTTTTTGAAAAATTGCACATCCTTCTACACATTTTAAGAAAAATTTATTTTACTTAAGCTGCAATGTGTAGAAAGACAAACACACTCATGCAGACGCAACAACGACCAAATCTCTTTCACTCTTTTCCTTAAAATATCCTTTATTTCAGGCAAATGCCCATACACACTATAAGTAAATGTATATACAATTAGGGTGGCCCTGATATGGAAAGCAATTATCGGTGAGTTAGTTCCATTTCACAGATGGTTAGACATGATCTGCCGATAACTTTTATTCAAAAATTCGGAGGATTCGAAGAATCTCGATATGCATCAAAGGGCCACCCTAATGAATGTAAGTACATATTATTTTATATGTATAAATATTGTTGTACTTAAACATAACAAATTTTTAATGTTTAGAGCCAAACAGAAAAAGCTAGAAAAGGCTTTAGATGCATTATATGTCTGTTCAGCAGGATGGATTTGTTAGGGACTGTGTAGTGAGGTTTTTATAAATATTAGATTATTTTAAAAGAGTAAAGGGAGGAGGGTCTTGGGCTCCAACAACTTTTCTATCAAATGGTGTACACATATCGTTCATTCACTCAAGCAACATCTTAACTCAAGAAGGTGATATTCTAGTAAAGAATACAGAATTATTCGCAGTCCCGTTTTACATCTTGTGTAAAAAACTCATACAAATATCTTTTGTACTCAACTCTGGAGAGTAAAAAATATGATTTTATTTTGCCTTTGTAGTGCGAGTAACTAAAAACTTTGAAATTGTTTTCTGAAAATCGACATCTTTTTAGTTATGATGTTGTTTGTGTAAATGAGCGATATGTAGTGACACAAGTATTTGGTAGTTTATTTTGTGTCTTTGTAGTATGTCTATAAATTTGAAATAAAGGTAGTTTTTATTTTTCTTCAGCAGCACCAACAACTAAAATATAACTTTTTAAAGAACGCAAAAATATGCCATATTGTTAATTGTATGCATCGTTTTTTTAATCCAACAAGTTCATTGCAATTAAATTAAAAACTAATTTAAAGGTTAAACTGTTAGCTATAATTTCAACTAACTATACTTGAATTTATTATAACCATAATTAAATAATTTTTAGTGAATTTCTCGACTGAATGATGATCATATTTATTGTGATAAAAGATTTGTGACAATAACAAATATTTTCTTTTCCGTTTTTTTTTTTGCATTAATTCATAAATATATTTATCACCAATTTTTTACAATTTACTTTACAGAATGTGTTAATACTCCAACAAACACCAATTGGTTGCCATGAAAAGGAAAACGGAAAAGAAAATTTTTTTAATTATAATTTTAGCTACTTTGATCACAACGCATAGGCACAAATAAAAATCGCGCTTTCTTTGATGCAACATAGCCAAAAAATCATTTGCAAAGGACAGAAAGAACAAATAAAAATATTTGTGAAACTTGCAGACTGCACAGTGAAATATTCTGCAGGCCAGCGGTTATTGGCACAAATTGTATTACTAGTTATTACAATAAATATGTCAGTCAATCAGCAATAGCATTGGTGAACATATTTGTTAATTTTAAAACAAATGTAAGAAATACGCAGAAAAAATTATCCCTTTAAAAGTTTCAATAAAAACAAGAAATCAAAACATAAAATTATAAATTTCGTAATTGAATCAATTACTCAAGTGACCAAATTATTTTGTATGTTTCTTCATTAAATCTCATACTAAATCGTAAATTTCAAGTTTAATTCGAGTTTAAACTTTTCAACAATATAAAATAAAATGTAATCAAAATATTTATTTCTTCAATAGTCGTATTTATGCATAGTTTTTATTTTCGTTAACAATTAGAGTAATATAACTATAAAGTCGGATGATGATATGTATTTGAGGAAAAATTTTTTACTTTGCTTTAGTTTAAATTGTGATAATTTTGGTTGAATTTACTGATACAGAAAAAAATACATACGGCTTAGTGAAGCACAAACATTTCCTGGCATAATCAATAAGTTTTCAAAACATTTTACAAGCTTTTATTATTAAGCTTTTAGCTACTTTAACTTAGGAAATATCTTATAAATTATAAGCTAGATTTGATAAAAATAACTTTCTAAGCTTTACAGTAGTTGGCGCACCCGGGGCTAAAAAACTTATTCTGGTACTACATAAACGATTTTCCAATTAAAAAAAAATAACTTTTTTAAATAACCCAGTTTCGGATACAGTTTGGTATGAGAAAATCGGTTTATATATGTAAGTATATTTTATTTTAACTGATCATATTTTTGTTGAGTTTTAGTCTCATTTACAATCCGATTCCATCATATAATTCAAAAGACAGAAAAATAAAATTTTACTACTTCCTGGGCAAATACCTTATCAGCACAACGTTCCCAGCTCAGACGATTTCATATTGGAACCTGGGGGTTTCTTTTGAGGATGACATTGTTCTGCTGAACCGTTTGTTTAATCTTTTTATTTTCATAAAAATATTTTTACTATATATTTTTAACTAGTATTGAAAATTACATCATTTTAAAACCACCCCTCAGAAATATTTGAGATAAACTACAATCGAAAAATTTTAAACTGAAAATGTGAACTATATTTTAGGAATTAATTTGTTATATAGCATTTATACCAGACCAAAGTTTACGGCTTACAACATTTCAAGCAAATCTTGTTGAATTGACCAGATTTCCCATATAAAACAAAATATACTTCGTCACTAGATTTTGACGAAATCTATCCAAACACTTTTAGTACTCACGGATGCAACTGTGTTTTTTACCAAATTATACTGAAAATACTACGCTGCTCAATAATAATCTTAGAAAGGTGTGCTCGCCATCTGTTTTGCATTTGATTGATAATTTTTTGTATGGAGTTTGATACTTGAAAATAGAAATGCCAATAAACTGTGTTTGATATGGAAACGAAATCTTGAAAAATGTCTCGAATAACCCGGTGTAAACGGTACAGATGATGGAGATTTCAACTGAAATCTGCTAGATTTCGTGCTGGTATAAATGCACTATTACAAAAAATTGGGAGCCCTGCAACAGCAGCCGCTTGGAAAGATTTTATTGTAATTTTTTATTTTTATTACACTCAGAAAAAGTCAATCCATCCGTCAAAATCAATCAAAGTACGGTAATCCCAGATTTACTAAAATCAATTACGAAAGATTGCTTTAAGTACGGACGGAGTCAAATTCTCCATTTAATTTAAGAATTTTTTAGTTGATTCAAGATTTTTTAAGATTTAAATATTTATTTGTACTCATTTTAAGAAACTCCAGGATTGGTTATTGCATTTTGTATTCAAAATATTGAGTACGACTCGTACTCAAAGTAAGTAGTTGATACTTGAATTTAGTACGGCGTTTTTCTTTCTGTGTACTATTTAAAATGCATTTCAATGTATAAAGAATACGCGACTTGCAAAAATCACAAACATCAAGAGTTTTTAGTTATGAACGCAGTTTCCTCTACTTATTCTGCTTTCTGTTTTCATATTATCACATGAAATCATTTGAGTTACCCTGTTTAAGCACAGTCGAATACAAACACTAGTTTTTATTAAAAACATTAAAACTATATTCGGTGATAAAGCTGGTACAATAAATTATTTGAAACTTTTAATTTTTTAAAAAGGAAAAGCCGGTAAAATGGTTTTAGGCTCCGATTCTTTAATACTCTACGTTCTCGTGAGTATCTGTCTTTCAATTTAAGCTCATGGTAGGATTATATTTGAGAGAATGCCTGTTAGTGTTGTCATATTATTTTAGTTTTAAATTGTACTAAAAAAAAATTATTCAAATATTCGAGAGAAAAAATTATTTAAAATTATTTAGTTAGTTATTGTGCTATTATAATCAATATTATTAATAGACAAACAGATCTTTTAAGACACCTTTTACGGCTGTAATACTGAAATGATTGTGGACAGATTTATATATTTTGAAACGGATTTTTACATACATGTGCACAATCTTAATTTTATTTAAATCGGATTAGTATTTTGGAAGCTATAAGCGCTTAAATTTACTACTAACATATGCAGACTTATTACACATTCATGTATCAGCTTCAACTGGAAAAATAAACAAAATGTGCATGTGTGTTTGTTCAATTTGCTTTTGAATTTTTATCGTTTTTTTTTTTAATCGTATGTATTCATGTAAATGTTCAATATTAATTTCTAGAATACGGTCGATTGAGTCGGCCGCTGGACTCACTACTTTTTATTACTACGCTATGATAATCTTAATACATATGCCATGCGAAGGTGTTGCATCTAAGATGCTGATTGGCAATAGTTCCTAAAGGTATTTGCTGGTATAAGAAATAGCCACCACGTGATCCTTGAATAAGATACTACAACAAACCGTCCATGAAGTAGGCCTTGGGGATACTTGTTACCGTAGTACCAGCTGCGACCCTAGTTAGTAACAATTTATTTTAATTGTAAGACCCAGATAATCTTATCATATGGTAGTCTCTTTTTCTGATTCACTTTTATTAAAATGTTATATCGTTTATGTAGACTGCCATGTTAATACACTAAAAGAAAAGCTGGGGGCTAAATTCAAGCTATGTTGTACTTCATTTTAGAATGGTCTAATTTTATAAATATTAAGTCTTCACAGTCTAAATAGAATAAAGAAATATAAAAAAATGGTTCCAAAATTAAGATTAAAATTCATGACATTTTCGACTTATATACCTTGTTCTTCCCTGAGTGTACATTCAAGATCAAACGGATCCAGTGTTTTGGCCAGTTGCACTACAAGGTGTGGTAGTTAAATTTAATTTAGTTGAAGTTATATTTGTAACATTTATTAAATATATAATAAGCAGATTGAGAAAAAAACTACAGCTCTTTAGAATCCACCAGTTCTCCCAAAGCAGTTTTCCTAAACTATTCTAGACAAGCTTCATCGTCACTTGTAGGATGTTTCTTTGGAAAAAAAGGAAGCAATGTTTGTCGACGGTATGCTAGTGGAAAGCAATGTGCCTTTGCCACTTTAAGCATCGTGGGGTCTCTCTGTCCGTATTAAACGACAGACAAAGCATATTCGCCACAAATATAGATGGAAATTTCGGTTCTGCTTTTATTTATAACTAGTAGCAGCATTTTAAGGATTCTGTTTCAATACTGTGCATAATCTTTTCTCTTACGAAATTCGTTCCTAAAAAATTATAAAAATCTTTTTGAATTATTTCCATTCAGTGAAATATTTGCTTCATAATATAGTTTCTCTTTTAAATCCTTCAATCTTATTATTTTGCCTCTATAGCCTTGAATTTATATTTGGTCACATTTCAGTTTTATTAGCCACCAAATATCGAACTGAACCTGTTTGGCGTACATTTTATTTGAAAGTGATGAATATCTTTAAGCCAAACAATTATACTAAAAAAATAAAAAAGTAAATATCACTACAAACAGGTTTACTCACTATACGTACCATGGATTTTTTGTATTTTCTTTAACTATGGACCTTATGTAATTTCCTTAACAGTTTACAAACTATATTTTTTTTGCTCTTAAAGATTTCTTTTGCTGAATCTGCTAAGCAACTAAAAATACATACAAGAAGATCCTTTTTCAAGATACCAACACAATGAAATAAATATTTTTGCCCTTAAACAATACAATGCACAGTGGGGATTATTGGAAATGAATGGTAGTAAATATGTAGCTTCTGAGCTAATGGACAGAATTTTATATTTTGTATTTGGAATATTATTTGCGAGACATACAGTTCAAGCATCCGCACTAAAGTAAATTAAAAGTTTAAGTTTTCAATAATGCAAAAATCTTTTGAATCTGTTAATATATGCGGCAGTTAATGCCGAACAATTTTTTATTCTAAAGATAGTTGTTAACTTCGGCCAGTGTTATTAAATTTTTTACTTATTTGAAGTATCTGATCACTTATTTAAGTATATTTAAAATAATTTATTTCGCAATTATCTCCACTGTGCAGTTTGCCAGCCAACCCGGCCGCCTTAAAAAAGGTTCATACACATTCGTGGATATTTTATTTGATTGTTTCAGGTATTTTATAGAGTGTTTAACAAAACATTGAAATCAAATTTATTTACTGAAAAATTGTGCTGAAAAATAAACAAATCATTGTTTAAAGAATTAAAAAACAAATAATACAAAATAATGCATAACTTAAAAAAATCGACAACGCGAAGTCAAATTTCTAATTTCTTTCCGAATAACTAAATCGACGATGGTGTTTAATTTAGTTGACTCTTGGGGGTGGGCTTAAGATCAACCATTACCAACAACAAAAATGCTTTGAAGCTGGAACGTAGTTGCTATTGTGTTGCCTTTAAAAACCATCCAACTATTCTAGCTCCACATGCAACTACATGCAGGAGTTTGTTGCTTGTTTAGGTTTATTTTTTTTTTCGTTTGTTAGTTGTTGTAATTTTTCCCCCAAGTTTTCCCTGTTTGTAGGTTTTTTTCTTTTGGAGTTGGGTGCATTGTTTATTGCATTGCATGTTGTTGTTCATGAATTGTAAAAAAATCAAACAAGGCAAATAGTTCTCTTAAGCAAGAGTTTACTTAACCTGATTGAACTACAATTTAACAATACGTTTTTAATAAAAATAGTTTTAAAAGTTTTGTTGAGACCTTAAGCTGATGTTTGTTACAGATATTAAAAATCATGCAGTCACTTAAATATATAATTAGAGAATATACATGTTGTTTAATTTAAAAAAATTGAATGTAATGAACAAATTTTCTACAGTTTTAAGTACAAAAATACTAAATTGCGTTTAACAAATATCTATGTTTCCACTATTGTAGTCCAAAGAAAAGTTTTTTTTTTAATATTGTAATACTTTGACACTGACAGATGTTTTCTGTCCGAAATATTGGCTGTCATTCATAACCTCGCGGACAAAAATGTGTCGCATTACGCTTCATCAACGTTGAGAAATATTGCAATCATCGCAAAATCGTGTTAGCACCAACGTTGATTGCTAATTGGCCGCCTCTACTCGGCGCTGCCGAGTGCCGTTGCAGAACGATCCAATGCAAATAATCCAGAAACGATCCTTACTTTCAAAACTACATAATATCGCCTTATAATTATTATCGTTATGTAGAACTAGAAACCATCAACTACATCTTGGATAAGTGGACTGACAAGATAAACTACTATGAAGCTATCGGAATATTTGTTATTTCTAATAAAGCCATAATACACCAAGAGAAATAAAGTATAATTTGTTAAAATTGTATTTGGACCATCCAGAATATTACAGATTATTTTATTACTTGAATAATTTTCCAAAATTAATTAAAGAATTTATTTTTTTAAAGAGAATAAACAACCCGGAAGAGAATTAACCAGCCGGCCAATCACTTTGAGGTTTTACCTCAAAAGTGAAAGTTAAACCACTGCTATTGCGCGTCTTGTTAATTTTTTATAGCAGTAGTGGAACGCCTTTGGGGTGTATCAGGCGCATTAATTTAATTTAAAGTGAGTTTTAATAATTATTTTACTTTGCTGATATTTTTGCTACAATACGAACGACTGAAGGCCTCATTGCTCAACTGCTGCCTCATTGGCTGTGTAATCAACGCGTTACCTACTTTTAATTTTATTTATTTAAAATTAAGTAAGCTGAGAGTTTATCAAAGCAAGTAAGATCTTTCTAGGAGTTATATTGAACGTGATGCTATTTGGAACAAATATTTCTAATAAGTCATGGCTCACAATTTTAATTTTGATTGAACATCAAATAAAGTAAAGCAAAAAATAGTGAGAGTGATATATTCGGCTGTGCCAAATCTTATATACATACCCTTCACCATATTATGGAAGTGACGAACGAAGTCAAAATCACAAAATTCACGCTCATAAAATACGAAAAAAAATTTTTTAAAAATTAAGAATTTAAATAAAAAAAATTACATTAAATATTATCTTCATATTAAAAATAATTTAAAGCTATCAAAAGCTCTGTATCAAAAATTCTTTAAAAAAGAAGCACATTGTCGTTCAGGATTTGAAACCATACCCTACCCATTGGCACGGTTTCGAATCCTGAATTACAATATGCTATTTTTTTTAAAGAATTTTTGATACATTTTAGTTATTTTTACTACTTTTACTTTTTATTTGAAAAAGTTTGTTCCACAATTTATTTAAAAAACTAGGCACAATCTCATTTATAATATTTTTTTGAATTTTTGCGTTTTTTCCAATTTTATGAACAATAAAAGGTTTATTTTTCAAAAATATCCAATATGTTATCAGATAGGATTTTATACAGTGATAAAATAATTATATAATGAATTCAGTAAGTTGTCGACGTTTTTATTTGATATAATATTACAATAATAATACCAAAAATTAAAATAACTTGAAGGTGTTAGAAAAATTTTTAAATTATCAAATATAACAATATATGTTAATTCATTATTTTAATTTTATTTTTTTCTTTGAAACTCGTATGATATACGTATGTATCTAAGCTAGTGGTATTCTGATAGTAGTAATTTTAAAAAATTTTTAGTTTTCTATTTACTTATCTATATTGCGGTTGGACCAGACGATAAAGGTTTCGGTTCAAAATAACCTGTATATTTCTGATATAGAAACACAATGGAATTTCAACCACAGTTGATTTAAAAAAGACGAATTCGGTAATTCATATTCAGCCTGCAAAGAAAACAGATGAATTTAATTAAACACATTTTTTTAATCTTCCTTTGCGTTTACTGTGTAAGACAGAGAACTAAATATGAAAAATTACGATAAAATCGCAAAGATTCGGCTTATTTTCGTAATATTTTACCATTAATCCGTGTCCGTAATACGTGCTATCGACAATGCGATATTCCGCAAAACTATGATTTCTTATGTGTTTTTAATGAATTTAAGACCAGTTCATTTTATATGAATTTTTTTATCTCCTAAGATCTTAACTTATCATTTTGTGTATCTTGCATTGGGGAAAATACGAAAATATGCAAAAAATTAATGCATATACTATTTTTAGACGCGGTACAGCTCACGAACTATTAGCGTTACACTTTACAAATGTTTTGGAAATTTTCCCCAAACATTCCGATCTAAAAATCCAAAGTTCATATGTATGTATACGATAGGAACTGATTGTTTGAAAAATAGTTGATGAATTGCGAACTATTCTTAGAATACATTTTAATTAAGATTGTGTTACTAAGTATCCAAACAACATTTTAATTGTCAAAAGATTTTTTATCACATTGTACAAATACAATAATAATACCGGGCTCTGATATACTGCAAGTACGCTCTGCACCTGAATATAGAAAATAATTAAAATTATTAGTAGTTTTTAATGCAAAATGATTATTATTTTTGGCAAATGTTCGTAAGATTTTTAGTCAGAAAGAATTGGATATGAGACAATATTCCAAAGGAACAAGGGAAAATTTTAACACTAATCAATTTCAACTTACACGGCAGAACAGAAACAACGTTGTTTTTCGGGAGCCGCTACACTCCCATCATCAGTGTTCGTGTATGTTTCCATGTATCCGCCACTCTTTAGGTGGGTCGGTTGAATGTGATTTCGAATTTGTATATATAAAAATATAGTCTAGAAAAAGGATACGAGAGTTAATTGTATTATTAGTTGTTTTTACAGTAAACACTGCTTTACCACTATCAATATTCAATTTTTTCGATTACTAATTAACGTTAAATTAACCCATGCTACCTACACGTTGTTTTTTATCTCTTGTACCATTTTTCTTTCTTAAAAAGTATTTTGTTTTTCTAAAGAATGCAAAACAAATATATCATTGATTTTTATTTAAATAAGAGTATATATGCTCTATATAATTTGTAACTAACAGTATAAATTAAATTTTTAATTTTTTATATGCTCAAAATGTTTTCTCCAAGCTTTTGTTTTTCGGTCATTAATATTTATTAAATAATTGGAATAATGCCCAGCCTAACCTTTCTATTTATGTTTATAATAAATACAAAATTATTTACATTGATGGATGCAGACTATGTTTTTTATGCTAGAATATCGATATAAAAGTTTTAGTTTCAATATTTTTTCAGTTAACGGTTTTCTATGTGAACAAAACCACTGAAGTTCTTCGTGAAGAACACCGCAATAATTAAGTTAAAATATAATTTCTTATTGTATTTAAATATTTAATAAAATTCTCATTAATTAAAAATAAACAAAATATCATATATTTTTAAAAGCATTCTCCTTTCGGTCTAATTGACCTCGTTAAACATGGCATACACTTCATTAAGTTTGCCAGGTAAGTAAGGCATTTTCTTATCTAGTCGAATTACTTGAGTAGATGCGGCTGCTTCAGATGCGAAAACTTAAAGAGCGAAAAGAAAATAAAACAGAAATGTAATTCCATAACATAACAGTGACCGAAAAAAGTATATTCTATTAGCGTAAAACTGACAAACTAAGTTGCATACGCCAAGGATGGAAATTGGGTTTTGTGATTTTTTACTAATTATAGAACTAAAATGTACTTTTTAGACCATGACGGTACTAACTTTTATTAATAGTTATATAATTAAAAAACTTAGCATAAAACTGTACATAAAAACTTAGAAATAAATAAAAAAATATACAATAAAAACGGACGGACATCAAACTCAAAAGTAAAAATTGTATCAATCTGGTAGTATGTCATTTAAAATAAAGAAATTATATCTGACAGAGGCTGATAGACGTGCAGGAGTTAAAAAATGCATACTGACATCGGATCCAGAGTTTGTTGTACATGCGGCAGTATATCCTTTCAAACAAAAAAAATTATATTTTTTTAATACTCTAAAAATCGTTGAGAGTGTTAGGGAAATATCGGATCTATACGAATAACAAAATTAAACAATAATACAAAACTGGAAGTATGTCACTTTAAATGAAAATAGTCCAAATTGATTTATAACTGGCGGAGTTTTGAGTTAATAAAAACATTAAAGATAAAATACACTTCTTTTCTGGAGCCTGATTAATAGTCAAGAACTTAAAACAATTTTACAGCCTCCTTTTGAAATGTAATAAGAGCAACAAAAAAGAGAGTTCAACACACTACATAAAATTTTAATTTTTAAATTGACCCTAATAAGACGTGGTAGCACCACGGTGTCAACAAATTCCGAAATGTATAAAAACCAGAGCAATTGTACCATGAATTTTATTCTGACAAATACATATGATGGTGATCTTGTTAATAGCAATCTGAAGTGGTGTAAATATTTATAGTCACTAAAGAAATTAAAAGTTAGTTCCAAATTTCACAGGAGACTTAAGATTTCCAATTTGATATTTTCGATTAAGCATAAACTAATAGGCATCATACATTTCGTATAAATGGGAAACATATTTGAATAAATTACGAAACAAGAAAAAGTACAAGTATTTTCCTTAAGCAAAGCAAAAATTATATAAAAATATTCCCGCAAAAATGTTTAACGAGTTAAACAAAGTACTTGCAAAGATATAACAGAAAAACAGCAACAACAAATAAATGTGTCTGTCTGCAGCAGCAACAAAAAGTGCAATAACAAAAAAGGAACACAACATGCATTTCATGCAACGTGCAACATGCTGTATAAAGTATATAACTTTAACAGCAACAACACTAGACTACCACTACAACACCAAAAATGAAACTTTAATTCAACTAAGAAACTCATATCGTTTAGTTTGTGCTACGTATACGTTGCCAATGCCGCCGCCGCTGCTTGTTACTAATGTCTCTTTGTAGCATTGCAATCGAGTTATATCTTTTTTTTAAATTTTTTTGGTGTTGGTTTTTGCGTACACATTTGTGCTACCTCTTGACAGCATGCAAGAGGAAGATGAACAAAAAAAAACCAACAACTAGAACGATACATTAAACAAATAAAAAATAAGCAGCAGCAGATCTCTTACTTTGCACATAATTTGACACAGTGCTTAAGAAACAGTCTCAATAGCAATTACACATTTTTATTTTAAAGAAATTTGATTTCTTCAATTGTAGAATCATACTCATTTCACCAGTAACGATTTTTGTTCTTAAAACTGCTTACTTTGTCTCTGATTAAAACAGTATTTTAACAATAGAGAGTTTCCTATTCGCCAGTCTACTACAAGTCAACAATGATAGGCTGGATAATAACTTGCGTCTACGTGACAACATTTGACCTCAGATGCAACCACCACAACCCTTTTTTTATAAATTACTATTTTTAACATGGAAAAACTGCGAAGCCTCATTTGCTTGTCTGCCGAAACACCCAGGGACTAGGCAGAATTGAACCTGCGATCTCCACACCAGTAGTAGTCTAAAACACGATTATCTATGCAAGGGTGGCTCCATAAAGACCCACCAGATTTTTTGTATGGCATGATGTTTCAATGTAAACATTCTATCCAGAGTAATTCTCTGAGATATTGCCATTCCTATATCTTGTTTCCCTTTAGGTGATAATAGACAAAGTAACAGATCATATACCATAAACACAAAATAATTAGTTTGGGATCATTTGTTACATTCCTAAGTTATCAACTTACCAATCACTTGCATCATGAATAGTAAACATAACGAAAAGAGCTTCCAATTGTAATATACATAGTTTGTGGTTCAAAGACGCCCCGATGTAAAACAAAAGTCAAAGTAGAGTATTTAGCATACTTCCACCTTTCAAAAACGAATCATCTATGTATTTGCGTTTGATCTGGCCAGTTCATCAGAGTGAAGTGTAGTTTAAATGGAGGGCTATGGTACCCGTGATCATCTAAGTAGGGATACGTAGGATACTTTCTAAGACCCCACAATAAGTGTATATTTATTTTGCGGTATTGAAATTGACTTATACACAACTTGTAGCAAGTTACCTACATGTGTAAATACAGCCTAACGCAACATTAATTTAAAACAGAAAATTATATCCAATTTTTAGCCACAAGACATGACACTGTGCTAACTGATACTCTTTTCTTTAGTTCTGTGCACTGTAAAGGTTCGTTAAGTTAACTTGCTACATTCTTTTTTTCAAAGTTGTTGCATCTTTTATTCAGAATATTTTCTTTATATTTGCAAGTCATTGTTGCTTTTGCTATTGTGTGTGCGTGTGTGTATGTGTATGTGTGATTGCAACATACCAAATAAAGCAAATGCATTGGAAATTCTTCTTTTCGTATGGCATTTTCTCTAAAAAAAAAATCTCACAAAAAACTTGAAAACAGATTGTTGTTGAATAAAAAATTTTACTTCTGATGTTGTGGCAAGTAAGTAAGTAACTAAGTATGTGTATGTAGGAGTATATGCGTGTATGTGTATATATAAACGTACATAAAGCTTTTTAATGATTTAAAATTCCATTTTAAGAATTTTTATACTTAATGATGTGTTTTGTGCTACAAAATATAATTCAGAGAGAAAGAGGACACAAACAACATTTGTATAGGGGATATGGCAAATGTTTTTTCTTTTTTTTTTGTTCCTTTTGATTTTAATACAATTCAAGCATAATGGTTGAAATCCCTAAAAGGAATCTCTACCTACGTACACTTGGGTTTCGAAATGTTTCTTTTATTTTCATCTTTAAATGGAGAACTTTTTTTTACATTTGTATGATTGTTAGCTGCTGTTGCCCGAATGATATGTGTGCGAGTTTTTTGTTTTGTTGGTTGCTTGTTGTTTCATCTTGACCAATTTAAACCAATTGACAGCCGCCAAATAAAATGTTTTAATGGTTTGTCGTCTTTTTTAGAATGGCGGCGGCTCGTTTCCCTGCACAAAAACGCTTATAAAAAAATTACAAAAATTGTCCACATTGTTAAACAAAATTTGTCTTTTGCCGTTGTTTTTAAGTATTTTTTCTCTTGGTGATTTTAAATATTTTACCATAAAAATGTTTCTTATTCCCTCGACGAATTTTAGCTTATTTTACTTTTTTTTGCAAGTGGTAAAGAATTTTTTTTCTTTTGTGTGTATCAAATCTTTAGGGAATTTAAAAAAATTCATATCATTTTTGAAAGTCACAAATTATTTTTGTTGATGCAATATTAAAATAAGTCAGCAATATTTAAATATAAATATATATACATTTTTTGTAGATGTGTTAGAATAACATGATCACGAAAAAGTTTTATCTTTCGTTAAAATGCGTTATGATTTATTAGAACTCACTAAAACAACCATGATCGAACTGTAACGGATACAACTACATGCTTAAATCGACATAGAAAATATGTATTTTAAAAACACACCTTAGGATAGAATCTACTATTTTTAAAATTTTTATTTACTGATTTAATTATTTAAAGTAATTATTCGAAATGTATATGTTTAATACTACCACGGATTCATTACGAAAATTCAGGTTCCCATAAAAACTGTGTAAAAAAGTAACAGGAATTCAGGTTGGTAGGTTTCTTTAAAAAATTTACGTTTGCTAGTACAGACTTCCAAAAGAACAGTACTCGGGATTTTGGATATTTGTTGACTATTACTGGAATATTCAACATTGACATCACGTCAATACAATGCCAAAAAATTGGGTGTTGTCTACCCGTTGTCGAAAACAACTGACTACTATTCACAGACTCATGTTATTCTCCGGAACTTAGAGAGCAGAAATAGACTGTCAGTAGCACAAAATTGTTCTCGACGTGACGTCGGTGTTGACAACTGGAATAAGGGTGATTAAAACAATAAATAGCGACTTTTTCCGTAAGCTTGATATAAAAATAACGTGCAGACAATTGTTTAGCTACGGAAATTTAATTTTCTTGTGCTTTGTAAAAAATTTTAAATTGATTTGTTTGTGTGAATACACCAACAATTTCCTGCACAGGTCTATTTAATCGTGCAGAAATAAATGTAAATTTCCAAACGTAAATTTCTGAAGAAACACCGTACCAGCCTTTAATTGAATTGGCTTGAATTATAGTCTTTAATTCAGTAATTCAAAATATATTTTTTTCATCATAATATTAAGGAGAGAATAGGAAAAAAGCTTAATAGCAATAGATCTCATGGGCGCTTAAGTATTTTTTCCACTTTTTTTTTGGCTGCCCAGCAAAAACACAGTTTTTTTGCAAAACAAAAATTTATTTTTCAACATAATTTCCTTTTACACAGTTACAAAACGTCGCAAAAACTCATTCGGATTGCGGTTAAACAACTCCAAACAATCCTTTGAAGTTGTTACACGTTTACACTTATGACCATAAACGTAATCGTGAAATTAAGAGCAAACGCGACACTTTCTTAAAACCAGCTGATCACTTAAAATCGAAACCACACTGCCATATGAAATGCATATGGCATCAACAGTCTCACGCACTTTTACTCTTCGATCGGCCAACACCATATCGTGGATTTTTTCGACATTTTCGGGTGTACTGACCACAACTGGCCGTCCAGAACGTTCACCGTCATTTGTACTTGTACGACCACAACGAAAGTCAGTAAACAAAAAATAATGTGCACTTGAAATTCACTTTTGACATTTTTAGAAAAATATGTTGTGTGAAAATAAATAATTAACATCTTCGCATACAAATAACGACTTATAATATTTGGAAGTCACTGAATACAGAAAACACATTGGAAATTAAATGTTTGGTTTGAATATTTAATCTGTACTTTTAATGTTACGAGTAATATCAAGCGGTCGACGGCGAATCGCCCCGCATTCTAGTAATTAAATATTAACCATTTATGTAAAATACAAAAACAAAAAACAATCTAAATAAACAACTTAAAATTCTCTTACTTATCTTTCTCTTTTTACAAAATACATATAGAAAAACTCTGTCTCATTTCTACACAAAGCAAATTGGACATACACACATACAAAATTTAGATTGTGGACATCTATCTAAAATCGCCATTAATCTTTCCGAAATCGGTTCATTATTACAGCTGTAAAAGGGATCTCAAAAAACGTGTTTGCCTATTAACAACATATATTGTTTATTGCACAACGCGCTACAAGCTTATTGTCATGAATATCTTACATGCGTAATTAAAAAAGGGCTTATATCGCAAATCAACTTACGCTCTACATCAGTGCCAAACAAAGAATAAATTATTTACTAGTAGTAGTTCTGTAACAACTTTAAAATAATGCAGATAATAGGTCTACTTGATGACTAAAAAAGGAGAGTATAATAAAATAGGACTTTGAGTATTGAACACTCCCTTTTGACTTAATAGAAGTATTTAATGTAAAGTTTTTAATTAAGAATATATTGTATAACTATTATATGGAGGGCTCAGAGCTGAAGTAAACCAAGTCAAAAAATATGAAAAATTTCAAAACTAGTGCAAAATTCTCCGCAAAGTTTAACTCTGTAACGCACTAATAAAACCACAGCTTTCTTTGCCAAGGATTCAACTGCTAATCATCTGTATGGTAAGTGTATGCTCTACTACTTACATACTACTTGGAGAACAATATACTTGTTTACGAGTATTTGCTATTAACTTTTTATATAACTGCAGTAAAGTCATTGATGTGGTATGGAGTTTAGTTGCCGCTTAAACCCGTCGTCAACTATAGATCAACACACATGATTTAATATTATAATAAAACTTCGAATATTTGAAAATTAAACGGTACGAAAATGGAACTGAAAACTTAAAAATGGAAAAGTTAAAATGATATATTAAATCGTTAAGGAAAACATACTTGAGATATGTAAAGGTTTTGTGGCAGAACATTTAAAACATGCGTTATATCCTCATTCGCATAAATTCTGTAACAGATGATTTGCTCAACACTGTTCCGGCGAGTGATTCACAACTTTTTAAATTTTGCATACATTTTAGATTTGATAAATATGTAATAGTTTGAAATACTTAGAATCTTTTGTTAAACCGTTAAATTTAAATTTTGTGCTAAGCCATAATAGCAACTACTATGCAAAATATTTCCTAATTAAACCATGACATCTTCAAACTAAACCATCTTTTTTTGAGGTTTTGATATTAATAAAAAAATGCTGTATATTAGAGAAATTTAAAAATTTTTAAAGACTATGCAACAAACCCACCTTTCCCTAAACCAACCAGTAGTTAGTTTTTCAGCGTGAAATTTGCAAGCACCAAAATATTTTTATTTCAGATCTAAACAAAAACAAGTCAATCGAATATGATTTTTTGCATAATTTATGACTTTATGACTAAGAAATGTCATAAATTATAATTAACTGCAAAAGAGAAACAGGAACCTGTGCAGTAGTACAAACATGTGTATCAATGAATTATGTATTTTTTTATACCTCATGCAAATTTTTCAAAATTTTATTGTTCTACAAAAAAATAAATAAGTTTTTGTTTGAAATGTTCATATTTTGTCAACTTTCTCTTCGTGTCTCATTGTTACATAATATTATGCAATTCGTTGCACTAAACTACTGTAAATCCGCAAAAAATCCGTGTTACCTGTTTTGTAAAATTTGGAATTTTAGTCCAAAATTATGAAAATTCAAATTTTTGGGATTTTTTGCGAAAACAGGCAAATTTATGCGGCTTTTAAAGAGACACACACTATTTATCTTACTAAGAAAGTGTGTGTGTGTGTCATCGGCAGCTGTCGCAAAAATATTATTATTTATTACAGCTGGAAATAGGTCCTTGTATTATTTTCATTAAAAAAGATTCTTAGAAAACATATTATGATTTATGGCATTTAAAGGTATTTATGTTAAAAAAGACAAATATCAAAGTCAGATTTTCTATCACATTTATTCGCATTTACATTTTAGTATGAATTTTCTGTTCTTTAAATTTTTTTTCTTTTTTGCCATTTTACGCTAAAATGTTTAACGATAATTTAGTTACACTATTTTGTTTACAACATGACAAAAAATTGCTGAATTCAATTATCACTCCATTAAATGCCATAAAATATTTCATTTCATGCCACCTACCAAAATGGCATTAATGTTGTTTTGTTGGGTGTTTTTGTTGTTGCTGCAATAAAAAGGCTTAATCTGGCAAAAATTGCTACAGTTTCCTAGAATCTCTGTTGCAAGTTCTATAAAGGTATGCACTAGTTACCTGTGCAAAAGTGTATTTTGTGTAATAAAGGTTTCAATCGAACGTGTGCCATGCTCATAAATTTGTTGACTGCAGTTGTTATTGTTGTTTTGGTTGTGGATTTGTTGTTGGTATGTTATATTTTGTTGTTCTTTTAAATTTACAGTAAATACTAGTATAGTTGATATTTGTGTCTATAATCTGCAAGATATTATGGCATTAATTAGCTTAAATATTAAACGAAAATAAATTGTACATATATCTACAAACAATAAATGAAATTTATAATTGCATTTCAATTGGCAAAAAACAAACAGAAAAATTTGGCAGTTTTAATTAAAAAAAAAATACATAATAACAACCATAAGTGTATCTGCCTGTAAAAACAACCTCTAAAAACGGGTGGGAAGAAATAACGCGTACAATAAATATGAAATAAAGCCCAAAATATTTATTATTATTAGACCGAAATAAAAGCCCAATTTCTTAAATGGAATAAGTCCCCAAAGAACGGTAACGACATCCCCAACTCAAATAAAAAAGTTACAAATATTTTAAAAGAAACAGAAACACCCATGTTCTTGCCAGGAATCGAACTTGCGACCGTTTATTTATTCATTTTCATCTACAGAATTTCAGTGTTACAGATTACTACAAACTTTTGCCTAATTATAATATTTAAATAACATAAACTTAAAAATATCATAATTTACATTAAAATTTAAAGGGGGAGTAAAGCTGTTACATAAATGCAAGCATCTTGCAATTGGCTCATTTTGCGCATAGTTTGTTCTGTGAATAAGTTCTACAAACATTCTATTGTTTCTTAAATCTTTGGGAGGACAATAAAGGGTAAAGAAATTAGCAATTTTTGCACATTTTATTCTACCAGATAAAACGTTGTAAGCAAACATAACGGAAAAGTAAGTTCTTCTATCGGTTAAAGCTTGCAAACCTAAAAATTTCGTCCTGGCCTCATAGGAAGGTAATTCAAAGGTTCAATTTAATCTCAAAGCTGTTTTGGTAAAATTTTTTTGAACATGTCCAATACGATTTGAATGAAGCAAATAGTATGGATTCCATACTATTGAACAATATTCTAAAATATTCTAAAATACTACGCACTAGTGAAATATATAAAGATTTAAGAGCATACGCATCTCTAAAATCTTTAGAATTCCTTTTTTATAAAACCAAGTATACTCTAAGCCTTAGAAGTGACACGATCGATGTGCGTAGAAAAACGCAGTCTTACATCAAAAGTAACAACCAAATCCTTAACTTCCACTACGCGCTGGAGTGAGGTACCGGAAATGTCGTAAATAAAAATAATTTCTATTAGTGGTTTTTTTAATCCAAAGTGATTATTATTTTTGGCTAAAGTTCGTAACATTTTTAGTCAGAAAGAATTGGACATGAGACAATATTCCAAAGCAATAACGGCAGAACAGAAACAACGTTGTTTTCGGGAGCCGCTACACTCCCATCATCAGTGTTCATGTGTGTTTCCATGTATCCGCCACTGTTAAGTTTCTTTTAAACTGTGTGTATACGAAACTATACAGCATTTTGATACGTTAATCATTAGTTTGTTTAACAATAAATTGTGGTTAACAATGTCAAATGACTTCGCAAAGTCTGTATAAATAATATCACGCTGTGGTCTAAGCTGCATGGCATTTATAATTTCATGACTCACTAATACTAAGTTCGTGGCAGTAGATTTGCCAGGCATGAACCCGTGTTGGCAAGGGCTAATAAAGTTTTTCACGTTTTCGAAAAGTTTATCTTTAATAATCTTGTCGAAAATTTTAGCAAAAGTACTCTGTTTCACTATTATTCTATAATTAGTTACTTGGCTACGGTCACCAGATTTAAAAACAGTCATAATAGAGCAGAGTTTCCAGCAATCTAAAAATTTACCTAATTCCAGGCATTCATTAAACAGTATAGAAATGCCTAATACAATATTTTGAGCACACTTTTTGAAAAATAAAGAAGGATACACTCCAATAGAACAAGTGGTATCATATTTTAATGCTTTTATAGCTACAATAACATCCTCAATAGTTATACTAAAGTTTATTTCTCTATTGAGTGTATTACTGGTACAAGTATTATAGGTACGAGTACCGCAAACTGGCTTAACAAAGGTGCTCTGAAAGAATTTTGAGAATAGATCACAAGCATCCACAACATTATCAGATGTCATAGAATTATAATATATACGCTTAGGAACGCAGTTATTATCCTTTTTGCTATTCAAATAATGCCAAAAAGCAGCAGAGTCCGATTTTATTTTGTTTTAAATTTTAAATATATATTGTTTAAAAAGAAAATTTCTAAAAAAGTAATATTTATTTCGAACCAAAAAGAAATGGTTACGACCAATATCACTACCGGACTTTCTATAGTTCTTGTAAGTCTTGTTTTTCACGTTTCTCATGTTGCAGAGCCTCGAATTATACCAAGGAGGTTTGTTATTCCATTTCGGCTCAAATTGAGGCACATACATACTAATGGCCTTATCGAAATTGTTACAAATAAATATGTAAATATCAACAGGGTCCCAATTAGAAATCGTGGACCAATCCATTGTTTTAAAGTAATTCTTTAAGCCGACAAAGTTTGCCTTATTAAAAATATATTTAAATATAAGAACGAAAAGTTGCTTCTCATAGTAAAAGAATTCAATGATGCACGGTATTTATGGAAGCTGGATTAGCAGATAAATTGCAAGATACTTTAATCAAATCATTAGAAAAAATAAGATGCAGATTACCGATATCATATTTGAAGCGATTAAATTGTTGAGAATCATATGACAGAAAGAAACCGGTTACATATTCATTAATGTCATCAGTGATATTATATGGCAGCAATACGTTATTTTCTAAATTCCTATTAATATTGGGTAAATTAAAATCGCCAAACACTAAAACAAAATGGTTTATGTCTAAGCCATCTACCAGCATCTGAATATTTTCTAAATGATATCGATAAGTACTGAAACTACTTTTTGGGGGTATATATGAATTAACAATGTAAATGGTGTAATTATTTGCAAACGTTAACTTTATACAAAGTTGTTCAACAATATTAGAAACAAACAGCAATTAAAATTCCACCACCTTTCTGTTTCTCTGAAAAAGTAAGACAACGATCATGGCGATAAACATTATAAGAATTGTCGAAATATTCTGCACTGTTTATATTATCATGCAGCCAGGTTTCTGTGATTACTATAATATCGAGCTGACATAAACATTATGAAATCACGAGCCTTAATTCTCATACCAATAACATTCTGAAGAATGTTATTGAAGAATATGCAAGTTGTTACGTGCTATAGAGTTTGTTGTTGTTGTTGAATGATTAAATGATGTTAAAACTTTGAATATTATTAGTATTTATTATAAATTCCTTGTTATTTGAGGTGTCGAAAAGTTTTTTGTTCTGTGTTGAAAATTCTTGATCTTCACACCATAGGGCCAATATTCAAATTTTTTATTTTTGATTCAAATTGAGTAGGGATTATAAGCAAAAAACTCACATACTTTATTCGCGATAAATCAGCATATCTTTTAGTTAAACGATAGCACTGGATTTGTTCCGAATTTATGGAGAGAGTCTTACTAGTATGAGATATAATATCAGCAGTTGTAGTAACCCTATGTAAATTAGTATAAACTTTGTTCAGTTTAGTTGAACAATTGGCCTTAAGGAACATTTTTTTCATTTACTCTCGCAAATTTTTAATACACAAATTCACACTCTTTAGTTAAATAATGATGGCGGCTGAATTAATGACTGCACATAAATGTCATTGGTAAAACCGTCATCACTAGATAACTAAAGATTGTGAATTTAGCCTAATTGATTTAGTTTTTGTTAATTAAATTTTATTATTGGCGCCCTTTTGAGCTGGTAAGTTCATATAATTTTTCACAATTATTTGCGGTCTATTAAAAACTGTAAAATTAGAAAAAAATATTTTTCTTATTTGTGTCTTTGCATAACTTGAGAAAAAGTCAGAAATGGGAGTATTTTTAAAAATATATATTTTTCATGGTCAAATTGCTTGTGGCGTTTTCTTTTCTAAAAAAAATTTAACATTTCTTTTACCTTTTAAGAAAATTTTTTTTACGTAAGTGGTTGTACAATAACTTCTAATATACTCACTTTTTCAAAAAAAAAAACGTTGCATTGCTAATTTTCAATAAAAAGGGCAAAAAAATTTTACACTTTTTTTAGAAAAGAAAACGCCATTAGTAGTTAGAAAATGCAGGCAAGCCTCGGTATAACGAACATAGCTGTCATCTTTATTTTGTTCCTTTATATGGTCAATGCTAAAATTTTTCTGAAAGAGCAAGTAACAAATTAAGAAATGAAATGGAAAAACTTAGCTTACATTTGGAAAAACTAAACTTAAGAGTCTATAGCTGCGGCTCATGCATACAACTTCATCCCTCTGCAATAACTGTGCTAATGGGATATCGTCCTCTTCGTCGAGATCATTACTGTTTGGCTGCAAAATTTTATTCCAACATTTGTCTAAAGTATCTTGTTTTAAATTGCTCCAGGCAAGATTTATCATTGGCATTGCATAACAAGGGTTAAAACTTTTTAAGAACATGACAATGTCATCAGCTCCTGAGGAAACAATTTTAGACAGAAAAATTTTTCTGTACTGTAATTTTATCAAATGAATAACGTTTTGATCTATAGATTGGCTAAGTGGAGTGAGAGCCAACCGTAGAGCTTCTTGCCATACTAGGGTGCTCACCATTTCTCAAAGATAGGAGATTTTTTGAGCCATTGCTGGTTGTTTCCAAATTCGAGACAATTGTGTTTGCGTTTTCTTCTGTGTACATATTGATGAAATGGGTATTCCATATTTTACTGAAATTTCACACAGGCTTACACCCTTCTTACAATCATCTAAAGCTTTTATTTTTTCTTTCAACGATATTATTTTTCTGTTTCCGAACGAATTTTTCTTGCTTTTGAATTTTTTGCTGTCTTTTATTTATTTTTCTTGCATTTCGTTATATAGAGCACACATTTTGCAGAGCATTCTATATATAAATTTTGGATGATCTGATATATTTTTTACTTTTTATTTGCAATAATAATAAATTCTTACCGTTCGTTATATCGAGTTTAAGGTTTTTTAATGTTCGTTATATAAGATAGTCAATGTGAAAAATCTAAATTAAATTAACACTCGACATATTAACCACTCCATCTTGAACTCAGTAAATTACATATTGATGTAAGTGGGTTTTGAAGACAAGATTTGTTCTATTTATTTATTCCCAGCAAAGTCAGGTATCCACTTTGGATTTTGGATTTTGGGCGTTAGTTAGAATACTGGCAATGGTCATTCTAATTTTCTGAAAATAAATTACACCCGCCACACACATACCAAAGTATAAGATTTAATTCTCTAAAGAAATGCTCACTTATTCGCCTCTATGCGTTTCATGCGTTTTAAGCTTTTGACGCTTTAAAAACTGCAAGTTACACAAACGCAAAGTTGTATATTTTGTGTATATCGATGGTCTCAAGTAGAAAGGCCCTAACTCATATAATTGCAACTTAACAGGAAGGAGGTAAAAACTTAAAAGAAACTGTACAACTGCTTGGTAAAAGCGTTAGTTTTTACACTATTGCAATAAATTTTTGTGATGAGATGTATTTATGTGAAATGTATTGGAAACACTGAAAAAATAATTTCGTAACAAATACGAGTTAGGGCCCTTCTCTTTGAGAACATCGATATTCAGTATTGCCCGAAAAAAATTATTATATGAAATCTTTTTTCATATCATTTATCGTCTTGAGTGTTCCACAAAAATTTTTAATTTTGATATATTCAGTGGCGCCGAAAAAAAGTTCTAATATATTTTTTTTTTCATATCATTAATCATCTTTGGTGTTTGAAAAAAGTTTCTTATATCAGTTTTTTTCTTATATACGATTTTCTTTTATAGAAAATTATTTGTGTGGAAAGTATAGAAAAAGACATGGTGTTTTTGGTCCACTTTCTTATAAGCGGTTTTTTCTTATATGTGTGCTTATACCCGGTATCTCCAGTATTGCAAATATTCAATAAAAAAGGATAAAAGTGTTGCACTTTTTTCTAGAAAAGAAAACGCCAACAGGAATAGCGGCTGCATTGAATAAAGGCTTTCTGAGAAGAAACTCTTAAGAAATATAATTTACGTTATTTGAATATATAATAAGCCTTCAAATATTTGTTATCTATTCATTGTAAGCTTTAGGTCTTATTTAATAAGAATTAATTCCCGAAAAATAAATATAAATATTAAATACAATGGAAATAAGATTCAAAATCTTAAATAATTTCTAATAACATTGTTTTACACTCCGTGTAAATGATAATAACATAAATGATAATAACATCTAAATTTTAAATGATAATAACATCTAAATTTTGTATGTTTTGCGGGATAGAACACTATGATTTGCGATCGGTGGTATATAATCAATAGTGTCTGATCGAATGTGCATGCTTTTTTATTCGCCCGAATTTCCCATAAATGAACTTTTCGTACTATAATATTTTACATAGTTTGATTTTTGCACATCTTTGTTGATATACAACCATATACAAACAATTTATGCAAAGCTTGATGTTCGGCAATAATTTTTCCGAATACCTAACATCAACGGAACAGATGCTTCTGCCAAATTTCGACACCGAGTCCGAAAGTTCAGTCCGACTCTAGTAATCAATATGTATAAAAAAGTTTTTATGCAGCTTGACAAGAGAAGTTTCTTTGAATCGCTCCAAAAACTACAGATATTTGTCCGTGCAATTATAAAAAGTATATAATTGTACAGCTTGCAAAAAAAATATATCACCATTTCAGGATTTTTCTAATATTGCATTACACTTCCAATAATTGTAGTTAAAATTAAAGTTAAAGGTAGTAATTTATAGTTTACGAATTACATTTCACATGGTTGCAATTGTATTTCAGAATATTTCATTCATCTCATTTTAAATTAATACCACGTCACATTTGCAACGTTAGAGGTTTTTCAATGTCTTCGCGTGATTTGTTAAACCCTTTAAATGAATATGATTATAATTTTATCATTTCATTGTCTCTTTTTAATTTTTTTTCAGGTAGCAGTTAATTCTTTAAAATTTTAGATTGTTTGTGTATGTATAACAGATTTTAACATGTGTGTGTATGGCTGCAAGCTTTTTAAGCTTCTTTTTAATTATAGAAATCTGTCTAAATGTTTTAATCAAATAATGAAAATTATACATTTTAACTATCAATATTAACAATTTTCAAATTTTCTTCTTTTTTTAGGTAAGTAATAAATGTATTTATTTCGCTCAAAATGAACAACTTACAAATGAAGGCAAATTATGAAAAGATTATACATAAAATAAATCAAATATAAGTAGTAAGTACTTAGAAATATAAAATATTAACATAAAATATTCATAAGGTTGCAGATTTCATGGCAATTTTCTTTTCAAAATGGCAATAAACCACCACCAACCAAAGAAAATTTCTGAACATAAATGCGTCATTAATTATAATAAATTAAAGTTCATAAACGCCCTCATTTAAATTTATTTTTCACACACATTGTAATTCCAGCCAGAGTTACAACTTTAAATGAATTCCTAACATCATGAACTGTAAATGATAAAATAAAACTCCCACCACATGTGAAGCGCATGACTTTCAAGCATCATTCTTTAAACACATCCTTGATCAGGTTCAATCAATGTAAATGTAATTTATTTGCTAATGTTCTTTGGAAAAATCCTTCTGACATCAAAATTTATACAACAAAAGGGAAAATAGAAAGATAGATAAAAAACCTTTTTGCATTTTTCCGTTTTTGCTGATTTTACTACTTAGTCTATAAGAAGCGGCTGCATATCATTGAGATAAACTTTTTCTGAACTTTAATAAGACCGTTTTTTTATTCGCAATCTTTTGCTTCTAGTGAAACCCATCATTGTGAGAATTTTATTTTCATACAACAGGGATGCAGAATCCCCTAAAATTTATATGTAAAATTATTCAATACCATTTGAAAAACAGTCTAAGGCTTTTTTCTCTTAACAAAATCAATACATTAACAATTCAAATACAGGAGCCATCAGTCTAATCAATTATCTAACATCATTTCACAGATGAAAAAAACTAAAATCTATAAATATCAAATACAATTTATTTAAGTTGTTTCATACACAATTTCATTGAATTTTATGGTTTTTTGTTAAAAACAAAGTTTTTCTCTTCTTATTCAAATAAAGTCTGTGTTTTTTATTTTTCAAATTAAGTAAATGATAAATTTGAAAAGGATCTATAAAATTTGAAATATGAGTAGTAATTTACAAAGAAATAAAATTTAAAAGAAATAATATGAAATAATTTTAAGTAATTCTGTGAAGTTTTTTTTTTCAGATTTTAATTTTTCAATAAGATGATATGCAAAGAGTCATTATTACAGTATGATTGAAGTTGTAAAACCCACTTACCCACTTAAATAAAAAATCAAGCAAGACTGAAAGAGATTGAATGAGGAGAATCTCAGTTATAGTTTGCTTCTAAGATAAAACAGTTACCGAATTTAAAAAGAGTGTCCTTTTATACTTATCAACCAAAGAATACTTAATATCTAAGGTTAAATCGAATTCTAGCACAAAGACTGCAACCATCCAGTTAAACTAACCGATTTTGTATCCAATCTAGGGCTTCAATTTTAGTTTTTTGGAAGCATAATTACGGCGATCAGTAGCCAGTTCCACAAATGTAATTATCAAATTAATGGAGACAATGCCGAAAATGCTGTCTTCGTTGTTGCACGCAACACTAAAGTTAACACAAATGCTTCCTCATTGCGCTTAACAAATTAATGCAGCGCTGATCTCTAAATATCATTTTGCTAAAGCCTCCAATATAGAGCATTTGACGGTTCTGCAGTACTGATTGAAGGACATCTCATTTATTTTGTGAGCTTTACAACTTGTTTTTGTAATATTCAAGACTTTTATTTATAGAAAGTCAACATTGTATTTTTTACAACTAAGGCATCGCTTTCATATGATTTGTTTCTAATGTTTTATATAAAAAATCACAAGCTAGGGTTTTTTTAGCTTGTCAGGAAAAAAGCCTATGATATATAAAGGAATCAAAGCAGCACACCTCAGTTGTAGCCATATCCAGCCCCTAAGAAACTGAAACCCCAAGGGGATATTTAACAACCACTGTTATAATTATGGAAAATATAAGAGTTAGCGCAAAATTAATGTCAATTAAAAGCCTTCCATCATTGTGTTATTAATGAAGAAAGCTCTGTTGTCATAAAAAATTAATTTGAAAGTTAAAAATTGCTGACATTAATTGGAAAACCTATGCCTCTCAAATGGCCAGCCCCCGAGATAATGATGAATTGCGATCGTTTTACGCATTTTCAAATGTTGCTCGCAAAACATATGGCACAAAATTCGCGCTTTCTTCTTCAATGTTGGCTTTAAAGGTTTGCAAGCTTAATAGTTTTTTGTGGAAAACGCAAGATTTATTTTGATGAGGGCTTAGCTAGTCTCTATATAAGCGTTTCATTAGTGCATAAGCACAACAAACAAAACTTTTTGAAATAAAATTGGGAGAATACATCGGATAATACTTAGTTCTTAATTAAGGTGTTATTTTCGGTTTTGTGTTAAATTAAAAACTTTTATTATCATTCAAAGAGCGTTAATTGTATAAATGCTGTAAAGAAAATAAAACTGATTCATATCGAATGTATTTGTTCGTTGTGTTTTTGGAATAAGTTTTAAAGCCAGCGTTATCAGTTTTGGGGATTTGTCCCCAAATAGGTGATTTTTTTGTTATTGGGGATACCAATTTGGGAAAAAGTTTTTGTTTTCGGTAGGGATTTTTGGGAATCATATATTATTATAAATCTTGTTATTTACTTTTTCTTTTTTGTATTCAAATTCATGTACATATTGACAAATCGTATTTTTTCTGACTTGCACGATCTTTTGTACAGATAACTAAAAGGCAGCTAAATCTACTACTGTATAAGTATTTTACAAAGTATAAATTAATTATAATAATATTACACAAACTGATTTAATTAAGCGAATGAATACGCGCATGTATTTCCTTTGACATAATATTATTTCATTTTTAAGGATATGTGAGATGAGATTATTATAATTATTTCCACCTTTTGATTAAGTTCCAATTTATAAGTTAACAAATAACAAAAAGCTTGATTATATTCAATATTTTCCAAATTTTTTTAAGAAAAAAAGTTTTATATTGATTAATGAATTTTTACAAATAAAAGTTAAACATTCCAGAAGCATCTATCTGTTGTGACTGAGAAATATTGAATTTGATAAAACCTTCTGCTATTTGTTAATTAATAAGCTTGAAAATTCTTATTACAGATCTGTGGGGATTTCTGGGGATAAGATATTAGATATTTTGGGAAATTTGGGGAATGGATAAGTGCAAATTGGGTATAGAATATAAAATAAAACTGGGGATGCTGTTGAAAGTCTACTATCTGCTTATACTTTTGTAATTTTTGGAATTCTCGTTTGATTTTTTTAAATTGCCGTATAAGTTAAGAGGTTTAAAATTTTTCAAAAATTTGGCTTAAATTTCTGATTAAGCATCAATAAAATTCATGCACGTAGACCAACTAAAAACCCTCATCTAACAAAACTATTTTAAGAAATAAATAAATTAATTACAAAAGCTGCAAAATTGAATTAGTATTCTCGACAAAATGTGAAAAATACTCTTAAAGTTTATCAATAAAGAAAGAATTAAAATATTAAGTAACGCCAATCTTTATTTTTGTTTTTAGACCTCTTAATTTAAATTTTTTCTACATAAATTCCGTGTCAAATTTTCAACATCCCTTTGTACTTTACGCACCTAACTTTTGAAAATATATATTTAAAGCTCAATCAAAATTGAATTTTTTTCGGGGGTATGACTTGACGACAAAGTGAATAATGATTAATCTCATGCAAGTTAAAATCCTGAACGCAAAACTATTTTCTCAAAATGAAGTGTGTTGTTATTAATTGTCTCTGACAATATAAGACTAGAAACAACGCACTATTAAACAAACTTGAATGAATACAAAGCAGCTTTGCCGCTGGCATTCTTATTCACTAGTTATTTTACGCAAAATGAAGTACAAGAAAACGCGTTCTTAAGCAACGTGTTTTATGTGACATAAAAAGCTTCACTCTCATAATAATTTTTGTTCTGAATTGATAGAAGTCATTTAGTGCTTTCGCTCTTGATATCCTTAAAGCTTGAAAGACGAAAAACTGATAAGGCTGATAAGAACAACAGTAAAAAAACACCATGACCAATTTTGTGCTTGAAGGCCTTATTTAGTTACCATGTTTATGTATGTATTTATATGTATATCTACATCTACATATATAAATATGTATGTATGCGTTTGTAATAAATAAAACACGTTTAAATATTAAAGTGTATGTGCCTCATTTTAAATGCATTAATGTTTTGCTGCCGATGCTGTTTCTTTTTCAAATAACTCTTGCATCTTGAAATAGTATCAAGCAACGGTTGTGTTAATTGCTTTTACAGCAATTAAAAGAATTCATAAAACGCTTAAAAAATTTATTTTTTTAAACCCCACCATTATAAATAAAATATGTAAAATGATGATGTTGTAGTATTTATATGAGTTATGTTTTTTCATATAAAAAAATCTAACAAGAATTAAGGCGTTAACAAAACTTTTTTCAACATCTACATCACTGGCATCATTATTATACGATAAAAATTTGGTGGAATTGGTTGGTCACTTATTTTCAAACTAAATGTAGCCATGCATCAAGGGTTCAAAGCCAAAAGGGTCTTGGAGAGTTTGTTACATATTTTACGCACACATATGCACAAAAAAGATAAATTTATTTATGCAGCGTATATTTTTTAAGCTAATATCCTCAGTGTGTTGTTTGGTTGGATGTAGAACGGTTTCCATGCTTTTTGCGGTACTAATTGCTTAATTAGTTACATTTATACAAATGATCTTTTTTTCTTTGGTTGTTGCTTTAATTGAGGTAAAAAAATAATGTATTCTTAAAAAATAAATAACAGTTGCTCACAATCAGATATAATTTTGACATCAACCTTTTAAAGTGTATTATGGAAATTGTTGAGCTGCGTAATGCTTATTTTATTTTTAATATTCAGGGACAAAAAATATATAGACGCGACTCAGAGGATCCGGTCCAGCTTCCGAATGGTCATAGCTAGATCCTGAAATGTTTGTGGAATCTTTATGTAACAAACAAATCTTGTACGTATGTATAGTTTTTTTTTTTTTGCTAGAATAGTATTAACTCACAAATTGTTTACATTGTTGACTAACGCAACTATGTTTTATAAATTTTTTATGCTTAAAATATAAATTTCTAAAAACATCCTGATTTGATTTTTAGTTGTGCGCTAGTGAAGTGTTAAAAGAAAATGTATGACTGTCTCTTTTTTTTAAACACGCTAAGCTTAGAAATATTTTTCGCAAAATTGTATATGAATATTTGAAATATTCATGTGATGAAATCACGTATTAAATCTATAATTAATTTGGAACAAGTCCTTAACAAAGCTGTAATACATGAATGAAATGAAAAACTGAAATAAAAATTGTGTTTGAATCGATATATTAAGTTAAAACCAGAGATCGAAAATAATTGTTAAAGAGTTATTTTTAAACCAAAAATCATTATGAACACAATTTTTAGAATGACAATACTTAACCGTTAAACCAATAAACTTTTATCTTAAGATTTTCGTTTTAAAAATCAAAATAGCAATTGTTTTAGTTTTTGAGATATATTTGGGGGGGATTCAAATTGTAGTCATAAAATCATACGTTTTAAAATAACAACACGAAAAAATAAGACATAGAAAAACCAGAGTGACCGTCTGTGCCACTAAAGTATCAGTTTTCTACTTTTCTGACCTTCCTGCCACTTTTAGTGCCACTCTTTTAAAATGTGCTAAATCTCTTACTTTTTGTTACACTTTGCCCCTTTTTCTTCCTTTTCAGAAATACTACACAGAAAGAAAAACGTCGTAATATAATTTAATCAAGCCGAAAAGAAGATTACTTTACATAAACAATCCTGGAGTTTCTTAAAATGAGTACAAAGTTCTTTAGTTACGTGAAAAATATTGAATCAATTAAAAAGTTCTTAAATTAAATAGAGCAATTAATATTCTGTACTTAAATCAATCTTTCTGTATTAGATTTAAGTAAATCTGGAATTATCGTACTTTTAATACCGCTTGGGATTGATTTAAGTACGGATGGATTGAAGTTTTCTTTAAATGTATCATTTGTGTTAATTCCTTCTCTGCAATCTCCTTGTGTAAGCATTCTTTCTAATTACAACTCATTTTTTATTTCAACCTATAAAAATTGCAATTGAAATTTGTATAAGAAATAAGCATTTTGTTTCTGAATTGTCAAACTCTAATTATTAAGAAATGTTTTTAAATAGTTTAAAACCCCGAAAAGGCAGCACGAGTTTAAAGAAATGCAAACTATTTTTGACGCACTTGAACATAAACTGCTACAACTGAGCGATATTAGGTTGTTATCATTTTAATTTTAATGAAATATATTTAAAGTTTTTGGCGTTTGTACTGAAAAAATTAAAGAAGACTTTTCAAAGTGAGTTTCACAAATTATATACATACATATGTATGCATTTGAAAATATCGATTATAAAAACTTACACTTTAATGATATACGTAATTAACATTTACATTAGCCATGAAGAAGAAAGTGAAAAATGTACTGAACAACTCTCGGAACATTCTATAATTAAAATTAAATATAATTTACTAAAATTTTACCAAAAATTGTGTAGTGAAATAATATCAAGAATTGACATTTACAAAAAACTTAATGCACTGCGATATCTGAATCCAACATTTTTAAAGACAAATGAATACATAAATTATTTCGAAATATCTTTAGAGTTCACAACACATAATCCAGAAAGGTTAATTAATGAGTTTAAATTATTAGGGAGAAAAAATAAATAACAAAAACTATGAGCATAGTAGTGTTTCTTCTGAATGATTTTTTCAATATTATCACTAATGAAAAATTAATTTTCAAATGGATATGACAACACTGTAAACATAGTTCAAAAAGTCTTATTATTTCATAAATTTTTTTTTTGTTTGAAGCACAACAACATTTTTCATAAACTATTGCAAAATATTAACAATATGACTTAATAGGAATCCCCCAATTAATTCATAAAAAAATAACAATTATTAATAATTTTTATTTGATTGATTTGTTTGTTACGAAATATATTATCCTGCATATACTCCTGTTCCGTTGTAATGTAATATATTAAATAGGGTGTGGGTATAAAGTAATTATATGCGCATATATTTAATGGGTAAATGCTGTTCAAGCAAATCATTTGTTAAAAAGACAATTGTTTTATATTCAAAACTAATATTGACGCGAAATTAAGTCTTGATAAGTGCCGTCTCGTAATTTGATATCAATTAAAGCTCAAATTTATATTACCACACAAGCATTTTAAAATACGTTAGTTATCTAAATTTGTGATTTTTAAAGATTAACTGCTATTTTAGAAGACTATTTTCGGCAAGACAAAAATTTCGAGAGGTAAATACATGTAACCCTCTAAACTAGTAAATAATATTTAAAAAACGTTATCTTAGTTTTAAAACGTTAACATGGGCAATTTTCACTCAGCGTGAATGAATGAGAGGGTGCACCATACCCCAGATGATTTTAAAGATTGATTTTTTAATGATTTTGTTTTAATAGAATTTCCATCGTCATAGTAGCTGAAGGTAAGGCTGCAGAGTATGAGGTGAAACATTAGTTTTAGAGTTACGATAACATTAACGCGAGATAAAGAGTTGCAAAAGTGACTGTAGTATGACACACCCTACCTCACAGATAGTAACATATTTTTTTATTGACAGTAAACTTATTGTTTATAGTTATTTATAGTGTCTTGCGGTTAATTTTTAAATTTTTGAAGATGTCTTATGATGAACTAGAACATAAACTACAAAAATTATTAGAAGGCTGCTCAAATGACAGTTCATGTGACTCCGAGACTGGAAAAGACATTGACAACGTTTCTGAAAGAAGTGAAGAAAGTGATTCGGACCAAGAGGTATTTTTGTATGATTTGGAAGACGGGGAAAATGTGCAGGTGCTGCGTCATCTGAAAGATGCAACGTTAGAGAATTTCAAAGCATTTATAAGGCTTTTGTATATCGCTGGTCTGAATCGCTTATATGTATATGCAAAACATAAACGATTTGTAGCGAACAGATGGCACAGGAGTTGATGTCTTTCGGACAACAACGTCGATGCAGTAGTTTTACTTTCTCCAAAATTCTTTGAGATTCGATAATATAGACACTTTGGAGTATGGCATAGCCCAGCTCACAGCTAGTGTAACGATTGTTCACCTCATTCACGCCGCACAGTGGACCATTTCGCGAGAAGGCGGTCAAAAATCTATAACTTTAGACTGGATTGGAATTTTGAAACGCGATTTTTTTATTCCCGAGGTGCTATTATAGGCTTCATGCTTAAGATATAAAATTTTAAAATCGACCGGTTAGAAAAATACTTATGATGGGCTTAAAATGCATTTTAAGTTTTAGCTGATTTTTGGGGCGAAAACTTATACTTTGAGTCACGTTTACAGCTTATAATTATTAAAAACTTAAAAAACTGGCCCCATGATATTTTTAATACGGAGGGCCAAAGGTTGGTTTTTTGGTTTAAAAATTGGTTCAAATTTACTTCAGATAAATATGTCTTAATGAAAAGACGTAAGTTTCTATTTAAGTCCAAAATAGACATTATAAATGTTATATGTAAACTTCTATTATAAATTTGTAATTTTAAAGTTGATTAATTTGCATAAAATGTTATAACGATAAAATAACGATACCTCTAGTGATTTTGTACTTCTACCTGTATGAGCGCTTGTTACATATCAATTGTTTTTATCATAATTAATTGAGATCTGTTTCTTATTATGGGCAGTTGAGAATATGTATTATACCCAAAGCAAAACATTTTAACAATTGCGAGAAAAAACTATTTTATACCTTTACAATCAGGGTAAACCAATTTAAAAAGCAAAGTACTTTTGTGACCTGAATTATATAAATTTACTTTATTTTAAGTAGGTAAAATGTTTTACTGACCATTTTAAGAAATTGACTAACAATTATTAATTTTATTTTTAAAAATACGCATATTCATCCAAAAACCGTCTCTCTTAAAAGCGAATTGATAAAAAAAACTAAAATACTTCAAAAAAGAGCAATCCAGAAAAAACATTTTTTAACTCTTTTACTCAAATTTTGCAAAATATATTTGACCTTGTGTCAGAATAATTGTTCTGGTGCTCAGGACCGGATCGGGATTTGTATACAACGGGATAAAGGGGTATAGAAAAAAGTTTGGACTACAAAAGAATGCTAATGACTTTTTGAACTTTTGCGAACTTTAAAAGTTATGTTCTAATAAGTGGAAGAGTTTAGTAAAATTTGGGTCTTTAAAAAAACAAATTATTGTTAAAAGTCATAAACACTTAATTTTTATAGTACTAAAATTAAGCAATAAACAAAATTTATTTTGTTTGAAAATCTTTTAAAGCAAAAAAGTTATAGGTGTTTCAAAATCAAAAGCTTACTAAGAAATTTTTCATTTTAGCGAAATACTGAAAATGGCCATTTTGAATCACCCTGTTCACTGTGATATAGTTGAAATAAAGTTTTAATTTTTTGGCTCCCGAGGTACACTAGTGTCTACTTTCGAATGAGCTTTAACATTTTACAATCGATGACCAAAAAAATGAGTTTTGGCCGCCTTCTCGTAAAATGGTTCACGGTACGCCGGGTTAAAATTCCTAACATTTAAAATAATTTATTTATTTGTTGGATTGTTAATTGACCTAAAATGTCTGTTTGTAAATATCATACAGACTTTAATAAATTAGGTGCAAATTTTTTTATTTATATATTATGTACTTAGAATTTTCAGAGAAACTCACATATTTATTCATTAAGTAAAACAATAATATTTCGGTGAATAACATTTAAATTTAAATTTCCACAAATTCTTCTAAGTAGATCATCAGTACCAAAAAGGATGAGAGCTATTGAGATTGCATATCTATATTAATAACATTCATCAAGAAGAATCTGCATTCGGCTTTTAATGGTAGCAAATTTAATAAGCGCAACTCTATGATGACAAGAAGACAAATTTATTGCGGAGCTCCAACGGAAGCTTTGCAGGCAGATTAGAAGACATAATTTTTATATAGACTCAATGTAACCAAAATGAATATTATAATTTCCGAATCAAATGCACCACATTCAAATATAGGTCTGACTAAATTTCTTTGTCATCTCTTAATAAAAACAAGGATGGTTTTGGCTTAATTGATAATTATATTTATGTATGTAATATAACTAAGCGTAATAGCCAGATCAGATGTTCTGCTCCCCTGCATTTATTCATGTAAAGTTTTATTAGATTAACGTTACACCATATCTATAAATGTTCAATATCATGTTGAAAATCTAAATAAAAAGTTGTTTTAATGTATGTAAGAACAATCTTTACATCCACATAAAACATGAGTATATGCAATATTATTGGCATTCTGCAGATCATTTGTAAATAAGGAGAAAATAATTAGGACGGCATTGCTTCCTTTGTAACACACATAATGTTAAATATCACATTTGAAAAATCTTTGTCTTTTTGTCAGTTTGTCAAAGTCATCAAATTCCACAGTGCATCCTATATTAAAATTTTTCTATTATTATTATTTGCAAGTACTACCATTACTGAAAGTTCAAAATCCAAACAATTAAAAAATACATTATAAAAAAACTACGAAGAATTCTAAAAAAAATAATTCTAACAACAGCAATTCAATATCAAAAACTGTATTTATAAAACTGTATTTGGAAAACAAAACAAAAATGAACAACCCCCAAAAGAAATGAAAAATACTTTTGTACTAATTAAGGCTCACATTCTTCTGGGTATGGCGAAAATATTTGTTGTCCTTTTTTAGCAGTCGTTCAAACTAAAATTGGGAATTTAAAACTAACAGTCCACAAAAACTATGCGATAGTTTACGGTAACTTTAGGTTAAATATTTGCTGCAAATGTTTGCTTAGACGTACATACATATAATAATGATTGAGTTTTATTTTTAATTTCTGCCAGTTGATGTTGTTTGAAAAAATATACTGTAGTAGTTTTTAGATTAAATATTCTAAGGTCATTTTAGTTATAAAATTAATTACATTTCTTTCTTTTTTAGCATCAATAAATTTAATTATATTTTATTATTATTTTCATTCTACCATCACTGCCTTAGTGGCACATGATGATGGGGCTGCTAGGCTGATTTGTCTGCGTTGTATTTGCCACTATTTGATCATAAATATCAACATACGCCCCTCTGATTGTTAGTCTGTTTTGCAATTAATTTTGTGGCTGCAGTGGAAAATCATAGAAATGACAATTTTCACAGTTTAGAGCATGTGTGCATGTGTGCGTGTAAAACTATTTGAGGTTTGTATAAATATGCTCCTTTAATTCGTAAAAACGTATATATATACATATGTATGTACATACATATTTGTTGAAACTTATATACATATGGATATGTGGGATATGTACGTATATATGTGCGCATGTATTGTGTTTCAATTGTATGCTAAACTTTTGCAATTAGTTTCCTCTTTCTTCTTGTATCTTGGTTATGTTATTGAGTTTCTTTGAATGTGTAGCTCCCTGACAATAATTGTATAGTACAACAAAAGTTAATTTATTTAGTGCCAGTTGACAGTTAGTTATTTGTAGCAGAAATTGTTTTATGGCTTGTTTGGTGCGTACATGTGAGTATGTGTGCGTTGATGCGTATTTTAGGTTTGGGTTTCAATTAGTCTACAAAATATAAATTCCTGACAGTTTATTTAAAACACAAGTGTAAATTAATAAACATTATTATTTGGTTGGATTAATCCTTTAGAAGTTAGACGGTCCAGCGAGAATTTAAAAACCTAGAAATTTTATTTGTATAAACAATTTATGAAGAATTTGTTCCAAAGTCTTTAAGTTTTTCTTCTCTTCTATAGATTGTTTCCCCTCATTGATACATAAGTACACGTGGTTTAAAATTGTTAAATGTAAATATGTGGAAATGTAATTATGCATTATACAGGGAAACAAAATTTTTTTACTAATTTGAGGCTGCTGATTTCAAGTCTAATCTGCATTTCTCTTCATCTGATCGCATTATTAATTTTTGACTTTTTTTAAAAATTTAAAGTTCAAAAAATTATAATTAATCATTAAGGAGATTTTCAAAACGGCTTTTTAAATTAAAGATGTAATTACTACCTTTAAATAACAATAAAATTTTTAGATTCAAGCAAAAAAAAAATAGCACCGATTTTTATTTTCCTAACGTTCAAATTTAATCGGGAATCAATAGTGATTTTTTTTAGCTTTATGAAAAATCATATTAAAGTTGCTTTCTAAAATATAAAAATTCAGTGATAACATATTTTTCGCCTTTTTTTTGATTCTATCTAAAAAAAATTAAGACTTTGTTTTTTAACAATCATGAAAAGTCCAAAACGAGAAAAAGTGTAAATTTTCATTACTTCCACTTCAACAAAATGCAACACAGATCAAAAAATCGGTGAACGCGTTTCCCTATTATTTAAAAACAATTACTTTATATATAAATAATATAATATATAAAAAATTTTATCGAAATGAATCTTTAGCTTAAGTTCAAATCTGAGTTTACCTATTTCTTGTTAATTTTTAAGAAATCGTTTGTTAAGAGAGTACTTTTTTTGGAACAATTTTTATTTATTAGACTGATTTTGAGGTCGCTACACCATCTAATCAGTGTTCTTTGTTCGATTTTACCACTTTTGATGGGGGATACTAGTGACTAGGAATATCAGCTATTTAAGTGTATTATTTAACAAATTAGTATATGAAGAGTGTAATTTATTCATTTCTTACAAGTTAAATCAATTTCGAAATTCCCATCTCTGATGATTAATTGTTCCATGTATTATTACTCTCTTATTTTTTGCTGGGCCATCAAGCTGTTCTCCATTTTTACTTGGATTTTGTCTTTTGTAGTTGAATTTCTATGCATTCAAACATCAGTGAATAAAGTTTGGCGTTTTGAATATAAAAAAGTAAAAAAAACTTATCAAATTATGCTCTAAGAGGATCGAAATTCGACAAATAGTGCATTTATGCTCTTAAGGCTGATATATGCAATACAAATCACGTAAATGATAAAATATACAAAAATATGTAGTAACAAAAAGATATGAAAATTCATAAAAATGTATGAAAGGATGCCCAAGGAAAAATATATTATTGCATATTTGCGAAACCAGACTTATTGTTTTTCTATTCTCTTTAACAAAGAAGCATCTGAAGACTGAAATTGCTGTCAAACAAAAAGTTTCTTCAGCTATAAAACTACGTTTGTACCAGCTTCAATAAAAAAAATTAATTAAATAATTTTCTTTATATATATTAAATTAACACCGCGCCTTAGAGGTTTAATTATATTTATTTATATATAATTTAAATTTGCAGATTTCGTTTTTAATATTTAAAAATTAATTTGAGTTTTTATAAATATTTTAATGGGCTTTTAAATATTTATATAATTGTATCGCATAATTAACACAGCCACTAGCAACAACAGCAAGAGCAAAATATAACAAAATCACACAAAACAATTTATACTAAATAAATTTTAAAAATATAAATTATTCCTATTTTTTTTCCTTTTACCTTCAACTCAGTACAAAAAAGAAATCTTATTCATGTTTTTTAGTTGGTGTTGCTGCATGTTTTGTAGTAAAGAGAAAAATTGTCGTTATCTTTTTTGCCACAGGCAGCTGCAAATGCCACGCAAATTAAACATCCTTCTTTTTTTTTTGCTTATTCGTTCGCTCATTGTTTCTGGGTTGTATGTGTTTTGGTCTTAAAAAATTATATGTATGTGTGTGTAAACGGTTCTTATTTATTTTTTGGCTTTAAGCTTTATATACTACTTTTTTCGGCTGGTGTTTCGTTTGAGATTTTATTCTCAGCCTCGTAGTAGTGACAATTTATTTGCAGCACTCGGTTGGTATCTTTGTTTTTGGCTTGATGGCTGACAGCCAGTCAGCCAAACCAAACCAAACCTGACTTTTATTTAGCCAGCCAAACAGCCAGAGTTTAGTTATTAAACACCCACTTATTACCTTTTTATTTGCATATGACCACTCTATAATTTTTGTTGAAAGTGCTTCCTGTTTTGAAAGGCAAAAAACAAAAAGTAACGTAGAACAGGAACAAGAGAAGAAATGTACAAGGAGAAGAGTTTTGTCATGTTTCAAAATTAATGCTGTTATAATTTAGTTGAAACAACAACCTCAGGTTATTGGGTTCAAAATTATGGGCTACAGTTGTAAAAACATAACCAAGCAAACTGGCTATGTTGCCAAAAATATTAAAATTATTTAATGGTATTAAATTCAAAAAACGTTATAGCCTATTTTCTTTGTACTTTTTTAATAGTTTAATATCCTTGACAAACAAGTAAATACTTCCGCGCTTGTAATTTTCCACATCGTAAATCAATGTTGACACAACAAAAATCGCACAAAAATTATGATGCACGACAACCGCATAATCAAACGTACGACTATGTTAAACTCCCCCGCCAGAAAAAAGAGAAACCCTAGAAGAAAAGAAAACTGAATCCAGACCAAAATAAGGATATAAATATTGCATGAAAACAGGAGCAGAAAACGCAACTGAAATATGGCAATAAAATCCTACAGACAAACGAAATTACGTGACCAATGTGTTTTATTACAATTTTATTGCAAAGAAGTCAGTTTTATATAAACGACTTTACATACATTTGTATATATAAAAAGAGGATGTTATATCACATAAAACACTCACACATACACACACATACGTATCTGCACACATGCTTATAGACAAGTATTTATATATAAATTATATATGAATATGAATCTTATACAAGCTTGTACTGAAATATAGCATGTAGTTAAACAAACATACATATGAGTAGAAAAAATTATTTATGTAGCTTAACTTGAAGATGCACAACAACACATGAGCATTAATATCGAACCGTCGAGCCAAGGAGTGAATGAATGTGGCAAGAGCATGTGCTCTAGGAATACAAAGTACCGTAAAAATAATAATAATTTTCATGAAAAATGTCACATATATTTAAACAAAAAAATACGATATATGTATTCCTTTTGTTATTTTTTATAATATAATACAAACAGCAGCGTAAATAATTTAATTTATTATTTAATTTCTTATTTATTTAGTGGGAATCTGCATAGATCTATCAAAGATAATCGCATTTGTTTAAATGTTTATTGGTTATTCTTTTTTATGAATATTAAGGAAAGGTCCTCGGGCAGCTGAGGACTTAAAAAACATTATTTTTACTTTTCATCAAAATGAAAAAGTGGTACGTTGAACTAACTTTTAAATAAAAATTAAGGCACTGCCCGCCTGCAAGTTTATATATCTTAGAGTGGTTCTTCTTAAGCATCCTGCAAAGAAAATACTTATTATAATACATCTACAAAGCAAAACACCTTTAATGTTCAGAGCTATTGGATATCACAGATCGAAATATTAATGGAATATTGATGATAAAAGAAATTAGTCAAGTGCGATCCTGAGTCACTCGTGTGGGTTCCTTGTTTGGGTAGGGACACCCTATAACTTCTAATTGAATTATATTTTTCGTATTTGGTATTAAGGCGGCAATATCCACCCTGTGAGATTTCCCAATGCCTGAGTCTTTGCAGGCTATATGATTTTCTCCTTAAACGCTTATTAGGGTGTTTTTTCAGCCCGATAGCATTTTAATTTAATATAAAACACAGACAAATTTAAGTATTTTAAATTCAAATTGTGTTAACTACTATGAATTTCGCTTCAATTGAAAAATAGTTATTTTCCATTAATGTTTGAATAGATGGCGCAATCTTGATGTTAAATTTTCATAAACTTTTCGCAACAATTGCAGCGTATTCAGCCAAGAAGTCGCCGAATGTTGTGTTCCAAGTGTTCCATTGTATCTGGTGTATCGGTGTAGTCAAGTAACGTGACATATCGCCAGAGAAAATAATCGAATAGAGTTAGTTTAAACAAGTATACTTTAATATGTTAAATTGTTGAAAGTTAAGAGCCAACAATTTTTTATATTAATTTCAGTATGCAGCGGCAGGTAGGAAAAAATATTGCAACACTCAACTCAATTTGTACTTACAAAACTAGCATCACAGCAAAAAAAAAACAAGCCTTCCAAAATAAAACTTAAGCCATTTTCAAAATACAGAATTTAAACCCTCCATATTGCCGAAATCTGAAACTGTGCGATTTTCCAAATAATTTTTTCAATCTTTTTAGCACGTTTCATGTATGAATATGTAATTTTTGTTTCTGTATTGAAGAAATGATATGTAGAATATGTAGTTAAAAAGAGATTCTTTCTAGTTAAATTTTGCAATTACTAAAATTATGCTTTGAAAAATGTTGCAATTATAAACACGCTAATTTAAATAAATAATAAGTGGTTACACAAATCGAGCTCGTACTATAAATATATATAATGTGTACACCATATACATATGTACATATACATATATGGAGTGCTCAGAACTGAAATGAATCAAGTCATAAAATATGAAAAATTTCAAAACTAGTGGGAAATTCTCCGCAAAGTTTAACTCTATTTATTCAATGGCTCTCATTTTCTAGAAATTAATGGCAGTTCATTTACTGAAACTCAAAATATCTTTGAATTGTCTTTCTGTGATTTGGATCACTTTAGCTCTGAGCCCTTCATATATACACATATGTATGTATATTTTGTCACATATAATGTATATACAAAATTTTTCTATCTGCAAACATGCGTTTTTTGGGAAGAAACAACGGTTTTGTGTTCTCACTTTGAAAAATTAAAGTTTTGAACAACAACAATATATAAAATGTATAAAAAACCAATGTTTTTTGAGGCAATATAATTTACTACAGTATTAATTCTTTCTTATTCCCCTTTCCTCAAGAGCTTCTTTGTAAACTTTGAAAGCAAAAATTATATTGATTACGTTTTTACTTTTCATACGAGCTAAATTCATTTTAGAAACGATTGTTGTTTTAAACATTAAAAATAATAATTTTTGTTCATTCTTTTATATTTTTCTTTAATAAAATTATAGTAATTTATTATATTACAAAAGCAGCAAACAACAAAAGCTTTAAACGTTTTATTATAATAGTATAAGTAACCCTAAAGGGTATTTACAATTACTTGTATTATTTGTTGGCTTAAAGAAAGGAGGTATAGACAGACACTTGAAATGGACAGCTTAGACACACATACAAGAAACCTGGTCAATGGTTGATCTTCTTCGGTACTTTTGTTTTGTAAGTTATAAGAGAAAAAATCAAACATTTAGTTTTTTATCTGTGGCTGGCCATATAAATACGTTAAACTTTCATAAGGTCACCAGTGATTTCATATATATATATATATATACATATATATATTATTCTCATAATGCTACATTATTTTATTTTGATTAATGCTTGTTTTTATAACTTTTTTTCTTCATATAATAATGCATCTTTTTTAAATTATATGTTGTAATAGAATTGAAAAAATAGATATGTATGTGTGTATGCATGTGTATAAGTATGTACATACATACATAGAAAATGTGGAAAGGGTAGGTTGTAAACATTAAAGGATATATCATATAGTATGAAAAATTCATTTATTGAATAAAAAAATAAAGTAAATTGATATTAAAAATTACATCTTGTTTATTTCTAAGCAGCAAGATGTTAAAAATAATTATTAATAAAAAAGTATGCATTTCATTCTGTGAAGAATGTATGTACAAGACAGCCATTACAATTTTAACTATGATTTTTATTTCGGAAGCCATTAAAGGCACAACTACATCCACCACCAACATCACACCATCAACAACATCATGCATTATCAGCATTTTTCTACATCCTCTCTCTGCCTTTATTCATTATAAACACACACAAACACTTACTGTTCCCTGCCTGCTGCTAACATTTTATTGCTTTGGCAGTGTGTATCTATGTTCGTTCGTTTTGGTTTCCATTAAGATAAGAAGACATTATGGCAGCCACCACCACTTTAAATTGTTGTTTCTTTTTATAAGTAGTATTTCTTAAAAGTAAAAATTTATTCAGATCTGTATATGTTCAACCGGTTTCAAGTTTTAAAATTGTTTTAAACGCATGCCCACCAGTCTGGCAATCAGTGTTGCCAGAATTTTTAATATCAGTTTTTTATATTTCATTTTAGATAAAAGTCAAAGTTTATTAAAAATATTTACATACAAAAAAAAAAATCATAATCAGGCTTTAATAAAACAAATAATATTCAATTGTGTTAAGATACATATTTACATGTTGCGAAAATTATTTAAAGTCTAATCAAGTATAAATAACTTATAACAACTACATATTGAAATATTTTTAAAATAAATAACGAAATCGGATTTTTTTAAAATGTATGCAAAAGAGATATAACTTTTTTGTATAAACATCGGATGATATTATTTCTAAATAACCTAGAGATATGAATGTATCAAAACAAACAAAACACCAACTAAATATCCAGTGTCCGGTCGGTTTCGAAATTTTGTTTTATTCGAGTTCACCTGACTATAAATTAGTTCCACATTTGCCGATGAATGTGGTAAAATCTTTATTTTATTATGTACTCAATTAGAGTTCGAAAATCGTAAACAGAATTAGCTCGTTTTATTTCAGATATTGTGGCCCGGAAGTTAACCAAAGTTTCTTCTTTTTATTTAAAAAATCCGCATTTCTGGCAACAGTGGTGGGTATTCATATGTTCGTTGTTTTAGATCTTTATATTGGTAAATATTTTCTGTTCATTATAGATCATCGTGTAAAGTTAAATAAAAGGAATTTTATTTATCATGCCATTATATTGAGTTATTAAAACCTTATTTTGTGTTTTGTTTTTCTTGTTTTTTGTGCTTTTTGAGGGAGGAGTTTTTTCTTAATTAAAAAGTGGAATACTTAAAGAGATGTGAAAAATGATTATTACGAATAAATTAATTTGTGAATTTGTTAATGGGCATAAAAATAGATTTATCTGTGATACAGTTTTTGTAGAAATAACTCAATTAACAAACATCAGTCCTTTGAACATTTCAATTAATTAAGTAGTATAATATAAAAAGAGAAAATTTAATTAAAAATTAAACTAAATCTAACTAAAATCAATTGATTGTTCATATCCTTAAAGGAATTTACAAGCGTATACTAAATATTGTACCAATTGTAGCCGCTAAATTGTATAAAGTTTATGTTGGTATTTTGTAAATTGTGATTTATTAAGAGAACAGTCAGAATTTCTGAGCTTGCGTAGCTAGATTCTTCAGACTTTGTGTAGGATAATGGAATATCGTATATCTTGGAATCTATAACAGCTTCATGTTACTAAATGTTGAATAGCTTTAAAATTGCATTATTGGACTTGAATAGACAGCACAGCTCTTATCTAATAAAAATATTAATTATAATAGTAATTAAGATAGGCTAGCCACTTCCAATTTTTTAATAAGTCCTAATATTTTTTAAGAAGTTTTGAAACGAAAAAAAAAATGATTTATAATCTTTTCAGAAGGCAATTTTTTTGTAAAATTAAATCAAAATTATTTAGGCATTTTTTTCGGCGTCAAAGGTTGAAGCACTTGTATCTATCGTATGTGTAGTATACAAAATTAAGTCTTATGAGCATATAAATTGATTCCATACAGCGTTTTATTCATAATGCTTCATAGCCCAAATTTCCAACATTCAGGAACAATTTTTAGTACGTTCGGTTAGCAAAAGCTTTGATGGCCAGTTTTGCATACTCCGCAGAGAAGAAAATCAAAGTGCCCGAACAATTTTATGTTCCAAAATACTTTTCTTCTGACATTTTATTGTATTATATGCTACATTTTTTTATTTAGTGCATATATTTTTTTAACTTTTGCTTTAAATTTATTTTTAAGCTCCAACCATATTCTTCTCAACTTTTTTCTAAAAAGTTGTGTCGTAGTTTAACTTCTGCTTTTGAATTTCAATATTTTTTATTCAAAATTCTCAAAAAAAATTAAATAAATGTCATGCCTATATTGCCCTTAAAACATTGAATAAATTTGTGTGATGTTGCTCGTTACGCTAAATTTTGTTGCTGTTGTTGCTGTTGCTATTACTATAAGTTGTTCCAACATTTAAAGGGTATGTAAACTACACACTCCAGACTTAAAATCAGCAAAAACGACAGCCATAATTACACTGTCATCCAGCAACAAGAACATCAGCAACAAAAAAACTAAAACATTGAATACTTGTACACAAACGATTGTACTTTTGACGGTACGTACATATTTGCATGGGTATGAGTTCATATGTACATACATATGCACATGGACTTAAATTTTAAAAGCTAAAAGAAAAACTGTGCAAAAACAACATCAACTATTTTAACAAATACTTGTTGTATTGTTGAAATTATTCGCATGTTGCATGCAATTTAACATACATATGCTTCAAAAAATTCACGTGTTTTGATTCTTGTTTTTTTTCATTTTGTTATTGTTCCTACTCTTATTTCTCTGAGTTGCTAATATATTTTCATAATTTTTCTTGTTTTTGGTGTTGCTATTGTTGTGAAATGAAAAAAGGCTTTAGTTGAATTTTTTTCATAACGTTGTAGTTGTTGAAGCCAGATTGTTATAAATTATGTACTTTTGATTCGCCAGTTTGTCGGTATTATTAAGGGAGCCCTTCCGCTCTTTTAGCACCATGCTTATTATATTGTATGTGTTAAAGATTTTGTTGTTATTTCCTAAAGATTAAAACATGAATTTTTACAAAAATGCCCACATAAACTTAATAATGCTGCAACTTGAAAGAATGTGTTTTTACTTGAATTTGAAGGGAAAGGGATACCTACCGGTTTTAAGTTCACTCACTATATAATTAAAAAGTATATCCCAGAAGGTTTATGTTCTAATTATTTTTTAGTTGTTAGCTCAGTTGATTCACCATATAAACGTTATTTAACTAACCTCATCCTCATCTGGGTTCCAGTACATATAAATTTTTCAGGCAACGAACAGGCGAGCAAGCTTCTGCTCTGAATGCCTTCAACGCCGAGATGGTAGCCACGCCGTTTGGCACTATTAAAAACTGCATATTCAAGTATTATGTTTATAAGGCTGAATACAGATGGCACAACGTAGACACGTGCAAGAAAATGTAGAAACCGCAAGGAGATCTCGAGGCTAGTTGCAGTCGCCATGGGGCACTGAACGGTCAGCAGATATGCTAGTAAGGTAGGTCTGTCCTATAATGACTTCTGCCGAAGTTGTCGAGACAATCTTCCACTTTCTTTACGAATGTCCAGGTTTGCATCTCTCGAGACAAAAGTTTTTAGGCAGTCATGTATTAGAAGACCTGATATATCAGAGATTGGGTTGTGTGACTATATTTTGAATTGAAAATTTTTCATTTACTTCAATAAAACTTTAGATCTCAAAAACATATAAATAAACGAAAGTGGGCTTCGGCTTTGTCTTTTTGTAATTTTGGCCAAACTTCCGATCTCCGAAAGTTCTTCGGTATAACGTAGGAAATCAGTAATTATTTTTAGTGTTGTAAAAGCAACCCCAATGCATAAACATTAACTGCAATTGTTAATTAGAACCTAGTCAAATTTCAAACGAGCATTACCAACTTTAGATATGTCCAGAACAGTAATATCTCAGACTTTGCGTCCATGGCCCAACCTTTGCTATAATTTTTAATGAAATTTTTTGCGCTGCAAGGCGTTTTTAGCATAAATCACTCTTATTAATTGCAATAAAATGATTTTCTTCTTTGAATGCTCTGCTTAATTCATTTTGCACTATGATATGCAATTGTGAGAGTAATGCGAATGCGCGCACACTTAAATTGTGGGTTATTAAGTAAATTGATTTTAAGTACGTTTTAAACTTATTTTCCTCTGTTGCTCTGTGGCACCCAGACAGACTGTGTTAAGACGAAAGGTAAACATTTGAAAAAATGAAACAGCACAACAACCACAACTCCATACTCCAGTTATCTTACCTCTCCTTACAGTACGGCATTTAATGTTACAGATCGTAAAAGGTAGAACATACAACAGCACCAACAACAAACGAGCCCTAGTCCTAGTGATGGTTGATTGTGGAAATTGTTGACGTATGGAGTACAGAGTAGACTGATGTTATTGAATGCATGTGCAATGCATTTTTTTTGTTATAATGATTCCTTTTACGTTAAATGTTATTTGCGATTTTCATGTTTATATTACAATTATTTGTTTTAAACGAAATTGAAAATAAGACTAAGGTTGAAAGTTAATCGCCCTACAAAATGTATAAGTAAACATATAAAGTTTGTACTTTATACTTGTAGTAGAGTAAAACGTATTAAGACTTTTAATCAAATTATAATTCAACGAAATTAAATATTTATAAAAAGAAACCTTTCAACTAGCACATTTTCCAGACGATGGCGTGCTAAATTTATGGGCAAATTAAATTCTGATAAGCTAGAAGAAACTTTTTATTTATTTGAAAATTTTCAATAAATAAATTTCTTTAAAAATCTTAACAATTACTATAATCCAAAAAACGTAAAAAATTATATAAAAGATTTACATTCATTCCACATGCCAAAATCTTTGGTTACTGTACATTTATTCATCTCTAATTACAATTATTAAACGCTCAAATCTCAAATATCTTTAAGCTTTAAGCATAATCAAAGAGCTGCTGTTTAAGACCACCCAACTGGTAGTAAGTAGCAACTGCGTTTTATAAAGTAGCTTGATTATGGCCATGATCAGCACTTTCATTATTATAATGAGACTAAGAAAACAAGTCTTAATTATATATCTTTTTCTAAAATACTCGCACACATTAACAGACTAACCTTGACTGAATAAAAATTTTAAAAAAGTAAATTAAAAGATGATCATTAGCGGTGTTGGTAGTTAGGTGTATTTGTACAAAAAATTTTGGTATTAAAATATGAATTTGTTTGAGAGCTGGGTTTCCTCCTCTTCTGATTTTGATTGGTTTCTTTTTCACACAAAAGCCTGTTTTTTTTAATAATTGAAATTTTTTTTAATCAAAAAAAAAAACATCTTTAAGTTCAATGGATATTAGTTAAGACTTTTAAAAGCCTTACATATTTTTTATTTATTTTTTATTTTCCGAAAACGAAAACAATCACTTTGAAAATTAAGTTAAATTCACTTATTAATATAATAATATGTTGAACGAATCCTTTTTGTAAACATAATATTAAACTTAACATTTCGCTAGAGCTGGCTAAAATAAAAAAAATAAATAAATTAATAGCCCGAACAACACTTTTATTCGTATTGGGTATTTTTGGAGGCTGAAAACTTAAGATTGTATAAAATGTAGCAATCTGTTCTTAATTTCTATGAAATATGGGTCGATGCTATTTATGAAATTCTTTTTTTTCAATTAGGTAGGAGGCGTGAGGTTCAACTCTCGGTCCTTCTGTTGCTCAGATCTGTCTGAACTCAAGCGATGATGTGGATGATATTTGTGGTCTACTCGTGATGGCTGCAGGAGCCATAGTTCATTATTATTTCCATCCCTTGATTCAGACAATCTATTTTGCAATCAGTTATTTTTCAAATTTTTTCTGTATTTTCCTGCTCTTGATGACTATTTACTGCCGTATTAACAAAAAGAATTTGTATTTCAAAGCAACTTTAAAACAATTTTTTACACAAATTCTTCTTTAAGTACATTTCAGATCCAAAGGATTTTTTTAAACATAGCAGTTACCGTTTTACTTTTATTTAAAAGCTTTTGGATTAAAATGTTGAAATTATTTATTTAAGGGCCTCTTCCAATGTATTTACTCCTTTGGCCAAGTTAGCAGCTGAATTTTTTACAGAGCATGTTAGATACTCACAGATCATGCTGATACATCATTTTTAAAGATCGTAGTAAATCGTGTGGTATAATTTACAATGCACCTGAATGTCTACAATTTCTATGTATCGCAAATATAATGTTCTGATCATCATCATATTTTATTGCACAAGGAGAAAGTATTCTATCGGCTCGTAAATCCAACCAAACTTCGAGCCCCGTGCATTGTTATTTTTCCAAATGCGACAATCCTGGATTCATTTAACTAAAAGTGTGTTTCATCACCATATCTCGCAATTCCCGATGATTCTTCGAATCGAACTGTGTTTCTCAAAATAAATTTGAACAATTTGAAAACGTTGTTTCGGTCTTGATTCTATTCTACACATCAAGGACTTGGCTCAGTAAGCAAATATTCATGATTCAGGAATGTATGCCCACGCAAATATATTTATGTACACTGCTGGGTATAGATTAAATACGAATATAGTCTGCCTTAAGTAACTATATTTTTTAAGAAAGTAATGAATGAACAAAATTTATGTAACGATATTTAACGTTCACATTTTAACACATACTAAAAATATGATTTAAGGTAACAACTTCAATTGTAAACCACCATAAAAAAATAAACAAAATAGTCATAATAAAAAGTAATCGTAGCAAAATGCAGAGAAAATTTTAAAAACTGTTTATGATTTTCAGCAAAAAAAAATTACAAAAAAGTAAAGGAGGCTGTAAGAAATGAACCAAAGATGAGTCTCAAACTGAGTTAGCCAAGGCAGTGATTTCTTCAAGTATTTATTTAGCAATATTTGATTTTTCTAATACTGCACAGAAAAACAAGATGCAACATGTGAACGAAACCTTTTCCTTTATTTTTAAAGAATTTTCCGGAAGCCGAAATTCAATTAATTGTTACGGAAACATATATAAATTTTTTTAAATTTAGAAATATAAAAAAAACTAAATTTTCCTTAACTACATTTACTTTCGCACAAAAACTAAATAATTTTCTATTGTTATATGAGTTTTTTCCTTTTTAAATAAATATTACTCTATTGTTTAGTTGATTATTTAGTGTTAGAATTAATATTTCATTTGTATAAATCACAAAAAAACATATTTTATACTCATAAACTTGCATAAGCCTTCGGTCAATTTGACCAAACTACAAAAGTAGGAAAAATCCTGTGTATTATTTACACCACAACTAGTAAAACAAATAATAATATACATGTTCCAGCACACTGCTGTATAATGTATGTAAACTGGACCTCAGGTTCGTATACAACTTAAATTTTGCGGAGAAAAACTTTTTTACAAAAATCTTCTAAATACTTTAATTGTTCATGCGATCATGTTAAAAAATTTTTAGTATAAATTTCCAATTTTCGTTGCTTTTACCGCCGCACCTATTGAACAGATATTTATGTGAATAAAATGGTACATAAAAAAATCAACAATACCATCAATGAGAGACAAAAATTATAAATTTTTTTTATCTGTTTTGGAAAGGGGAGAAAATTTGTGTTCATAGAGATAAAAGTGCCAGAGCAACTTGTCATAATAAATTTTACTAGCGATGGTCAGCATGTTTTTTGTTGCTGTTACGGTTGTTTTTGTTTGTTTCATAAATAAAACTCATTCGTTCACTATAAACAAAAACAACAATGACCATTTTTTTTATAATTCATTCATTCATTGTTTTTTAAATATATTAAAAATAAATAGTGAAATTTAATCAAATTTATAGCTGAGATTTACCACAACAACAACTTCAATTGTTAACGCAACAAAAAAAATATATTTTCTCATGAAAAATCACCCGGAATTTATATTGTTGTTGCATTATTGTTTTGAAATCAAACAAAAAATAAGATGAAAATCTAAAATGAATTATTAATAATGTTGCAACAAAAAAAACGCTTAACAAATAATACAGAACAAATTATATTTAAAAAAAATAGTTATTTACTTAATCCAGTCAGTAAATTATTCTAGCAATTTACTCTGATAACTGAATTTCTTCCATGCGTACTTACTTACATACACATAATCATAATTTACACTAGGCTTAAACTTTCAATAAATCGGTAAAAATTAATACCTTCTCTAAGCTTTGAAAAGTCCTTTATGGTTAGATTTTTGTTTGTTATTAACAAAAGTCCGAAAAATACCTTAAAACTAAAAACTCTAGCAAAAGTCAATATCAGCATGATATGACCATATAAAAATCTATGGCATGTAAACATTGCACATCTATAGATTGCCAACAAAACAACAGCAACAACTACGGCATGAAAGGAAAAAGCCAACAAATATATTGAAGGTATTAAACCTTAAATCATATCTTAGCAACAAGCCTAGATAAAATACGAACATAACTACAAATATTAGAAAATTAACCCTTTGCGGATTAATAAGCAGAAAAGAGGCACAATATTACAAAAAATTAAAACACTTAGTTTGAATTTTTTTTCAAAGAGAAGTAATAACTCGTAATTCATAATAATTAATGAATGCCTACCAACTATTTTGATGTGTTACATTCTATCGGAAAGTAATAGTGTAGAAAGAAGGTGAGAAATCTTAATTAAATTACAACTCAGACATTACGCGTGTTGTTGATTAGCAGTACCTTTAATTTTTGTTACGCTGTATAACAATTTTATTCATTATTTTACATCGTTCTTTGCTGACGAATAAAGAACGCTGATGAGATGATGTAGCGACCTTGAAATCAGTACTGATCCTGATGAATAATAAATTGTTCCAAATACTACTCTCTTAATAAAAAATAATGAATTTATCTGAAAATTTCTAAAAATTAACACTAAGGAATGTTTAAACACTGATTTGAACTTGAGTCAAACAATTTCTTTCAATAAAAGTTCGATTAATAACAAATATTAATTATTTTTGATTAAGTTTAATTGAAGACCCTCAACTTCCAAGAAAACTGAATGAAAATGTGGACATTGCCATGTGTGTGTGTTTTTTTTTTTAAATTGGATATGTTTTCGTATTTAAATAATTTTTTTATATGTATATGTAACATTTTTACATAAATATAACGTAATATATTATATGCTCTAAATATGAAATTAGTAAAATTAAAAATTTTTCAATTGTAATTTAAGTGATTAAACTTTTTACCTGAGAAAATATATTTACATTAAACTCTAAATAAGCGGTTTGCAATTTACTACTTCGACAATGAAAAATTACTAAAACTGGCTTATAATTGAATTCAGGATTTTTAAAATATTGATCCAAAATATTGATAAAAATTAAAAAAAAAGACGCACCAAGTTTAGAATTTCTCTTTTATTTAAAATGTTTATTGAATTAATTTTACATAAAAATTATAATATTTTTGTATTAAAAATATAACAATACAAACAAAAACATATATAATAATTTTTTATTTCTTGAATTTAATACTAAATTTTTTAAAAAGAGATCAACGATTAATAGTAAGGATTCAAAATGAATAATAATAGCTCAATATTGTCCTTTTAACAAAGTATTTTAAAAAATTTATTTTTTATCAGAAGTATGATATTTTCATATTAAAAATTTATAATATACACAGCAGGGTTGGTCAATTCGTATAGACAAAAATTTGTCGATATTGTGCCATCGATTTTTCGATAGCTTTTGGCATTGGGGAATACGACATATCAAAAAAATCATTTTCGAGGTGCCCAAATTTCAATTCAAATTTAGAATTTTCATTAATAAAAAATTCAATTTCATCAAAAATATTTCAATAATAATAATTAAAAAATAAATTTCACCCTGGGAAGGGTAATATTTAAAAAAAAATAAATTAGCCGATTGATTGATTACCTACTAAAAAAGCCTTAAAAAAATTTTCTTCTGCAAGCTAGAAGCTTTTAAAATAATCGATGACACAATATAGATTACTAAATCGGCCCACCCTAATACACAGCCTTTAACACTATAGTTTAAAAAGCTAAGCAAATTTGTGCATGTTTCCGTTCATTTGTACAAGATGATACATTTTTGTACAAAAATGTAGCGAAATAGAATAATTTCTAAATTAAATAGGTGTATTTTATTGAACAAAGGTTTTTTTGTCACACTGAAACAAAAGCTGTGTTGAATTTGCTTTGGTGCCACCAAAAATTAAAAAAGCACCGAAATTTAAAAAAAAACGCACAGCGCACCAGTTAAGGAATTTCTCGCGCAAAAAATTTTAAAAAGCACCGAAATGGTGCGAAACGCACCCAGTTGCCAACGATGAAAATTTCCATAAACACACTCACTTACTGTAAGAGATACGTAGCTTACAAAAACATTTTGTTGTAGATGCTAGAATTTTACGTATCCAGTACGCTACTTTGAGAGAGACTTATGGAGTTAGTGCATCTCCATAAATTTAACTGGAGTGTTATATTTCGCCGCCCAATTCTTTCTGAATCATACTAGTTGTTTGGAAATTTGTCAATTTATTTACAAAATATTGTGACTCTGTCGCACTTTGAGTTGTTACTGTTGAGTGTTCAGCAAAGGCACAGAAGTTCCTACTCCTCGCCCGTAATCATCGCTAAGATTCTTTTACTCTTACTTATGCTTTTTTTTGTTCGGACTCTTAATTAAGTGAAAGTCATGGCAGATGCGAACAGATCCAAGACGAAATAGGACACGTTCTGGGAGTCCTTATTAAAGAAAAACAGATATTAAGACGATTTGAAAAAGAAAACACGTAAACCTGTTATGGCTACTCCAGCCACATGCTTGTTGTCTCACGTTCTTGCAGCTCATGCGTGAATCAAGTTCAAATAAAACTCAAAATTTAAATAAAACTCGAAATTTTTTATTTTTTAGGAATGCAATATAAATATAAATAGCACATATTTTATTCATTTTGGGAGGAGATATATTCCTTTTTCCACTCTCATGGATCCACGCCTATTAAAACTAGTTATATTATCCCTTCAAATTAGTACGCTTGTGACGCATAAATCAAAGTACCGTCGTTGTTTTTTTTATTGATTATTCACTATTATTCGAGCTGTTATTATTGAAAATCGTATAAGTCTATATTTTAGTTAACGTTAATCTTAACAAGATATCTTATTAAATATGTAATTTGACATGTGTTCTTTTAGTATTGCGTATTTTTTATTTCTGAATAGAAAACATAATTACTCTGGCTATAACGTACGTGGCCTATTACGAAGAAAATCGCCCCAGCTCCACTGTATATATATAGAAAGGTAAAGGATACGGTATTATCGATTATTTTTATTATTGATTAATTCGATTATAATTGTATTATAAAACTTCCTACTTTTACATACTACTTTTCATGGGTTACAAGCGGAAAATACTTGGTGCTTTTATGTAAAACATCTTTAAATGAAGCACTTTTTACTTCATTATAATGCAATTCCATAAAAATATACAAAATTCAAGCCTCCAAGGCAAATGTACTATATAAACAACAACATATCCAAAAGTATTGAGCCAAAAAAAGCATCTCAACAACACTAACAAACCAAACAATCTAAAACAGTAATTTAAAGCAAATACTAAACAATTTCATGTAGAAAAAGCAACAACAACAACAACAATAATAACAACAACAGCAACAGAAACTGCAGCAAAAATTATTGTATAAACATTCATGTACGTTCAATGGTTTGGACTTACTCATACGTTATACATACTTAAATAACCAACAGCAACATCCAAATTATAGTCGGCAAACTCCAATGAATAAATGTTGCTGTAGTTATTGCCATTGCTATTGCCGCTGATGCTGCTGCTTCTACTGATACTGATGCTGGAGCACACATTGTTAATCTTTGTAAAATCCAAGTGCTGCATGCGGTATTATGCGAAAATTTATCTGATTTAACACCTAATATACAATAACTTAATATGCAATATTTTCTTGCTCTGTCTCTATCTCTCTCTATCACTTATAGATAGATATGCACTACCAAATACCAGCAAAGAAAGACAAAAAGAGCAAATTGTTCAAAAATTAACAAACTAAAGAAACCATATACCATAGGCAAACAATCTACAATGTAGTAAGTCAGAATAGTACTCAAATATACAACCATGAATAGAAATTCTACAGTTTTGAAAAATTGTAAACCCCCTTCAGGCTCCATCTCATTTGATATAACAAAATTCTGTAAATACTTGCATTGTGAATACACGCAGTGTGAAGAGGGTTTATAAGAGTACGTAGATGATATGAGTTTTAAATACCAAGTGTGTGATAAATGCGTTTTTAAGCAAAATATACAAGTCGAGTTGTTTGCATGAATCAATAATAAGAAAAACGAATACTACCAAAATATTAACCTCCTCCTACTTGTGTCTGTCTGCCTACTCATGTGCTTTAATTTTTTAGCGGCAAAAATTTTACACTTTCTTTTGCATACACTCTGACATACGATGCCTTTTCAAGCGGTCATCATACAGCGAAGTGCGGTTCAATATGTATGTGTGTGCGTGTAAATGTAAAAATTTTTAATCATATTTTTTTTAACATACATATCAGTAAGTCTAAAAATAATTTTTTACAGTAGAGCCAAGACATGTTAACTTTTGAAAACGTTTGCAAATAACCAATTATGTTGATATAAGATGATATTTATTGCGCAAGAATGGAAAAACATGCTTAGCAATGTGCTTAGAAATAACAACTTATCTCTGTTTGCTTGTTGCAACAAAAAATGTCCGGGACATAAGACGTTATTGCTGAAAGTTATTGCAATAAGTTCAGCAGTTCGGTTGCTTAGCACAAAAAACTCCAAGCTGGTTCATAATATAAAGAATAGTCCTACACTCATTTAAAGAGCATTTAAATTAAAGCAATTTGGAATTAAAAACCCAATTTGGACTTACGCAGTTACTGGCGAAACCCACATATATTTCTATTTGTTATGACTCAAACCGAAATGGACGTTGTTCAATTTATTTTGGCTGCTAAAAGTGATGTAATATCATTTGAATAACTTAGACGACTTAAACCTCTACTGATCGGCTAGGAACGTATGTATACAGGTTATTTTATTGATGTTTCAATATGAATTCCCAAATGAAAATATTTATTTTATTTTCGAAAACATTAAGTCTACCGTATACCGTGGAAAGGGAACCCGCAACATTGATATTAAATAAGAGGATCATAATTGTAAGCTCTGTTTTATTCTTACTCCTCTCGCTTACAGAAGGTGCATTGTATTCCAATAACTTTCAAATTAGTAACAAAAATTTTATATCTGAAACCGTAGAGCTTTCACATAGGCATTCTTCGAATAAATATACAGCATGTCACAAGTAGATTTGTAAGCGGAAATATTCGTTATCTCCCTTACAAACCTTCTGATTTTACTGGGTATTTATTTGGAAAAGAAACTTTTTATTAAAAGAGTGTACTAATTCTAATGCAAAACAATTGTAATCTAATTAAAAAAGTTGCTTATTGTGTGTGCGCGAAAAAATAGTATTTATTTCTTACTTTAACTGGGGTTCATCTCAAGAATTTTAAATCAACACCTGATTAATAGATAACGAATTAACCACTTCAGCCACAACGCTCAAAAATATTTAACATATACAAACATATTTTTATTTCTCAGAACGTATGAGTATTACGATAAAAATATAAATCAGATAAAAAATTTAATAGAACTAAACACAATAATAGAAAATAAAAATATGAACCAAGAAAATTTTTGCACTAGTTTTTTCTATTTAACAAATTTTATAACCAAAAAAAGGCCACTGTAAGTATCAAATTAAAAAAAAATGTTAGCTAATATTTAAGAATTTATCAACAAGTTAAAATTTTGCCCAGCTAAGAATCGGTAATTCACTACAAATCTAGATTTCTTTATAACTTCAAAAATTTAAATTGTGTCAAAGAATTCAAAATTTGCAAAAAAAAATAATTTTCGAAATATGTATCCTTATAGGAACAAGCCCCATTAAATTAGAAGTATTTCTATAATTCACATTTAGATCATGTGTGTACAACATTCTGTAATACTGAATATCGTCATCTGACTTCCTTAATTTTATGTTATTCTGAATTTATTTCATTGTGTAAAATGGCAGGACGCATTCAACATTGCGATTATTTAAAAAATATATATTTTCACAATAGTATTCTTTGGTATAGAACACATATCCATTCACAAAATTTTATTGAAATTGGTCGGGAGGCTTATTATATGCTTATTTATTTATTTTTTACTCTAAAAACTTCAGTATTTTTGTAAATTCTAAAAAAAGAATATACAATATAACGGTGAACGCATTCGGTGAGAATGTTGTGTCTTACGTGCCCCCAAATGTTCTACTTCCAACAAAATTATTCACGCTTTGGAGCATGCTTCCGTTTAAATCAACCGTGCCCATATCAATTGTATTGCATATTTTGAAATCTTCGCTAACCAGACCATCGCTATCAAAAAGCAATGTAATGGAGTTCAGTGTTAGTACATGTTCGACCACTAGGAAAAATCTATGGTATGCTAAACTTTCAAAAAACATACAAACACACGCAGGTAAATTGCTGGATGGGTAAGTAAAAATTGGAATTCAACAGAGGGGTATGCAAAATTATGTTGCATGTGAAATGTATGACTTCGTATTGAAAGGATGTCAGAGTTAGAGTGCGGCGTTTGTAAAATGTGAATATGAACTGCATAAATCATGCCAAAGGCGGCTGCATCTATAGTGCACATTTTTTAACCAAAACGAAGCTTGACGGCTTTAAAGCTTTGGAATATGTGTGAGGACTAGAAATGTGTTAAGGAAATATACAAAATAAAATAATACTATGAGATATACTATGAATATGTAGTGTGGAGCTAAAAATTATGATCAAAATTAAAAAAAAAAATTTGCTTATTCTTTTACTTGTGCCAAGAAATAGGGAATTTATTATAATTTATTTTTTATTTATTTTGCTTAAAATATTAATAATATTAATATCTACTTAATATAAAAATGTACAGATAATATAAAAATAATACGCTGGATTATTAAATCGTTCTTCTCAATGTTGCTCATCATTATAATATGAGTCATTGCCAGCATAAATAATAGCGACAATTTTTCATATTCTTTTCTAAAAAAAGAAACTAAACGAAATAAAATTATTTATGGTTATAAATTTTTCACCACTTCAAGCAATTTTATAAAAATTTTTCGCATGTACAAACTTTTCAACGCCATATGTTTCAAAAAGAGTTCTTGTAGCATCATCATATGTTAAATTTTTGTATTCGTTTCTTTCTAAGCTCGATTGCAATTGTCTTTTCGTTTGATTTAAATGTAAAATAATGTTCAAATACAAATTTTTTTTCTTAAAGTTGTTGTTTTTATTATGCAGCCCTTTTTTTATTTTTCAAAATTTATTGAATTTAATTTCTTTATAATTTAAAAACCCAACAACTGTTGTTAGGACTGCCATGATATTGTTGCTGCTGTCAAAATACATAAATTAGCAAAAGAAATACACAAAATTTACGAAATTTTATTATTGTGTTGATGTTTTTTTTGTTTTTGACAACAGCTGTTGCTGTTTTAACTGTCTAACGGGTTAACAATATAAAATAAAAGCAAAGGCAATGGAAGCCGTAAGAAAAACAACCGACTAAAGCTAAAGTAACAACCAACCAAAATTGTTTTCCAATTTTCTGTATTTTACACCATTTCGCAGAGTAATTGATATGGATTAGTAAATGATTCACATACCACATATATAAGAATATAAATTAATATTGTCAATGCTTTAGTAATGAATAAAACCTCAATAAGATCATATAGGAACGAGGTTCAATCAAAGTTCAATCCTTTAAGGCTTTTTGAGTCTGAAGTAGCTACGAATTTAAAGTACGACTAGGTAGGGTTACGGTGGAGCACGACGCCAGCCAGGAATGAAATTTTTCCTACCAAGATATGAAAGACGCAAAAAATATTATATCAATATAACCGAGTGTAGAAGTAACGGTGGAAAAAATCGTCTAAAGTTGTTCGCTGAATTTGCTTAATAATGGCGGACACATGCTTATGTGTTTGTTAAAGGAATTGCTTGCATAAGCTCTTCCGTTGCTGTTAGTATTACATGAACTTTGTGCATAACGCGGCGGACTATTATCATTTTGACCCTTTACGTAAAGAAACTAAGGACACTCCTATGCCGTTGTGATGCGTAAGCATTATAACATATGTATGTAATTAAAAGTATGGTAGATATGTCTAGGACGCCACAAGTGTCATATACTCAAACCTTTTAAAACTGTCCGTCAACTTTGGTTTAGGAAAGTACGTTTATCACGCAAATATGGGACTGATGTATGCGTTGGATCAGTTTGTTCTGCAACTCGGCTGTTCTGAATCAGCTAACGACTTACAGTAGATGAACTCAATAAGCCGAAAGAGTTGGAAAAGCTTGAAAATCTGTGAATGCACGTTTTGCATCAATGTCCAACCAAGTGTAGCATTAAACAGAGTATCGACTCCACCCAATCATATTAAATGAGGGACCTTAACTTTAAAGTCTATAGCTGGAGATGCGGCAGGGCTCAGTGATGAGATAGTGTATCGTCATGAAAGATGAGTGACCGTTCGAACAGTAATGGTGTGCTTCGTATTCCTCACGTGCAAAGTCTTGATAAATGCGCGTTTGCTTATACAACATAGAAGAAAAACCGCTGAAGGAATTATTAAAACTAGTGTATCCAGCGGTCGGCTTATTCGACCGCATTCTAGAAATTAATATTAAACATTTTTATAAATACATATGATAAAATACAAAAAAAAATATTCTAAATAAACAACTTAAAACTCTGTCTCATTTCTCTGCAAAAGAAAATTGGACAAACACACATGCGCACTTTGATTATGAATGTGTAATAAGTGTGTATATGTTAGTAGTAACTTTAAACGCTTATAGTTTCCTAAATATCAAATAATTTTAATAAAAATAAGATTATGACAATCTATGCAAAACCCCGTTCAAAAAAATATGAATCTTTCCAAAATCGGTTCACTATTGCGGCCGCTAAAGGGATCTGAAAAAATGTATTTGCGTATTAATAATATTGATAGTTATTTTTGATCAAAAAATGTAATTGTTTATAACAGCATGCTTACTGTTAATTTTAAAAACTTTTTTAAAGTGAAATCTGAGACTAAAACAAAAAGAAGTGTTTTTTCTTATTATTTAGTCTGGCTTGACGCTGTTTTTAGTACTCAGAACTTTTTATTTTAAATCCCAATATTTTTATTAAATTCGTTAATGACCTTCAAGGGATCTAACTAACATAATAAACAATCAATACAAAATTTACAAAACGAAATTAAAAGTTTTTTTTTTCAAATGCAAACCGAATATTAATACATTTTTCTTTTAAATTTTAACAAAAACTTTGCCTTTTGAAAAATTTTTAATATAATTTATAAAGAAAAGTTATTTTAATAACTACGTATTATGAAATATAACTTAAACTTTAATAGTTTTTGAGTTTAATCAGCATTTAATACATAATTTCAAAAATGGTGTTCGATAAAATTATTTTCCTTCTGTTTTGTTTATTTTATTTTAGCCACCAGTCTTACAATTTTTATCCCATATTGAATTTTATATAAAAAATTGAATGTAAATAAAAAATAAAATTATACTAATCCTTTAATATATAGAGCCACGCATTTATTTTGTGTTCCTTTTGATACTAAAACCAACATTTCTCCCTTTTTTTCCTTCAAATAATAAAATAAAATCTACAATTTTCAATTGGCAATTAACAATTCTTTGAAGCAAGTCGTTGAAGAAAAATATTTGTAAATATTTTAATTTGTATTGTATAAAGAAGGAGCAGAGATATATGCACAAACTTGTTCTACTAGATTTTAGGTTTATTTTTAAACGAATTTAGGTTTTTTGCACTTTTTGGAATTTTTTAGTGGAATGAGACAGCCAATTAAAAGTATGTTATAAATTTTGTTGTATTTTGTATTGGGTGTTTCCGCCTTAAGGCCCCACATTCTTCGACTATATTGTGCTTTTTTAATAAAACACAAAAAATGGTTTAAACAAAAATCTATTTTTGGTATGGCTATGTAAGTTTAATGTAAGACAGTTAGTAAATGTATGCAAAGTCTGAACAATTATTTTAGAAAACGAAGTTTAGAAAACTTATAATTTGAAAATTAAATAAAAAAGAAGGTTATAACTTTTGCTTATTGAAATAAAGCATCATCTACGCCTCTGGTTATCATTTCAGTACACAAACATTTTGATACTCCTGGAATTATTATTAAGAGTTCTATCGATACATTGAGTACCAATATAACTGTTCAGATTTTTTATATACATATATATTATGAATATGCGAGTACGTACAGTGCCAGAAAAAATAATAGCGTAATCAAATTAATATATTTTCCTTAAAAAATCTACCATTGAAAAAATAGCACCGATCATAATTTTCCTTAGACATTTTGCTTTTAGTACTAAAAAAATGTGCCCATAATCTGAGTGTGCCCAATTTCCTGGATAAAATTAATTGTGAATAAAAAAAAGCTCATGTCGGGTTCTGGGCCTAGGTCTCCAAGCATAACAATGACCCGAAATTTACAAGCAGAAAGACTCTGGAATGATTTGTAAACAATTTAATTAACATAATGGATTAGCCTAGATAATCGCCAGAGATAAATCTGATCGAGAATTGTCATGTCCAATATAAAAATTTGTTATATTTTATGTTTATTTTTTATTTATGTGTTAACTATAAATTAAAGTGCTATTTTTTACCAATTAATTTTTAAAGTAAGACATTGTTTTTTAATTTTATTATTTATATGTAGCAGAAACTATTTTTGTTTCATTCTTGTTTTTTACTAAATATAATTCCAATACTTTTATGAATACAAAGTTTTCGAAATTCAATTAGGGGAATATCTCGAATAATAAGTTTACTTATTTACTTACTTACAAAAACCTGTTGTGATTTTGTGCTTATAATTAAACTAATTTTTCATATCTCTGTAATTTAATCACTTACGCACACAAAAAACAATCCTCCAGCAATTTCTATAGCTTTCAAATCATTTGTTTTAAAGCCCCTTTTGATTTATCTTCTTCTCTATGCTTTTACTATATTTTTATTAATTTTAAACCCATGAAATCATTTTCAGAAGACAAAAGCTCATTCTTTTAAATTTCTGTCTTTAATATAATTTTTTCTTGGTTTGTGGAAACATAAATACTATTTTTTAGAGTTTTCTTCTTTTTTTTTGTAAACTGTGAAAAAAGCAATTAAAAACGCATTGCAAAGTAAGATTTTATACTTGTGATAATAAAAACAGAGGCTTGTCTGAATTAAGAAAAATATCGGAAGAAAAAAATAAATGCACGTAGTCTCGTACTTCAAGTATATAAAATAATTGAGTGTACGTTGGAGGCAAACAAAAAAAGCGACACGGAACCAGAACAACACTGGCAGCAGCAGCAGAGGTAGTAGTAATTGTAAGTATGTAGTATGGAATTGCCAGGAAAGTATGAATGAGCAAATGAATGATTGGCGTGGAGTTTAGGCATTTTATTAAGTAAAAATATTATACTCGTAGCAATGGCGTTAAATGAGTAGGCGTGACGAATCCGTGCTTAAATTATTTACGACAACATGAAACCAGTTAGAGTTCTGTACACGTAAAATAGCAACAACAACAAAACCAGAGGCACTATAGTAGTAGTATTTTAATGCAATAAAACATTTACTTGTCTTGCGTTTAATTAAAAGCAATTAATTGGCTAAAGGGGAACATTTTTCACTTCATCTTTTGCAGTGAAATGCGAACAGCAACTAGAGATAGAAGTATTTGCTTTACAAAAATTTTTTAATTAAAATTATTCTACAATTTAATTTTCATTAAAATTTTTTTCAAAAATATTTAGGAATCTTAAAGATGCAAAACAAATACAAATAAAACTCAGATGTTTTCTTTTCCACCGTGTTCATTAAGTTAAAGCATTTAGAGGATATGACAATAATCATCGGAAGAATTGCTAATTTTCTGTGTATTGCAAAAGTCTTAAGTAAACCTTATGATAAAAAATCTACTTTATAGACATTTAAAGTTCTTAAGTTCATCACTTATCTATTTAGCTGATCTCGAATTACTCATTAGTTCACAATAATGACTTCTGGGATTATTCACAAACCATTAATAAAGTTATAGTAAGTTTAATGTTGGATTTTTATATGGCAAACCCGGTTTTAAGGCACACATTAACTTTATGGATCGTTTGTGAATAAGACCATTTAAATTTAACACTGTTTTATATTCATAAATAAATAATTGTGTAAATGTCACATTTATACATAATTGTAAATTAAATTAAAATATCATGATATTTGATTAACAACTTCGTTATATTATAAAATATTAAAAATTAATGATGAAATATCTAATTAAGTTTAAAAACAAAAATAAGTAAACAAGATACATGATATGCAGCCGTAAACAAAGTATGGTACCAAATCGCCTATTCTGTATGATTCTTAAAATAAGAGAAATATAAAAAGGCGAAGCAAATAAAAATGAAAGAAGAATTTGCATATTATATTAACAGTATTTTGTTGCAAAGTTATAGGTATTACAACCTCTTACACATATATTGTGACTTTCTCCATCAGACACATACAGCCATATAGGCGCACACACACAATGTTAACACCAATCAAGTATAGGTAGTGTAGTTATGAAACTTAATATGAATGGGTTTTAATAGGAATTCTAAACTACCATTTTATCCTTGAACTACGTTTATAGTTACAATGTTGTATATTAAACATACAAAAATAGCAGTAAAAATTTTCTAAAGAGAAGCAAAAGTTGTTAGCAGTTGAGGGTGTTATATCATATCTCGCACCAGGTACTGGAATATTGTACTTCTTCAGTTCAATAGAAACTAACAATGAAGCGTGTAATTACAATCTTTTGTGTTCAAAGTTTGTAACTCACTACGAGAGACAGTTAAGAAATACAAGCCAGCATCTATACTTTACTGCACAACAGCACAAAAAAAATGAATACGAAAAAGTACCAAAAAAGAAAAAGTATTAAGAAAGTAAAAAAGGATGAAACAAGCTGCCATTTGTTACCGAAAAAGGAAGTATTTGTATCGAAGCAAAAATATTTCTATACTGCACAATACATAGAAACACTGTTATATAATTTTAAATTTTCACACACATGGACTATAAAATTATGTGATTATATACCCATTTGTATGTGTGCATGAGCTTTCACGAGGAAAAGAAAAGATTCTTTGCACACGAAACATCAACAATTACATGCTGTATTCAACACTTTTACATTATTTAAGCGTGTGAGCAGTATAAATAATACCAACAAAAAAGGGTTTATTATCCTTAAAACTTGTAATGAGTTTATTTAACGGGGGCGCCAAAGAGTGAGAAGAACACAAAGCAAAGGATAAAAAGTGTTGCTTCCGTAAAAGGATGTGGTGTGAGTTAAAGGGTTAAGAAGACATTTAGACGCGTTGCAGTGAATAATTACTTTATAACAAATTAAATCTATAACAATGCAAACTTCTAAAGAATACGACTACGAAGAGATAATAAATATTATAGATTTTTCTTAAATACAATTTCGTTTTCAATATACATACGTATTTTGGTCATGAGTACAAATATTAAATTTATATCTCATCCTAGTATCTACTGCTCAATCCAATCTAATCAATCTAATTTTTAACTGATTAATCGATTAAAATTTGTTTACTAGTAAATTTTTCACCTTAATTATATCTTCATATTGTTTTAGATTCACAGCTGATTAAATTATTTAAAATTGCATAACATTTTTATATGATTCAGAATTGCACCTTCATTGACTTTATCGCAATAAATACTATTTTTGAGCTCAATATTCCATATAAAATTTTAATTTAGTTATTATTCAATAGGTATTAAATTGTCATAAATATTGAGTAAAACTTGAAATGGAATACTGTTCACAATTGTGTTTAGTGAATAAACCTATCTAGAGTGAGTGGCAAATGTGCAGAAACAAAAAAGTATTAAAAAACCACGATTCAAGTTAGAAGTAAGTTTTTTAATACTAAATTTATAATAAAAAAAAATATCGAGGCAATCTCAATTAAATACATTTAATAATTAAATTTGTAATTTATAATAAAAAACAAATCAACTATTAGTGTAAAAATAACTATTTCTTTTTAAATAAATAGGTGTAAAAACGAAGAAAAAGAGAATGGGCTAAACTGATGCGAGTAACAGAACCCTTCTTGTGGCTAAGCAAAATGGATGGGCTTCGGATCACTGAAAAATTCAAGTAAACAGCTCAGCAACCACTCTGTACTTTCCAGATGAACTAAGTGTAGATACAGAGATGGCTACGCACTTTTCTAGTGTTCTTGACTTTTGTCACTTTCTGTCGACTTTATTTAACTTCCCTAAGAAACCACAGAGGATGTCAAAACTGGTACCGGTCATACGACAATGCTTTTGAAAATACAAGTAATCATTGCAATGGCAATTGAATTCCCAGAATGTACATTGGCGATTCCGTAAATTGGAAATGTAATAATTGATTTATATAAAATTTTTCATATTTCGCTTACCAATTCCAATAAAGACCTTTGATTTGCGTTTTCTTTTCTAATATTGCAAGAAGCAAAAGCAATTGTTTCTTTCAAATTTTCAGAATTTCGAAATTTTTCTTTATTCTTCCACTTTGGAATCAAAACTAGATCGTACTAACCGTAACAACTAGTGCGTTTCTCTTAAAGTATAATAGTAGATTCTTTCTAAAAGAGGAATATATTTCTATTTTTGAAAACTTCCAAACAAATTTTCACTTTCAAAATAAAAATAAAAACAATATTATTTTCGCGCTGTCACATCCTTATTGAGTCATCTGAAATGTGTATGTCTGAACACTAAAATAGTTTGGTCAATAAACTGAATATTGACTCAATTAGGAAAGCGTGTCTGAACAAAGTATTAAGGCAGAATTAGTTTGTACGGATCAGCTGATTTGTTTCTGTTCAATTGAAAAGATGTATGTGTGGTTTGTTGTTAGTTTTTCGTTCTGTTCTGTTGCGGACTATTCTGTAGACAGCCAAGAGTTTGTATGTATTAATTTTTGTAGTGTGAAATATTACATATTTTGTATTAAAAGACAGAAAATTTTCTTTTAATTAAAATTTTTTAAGATTTATATATTTTTGTCAAATAAAAAACATTTTGCAAACATTTACAAAATTCATTTCGATAATTACATCGTCCACATTTGAAAGTTCAGACACAGAACAAGTAATTAAGAATTTTTTTCTACAGAAAAGAACGGCACAGAACGGCAACGAAAAGTAATGAGACCTTTACACTGTTCACTTATGTCAGTTAAAATTATACTTAAAATGAGACTTGTTTAGTTTCCATTACTTTGTACTTATATTATTAGTGAAAGAAAAACTTTGAACTTATTTTGTTATAAGCAAATAGTTAATGTTTAACTAATATGATTCAAAACTTTCCTCGCATTTATTAATATGTAGATCTGTTACATGTTTTTAGAGACAAAGAAATATTTCCACAGTCTCCAATGAGTAATACCCCACGAAAGCTTGCGGCGCTTAAATAGTTCAGAAAAATTAATTATTTGAAAGAAATAATAAATTTTTAATTAACAATTTAGAAAATACATATATAATTGTTTTTCAAAAGATTTAGTTGCTTGCTTCAAAGATAGGAATACGCTTACTCTTCATCTTACTTCGTCAAGGTTCCACCAATAATGATAACATTTTAGAACAAAAAGCCTTTGCCAACCTACAAACGCATGTACAAGGTGGTCCAAAATTTACCATATAATTTTGTTTTTGAGTATTTTTTTCTAAATAAAAAAATTTACGTATTTTGATCATTTGAACCATTACGATTCTTTTTGTTAAGTGAAAAAGATGATATCCGCCAAGTAGCTGCCTTCAATGTTCATGCATTTTCTGCTAAGAATCTAATGATAGCTGTATGAATTCCTGTCGAATATTATCCTTAAGGGCTGTAATTGTTTGGGACTTGCTGGCGTAAGACTGCGACTTCAAGTAGTCCCCAAGAAAGAAGCCTGAGAAGGTGAAATTGGGAGGACTTGCTGGCGATGCCGAATCGTCAAAACGGAGATTATGCAAACGGGAAAAGGCTCGACACAATTATTCCACGATTTTGCATAGTATAGCGCTCCATTGCTTGTCTGTTTGTATTCTGCAGCAGTCTAGTTCACAAATGTCAAATGTGATTGGCGTACGACGCCTTTTGCAAAAGTTAAAATATATATCGGTAGGGTGATTAATTTTGCGCCACCCAGTATTTAAATAAAAGAAAGAAACTATTGTAAACCAAATAGTAATTTTTTATATTATTGTTTGTAGAGTTACAAGGTTGAAACAAAAATAAAAACACAATTTAATTTGTCTGTACACTCAAACATCACTTTCAACATCAACTTCAGTAAATTTTTAACAAACGTATGTTTTGAATAATAAAGTCGAACTAACTCTCGGCGTTGATTTGAATACTATGTTTGTCAATAATACAATTATTTTAGTTCATTTCGAAAATATTAAAATATTTTCAATAAACACACATACAATTTTGAGTACCTAATAAACAAAACTCGTCATTACACTTTTCTAATTTAAATGTGGACATTTACATAGAACATTGTGTTAGTATAAGGCGATCAAAACTAAAAGTACTAATTTAAGAAATTATTTATTCCACAATTTGTTTCGTGTTTTCACTTGCTTATCATTTATATAAACTCAAAGTAATTTTCTTGTCATTTGAATATAATCAAAGTTTTATAATTATATATAAATAAAAAAAATTGCCTTTCTAAATAAAAAGTCATTACATGAGGTTTATTAAATTTATTACTTTACACCTGTAATTATATTTATTTGATTTTTATGTTCCTGTTTGGTATTTCTTATTTTTTGTGTTTGAACAAATGAATATGACAAAGTAAAGGAATTATTTGTAAACCTTTTGGCTTTTGGGCCATGATTTATTGTCTTAAGTTATTGTTGTTGCTGTAGATATTTCTTAGATTTTGTTCTTCTGGTTGCAAGTAAAAGTACATGTGGTGTTGTATGATGCTCGTTAAACTTACAATACGGCCATGTTTTTCCTAATTTAGCATTCGATATTTTCCGTTTCTAACATCCTAAACAAGGCATCCATCCATAGAAAACACGCACGCACACACACAGACTCTTATACAAACAAACACAAACAAACAAACAAATACAAATGTTGTTTGTTATATATGAGCTTACGTTGAAAAACAGTCGCCCCCTAATAATGTAGCATGAACTTGCTACAACAACATTTTTCACTATACAATATACAAAATACCATGTTGTAATTCAACGAAATAAAATAAAACACGCACCAAAGCACATTCATCCCTCGAGATATATTGCTTATTTGGCTTGTAATAATTCTTTTCGCTTTTTGTGGATGGTGTTGTTGTTGGTGTTGCTCTTGCCGCTACGAAAGTAGTATGTAAAAGCAGTACCAGGAGATGCTGGAAGAACACCCTATTTTTAAAGTTGATACTATATAAAATCAATGAGAGGGGGTGGGATGGTGGTAATTTTAACTGTTTTTTTTTTCGTGTAACAAATTTTTCAAACTTCTTGTTAGATTCTTCTTTTTTTTATTATGCAAAAAATTTCTAAAAATTTTATACAAAAGAGAAAGTTTTATTTTCCAGATTTTGTTGTTGTTGTTGTTATTTATTCTTGCTGGAAGGAACAAAAAAGATGTTGCACGCACATTTCTTTTTAGCAAAAATGTAGTAGACACTTTTCAAGATATATTTCATCGTAATGTATCCCTTGAGTAACATTTAATATCTTTGCAACATTCTTCTTTTTTATTTATTCTTATTTGTTTATCCATGAGATATTTATGCCTGTAGGTAGTAGGTATTTCAATTGTTGTAGTTGTATTTGGCCCAAGGAGTCTTTCTTTAGTGTAACAGTTGTAGCAAACATGCCTTTTTAGAAAACTTTCCCTCCTAAAAAAGCAACTGATAAATTAGCCTTATTTGAAAAGTCATTGTTTTGTAAGTTTCTTATTTTGCAGTCTATACAAATAATAATTCTTTGCGGGTGTTTATTAAGGACAGCCAGCCATGCAGCCGAAAAAGTATGAAACTTCATTTAAAGCGTTAAAGACCAAGGATGTTTTTTTTCTACTCCTAGCAAAACGATTTATGTAAAACTTATAAGCAGAGGCCAAGAAATATTTGCAATAAATCTTAAGTTAATTATAAGAGGGTATTAACTCATGCGCGAAACATAATTGTTGTACTTATCCCCCAAGCTTGTTAAAGAAAATGAGAATGGAAAATGTAAAAAGGAACTTTTTGATAAAATTTTTGTTCCACATTTCCCGAATATACAAAAGAAAAAAATGTTTGTCTAAGTAATTATATTTTATGAGGATTATTTGTCATTTTCTATGAATGTTTTTCAAGAGATAAAAGTCATTATTTTATTATATTTTATTTATAGTAGATTATTTTTACCATTATTTTTATTATGGCCAACAAAAACTGTTACTGGAACTGAAAGTAAAATACACATAAACTTACAAACAACAGCAGCCAGCCACACAGAAAATAAAATAAAAACTTTCTGCACTTATGTTAGATCTATGGATATCTATATATTTCTGTATGTAATACATGTGCATAAATATGTACATAGATTTATGCCAAAAGTTGTTTGTGTATTAAAAATTTTAAGGATAATAAATAATTTTAATTGCTTATAAAAATTCAAAGGTTTCAAATAATTATCGAATTTATTTGGCAAATATCAACTAGAAAATATTACTTAAACTAAAAGCAAGAGTTGTGCACTGAAATATGGAAAATATAATAGCATATTTTAAGGGATTTTACAGTATGTAAACAATAATCATAGACATGTTGTTTTAAGGAGTTCTTAAAAGAATTAAACTGGCGGCTGCTTTAAGGAAAGCTCACAACAATTTTCAACATTTTCTATTGATTTAAAACTTCAATATGTACTGATTTTTTTTGTTTATTTCCTAAGAGGCGTATGTAAATACTCCTCTCATATGGATTTAACTTAACTGTGATCATCTATGTTTTATTTATTCACTTCATGAATAGTTCCTAAGATCCTTATTTAAACTGCAAAACGGAACGAGAAATCTCTCCCCCGTCACTTCAAAAATATCACTTGAGCAAATTTAAAGAATAAATTGCAAAAAATAAAATAACAACAAGAAAATAAAAAAAATTACTTTACAATACCTTTAGGGTTATTTTGTTCCTTGGCACAGCTAACCACGTCTGAAACAATTTTCAAAACACAGACTATAACAACAAAAACAGCAACAACAGTTTAAGACTTGAAAGTGCTATATTAGGCACTAAGTTTGAAATATATTTCTTTTATACAGGTCTGTCACGAAATATGTACATAAAAGGAAAAATGGTATTCACTAATTTCTAACGTTTTGCTTTCATATATTTTCAGAAAATAATTTATCACAAAAAGTTCCCATATTTAAAGTTTCAATGCCTTAAGGCAGAATTAGTTTGTACGTTCTGTTCTGTTACGAATCAGCTGTTTTGTTTCTGTTCAATTGAAAAACTGTATGTGTGGTTTGTTGTTACTTTCTCGTTCTGTTCTGTTGCGGACTATTCTGTAGACAGCCAAGAGTTTGTATGTATTAATTTTTGTAGTGTGAAATATTACATATTTTGTATTAAAAGACAGAAAATTTTATTTCAATTAAAATTTTTTAAGATTTATATATTTTTGTCAAATAAAAAACAGTTTGCAAACATTTACAAAATTCATTCCGATAATTACATCGTCCACATTTGAAAGTTCAAACACAGAAATGTAAGTAAGAAATATTTTCTACAGAAAAGAACGGCAACAAAAAGTAAAAACTTATGAGGCCTTTAGACTTAGGCTTTTTTTAATTTCCCATTCTAGTATTCTCCTTATGGCCAATTTTCGACTTCACATTTGAATACGCTTTTAGTTATTTTACATTTATATTTTTTAGGTGTACTTAAATTCAATATCAGTTTTTTAGTCTAAAATAGTCAGCGATGCCAGTTTAGCCTTTTCAATGCCAGATTTAGTCTTTTTGTCTTTTAGCCTGAAAACTTACGTTTTAGACTCGTGTCTTTTTTCGTCTTTTTTTTTGTATTAATTTATTTTCAAATTCTCATTTTCTGCTGAACCCATAAAATGTGAAGTAATTTATTAAGTACACTGAAGTCAAAATTACATTGATTGAAATCCAATTGCAAAACCTTTAAGTTGTAACAGAACAATTATTGATTCAACAGTTGAACTTTAGGTGGAGGTGCGACAGTTTAAAAATGCGCTGCAACAAAATTCATTTCTTGATTACAGTAGAATTCCGATAACTCGTAGTCGCAAGGGACCGACCGTTTATTACGACTTATTGAGATTTTCGAGTTAGTGAGATTTCGACTTATCGGGAGTAAAATTTAAAAAATACGTCTTAGAGGGATTTTTTATTTATTTTTTTTTATTGACGTTTTATGAGAATTTATAAGAAAATAAAGTAATGAAAAGAGTTGCAATGTCAATACATATTAATGTAAAAAATCTGTAATTTGTGTTTGATGTGATTTTTGTACACTTAAACGATCAATTGTCCAGTTTAAAAATAACTTCAAAGGATGCATCATCAGTTTCTGTTTGCATAAGAAAATCACGAATTTTTTGAACGCTAGATTTGGCACATTTTTTTGTTTTTTTTTTACAATTACGAGTTAGAAGAAGTTTTAGTGAGAAATTACGACTTATAAGACGTTTTGCCAAATTGACTTTGCAAAAAAATTACGACTTATTGAGGGGACCGAAATGCATGTATTTTATACGAGTTACCGCGATTTTTTCAAGGGACCGACCAATTATTACGAGTTAGTGAGATTTACGAGTTATCGGGATTGCGAGTTATCGGGATTCTACTGTATGTTAATTTAATATTTAGCTATGATTCCCGCCATTGCCGAAGATTTAATAAAATTAATAAAATTTTATGCTATATTTTATTGACTTATATGTATTTAAAAAATATGTAAATTTTTATTCGCTTTTTTTTGTTAATATACTCGTACTTGAAGTGCATTTTTAATTAATAAATAATAATATGAATTATGTATAAACAATTTTTAGCCTTTATTAGCTTTTTCTGGGCTTTTTAAAAGCCGATTTAACTTTTTGTTTTTCCAGCTCTTGGCAACACTACCAAATGGCAGCATCATCAAAAAAGGTCCGTTTGGTTACTTTTGCAGTAAAATTCAGTGAATGAGTACTCGTAATTACTAAGTAAATTGAAAACTTTACTCTTAAAAAAAGCTGTTGGCCAAAAAAGTACGCGAACGGAAAAATTGTAAAAATAATTAAGATTAAGGAAACAGCTGATTGCAAATAAATATAGTGTTGAAGTACTGTTACATTTTTGGTTACTCAACTCTTTTTGTCGTTGGTACTCGATACAATATTCATTATAACACGAACATTTTAAGAAAACATAAACAAATTACTTTCTGAAATCTTTTTCATATGTTTTATTTGATTTTGCTAAAATTGGTCATTATTTGCTTTTTCTATTGAACCGTAAAAAAAGTGCAGTACTAAGTAACCAAATACTTTCACAACTCAAAAGAATTAAAAAAACACAAAGAAAAGATAGTTCAAAAGTTGTTATGGATCCCAAAAAAAAATCTATATAAAATGTTCATAAATGTAATATTTTCACAATTGTATACTTACTTCTGTTTGTATACCTTTTAAGTCATATGTTTTTTTTTTGTTTTACTAAATTTTACTAGCGAAAGGTTCTGCAGTAAATATTTGTAAATAATCAGCCATGAAATGTCACTTTACGCTCTCTATTTTTGTTCTCATTTGCTGTATTTTGTGTAAAAGAACGCAATTTAGTAAATTGCAGTACAGTTCAGTAAAAATTTGTAAAAACGTTTGCACTGAAACTTTCAATTTCGTATTTAAACACGAATTCAAAAACTTTCCATTAGAGATGGAAAACCAGCATTTTTTTATTTTTTCGTTAAATTAAATACTTTAGCGAGTTACATTGATGATTCTTAAAATATATCAGGATTGAAAAAATGCACATAGTTTTTCTAAATTTAGTAAATTTTTTAAAAATGGCAAAGTTTTCCCATTCCAGATATCAAGCTTTACAGGATATGTCATCGGTTTCTTTTTCAATAAAATAAAACAAAAAATTTTCCAAAGACACACTAAAACCTCTAAGATCTTTTTCTCGTTTTCATAGCCATTCCCAGAATCTGTAAGACATTAAACATTGTTTTATTTATTTTTTGTTTAGTTCTTATAACACGACCACGATATTCTTTCCAGCAACAAGACACCATCGTTTAATTTGGAATTCAACATCTTTTAACTTTTAAGTAAAAAGCCAAGATGACAACAACGACGACGACATTTTAAATTTAATAGGATTTTGCAACAGGTTTTAGAAAAGAAATCCGATTTTAAACCGAAAGCCATAGAAAACCCTATTGAAAAAGTGAATGGTCAATGACCAATAGAAAGAGGTGATACAGACAAACAAAATAAAAAAATATTAAAAAAATTGTTTACAATAAACGAAAACCAAAAGTACAGTAATTTTTTAAGATTGATTTCTGTTCTTGGAAGAAAAGAAAAAATATAAAAGAAATTTACGACCTTAAGTAATCAAAGGATCTAAGAAAGCACAACGAAATTGCTTTAAAGCTCAGTGAACTTTTCAAAAGATAAACAAGATCTTCTCTTAGGCGCGTCAGTCGGTAATAGGGGCATTCAGAAAACATTAAATTAAAAATTGCCAAGCACACAATTTCATTTTAAAATTTGCTAGTTGATGGATGAAACCAAATATGCCGTTTTGTCAATGTCTATTCGAAATTGTTTAGCTATATTTAAACTATTCATATTTAACTATATTTATAGCTGTTTTATCGGCATTATCACAGATGAGCTCAGAACAACAACAGCACAATGCGCTCGCTAATTCAACACAATGAATTTTACTTGTTAACTTGTATTCAGAATAAGTAGACAAGAATAAATTAGTTACAAATATTTCGGATTTAGTGTAGAACAATGTAATCATGAATAATATTGAGTAACTCTTTTTTTCTTCGATTTTTAAGAGTATTTGAGTTTGAGTATAAAAAGGCGGCGTAAGTGAAAATGCTTTGCTCATGTCAAATTTGTGTAATAAAAACATAAAATTGCACATTATATGTAAAGCTAATTGACAGAGTGATCAACTCGGTCCTTCAACCAGTTTTAAAACCGATATTGCCTTGTTTGCGGTCTTTCGATTTTCTTAAATGTTAATTTTAATAGCATTGAATATACCGGTTTGCGGCATTGACAACCCATCTAAGACGATTTTTTCAGATCAAGCAAGTAGAATTTAAATACTTATTGACACAAAAAAAATATTCAAAGATGAGTTTATTAATAACGACTGTCAAAAATTTCGTAAATGAAAAAAAAATAATGCAAGTTTCAATTCGTTTCGTACCGATGCAAACATAATATAAGATAGATAAAGGTATTATTATATATTATTCGAAAATGTTTGTTTTAAGAACAGTTAAAAACTCAAATAAAGAGTTTTCAAATAATGATCTCTACGTACTTTTTACGAATTTATTAAAAGCGTAAATTTTCGGAAATTTTCTTATATAAATAATATACAGCAATTTCGTTTTTAGTATGATAGTTTATTCAGTGATGAAGAAGACAATTCTTCAGAAGATAACTCAGAAATGGACACCATGACGATATTAAAAAAATAATTGAATAAAAAGTCGGCAAAGCCACTTGACACCTGTTTTTCAACTTTGTTGTTAGATAAGCACTAGTAAAAAAATAAAATCTCTACAGCTTTATTTTGAGGTTGAATATAACTGAATTTTTTACATTCAAAACTTATGTTTTTTTTATAAAACAAATTAATGAAAATTTAAAAATTTAATTTTCAAAGGCATAACCGGAATATTTCATATCTTAAATTGTTAAACAGGGTTTCGTAAAATGTCGGATAAAGAATATATATAAGTCTTAAATAACATCATTCGTACAAATTCGGTATCTGTAATAAACATGACAATCAGAACCTTCTGAGTAATAATTCGTATATTCTGAAAATCCCATTTCCGCCTTTTTTATTCAATAGTATAAGTAAAACTTTGAATTAAAAAAAACAATTTTGTGTATACTTCATGGACGCTACCTCTCCTAAGCGTATATGAGCGTTATATTTTTCGTGATCTTGGCTAAAGTTCTTTACGCTCACATGAACTAGCAAAAGAACTAGTCTCAGCAAAACAATTCTTTTAAACTAAATTTATTTATGATTTTCATTTAAGCAACATTTTGTATTGAATACACTTAATGTGTATTTATTTTACGCAATATGAATTAAGTCCCTTTCATTCGAAACTGTTAAGTGTTTACGCTGTGAGCATAATCACAATTTCCTTTTAATATAGCATTATAAACAGCCCTTAAAAACAAGTTTCGGAGTGTTTTTTTCTGTTGATCAGTGTGTTTCTTTGGGAGGAGAAAACACAGTAGAGTTTCTATATTAAAGCGGTATATTGTTTATAGTCTCCATTGAAAAAAAAATCGATCGTGTATATTATCATAAAACGATGATCATAAATTCTTCAGTACGTTCTTGTGGGTAACAGATTTTGTGTGTGCGTGGAAGGCCATAAGCCTGGTTTGGTCGGTCTGGATAATTTTCCTTAAGTCTAGAGCCATGTCTGGCAATAGCAACAAGAAGACGGAAAAAAGTCATCAGAATAATTCATTATGGTATGATAAAGGTAGGAAGAGCAATTGTATATAAAATGTTATTGATGAACGAACGAACGCATTTTGCAGCAGGTAACAGGTAGGTTGCCTTTGCTACACCAATGTTGGGCTTTTATCTCTGTTTTTTTATTGTTTTGTGTCGCTGGTAAAAAGAAGCCTAAAAGGCATGATAGTACTTTAAAAAAGCCTGTATGGGAAGCTCTCAGTATAAGAAGGATGCTTGCTGATGCATAGAAGTAGGCAGATAAACTGGTTGCCGCTGTTAAAGTTGTTTTTGCAACGGCTAACAATATGGCTGCTTGCTGAGGTACCAAAAATGAAAATAAAAATTTAAGCAATCACATGATAATTTTTGCAATTTAAAAAGGCAAAACTGAAAAAATATCTTAAAATTCTCATTTCGAGTTTTAGTTTATATTGTATACAGAAATAAATTTTTTTGTTCTTTACTCGGCAGCACACGCGTCTGGTATTAAATTCTCATACATAAAATATCTTCATGTAGAAAAAAACAGGCAGAGGAACGGTAGCATAATGACTCTCTACAATGGTCCATAAGTTAAAATAATGATTTTGTTTATTAAGCGTTGACTTTAAAAGCGTATAAAATAAATATGAGAAAAAATTTTTTTTAGTTTTAATTTGCTTATAAAATATTTCAAAAGAATATAATTTATTAGAAAACTTTGAAATTTTATGAAAAATAACCTAAAGCGAACGGAATGTTCATGACATCATCTTGCTCATCAACAAAATCATTACCATTTATGTTTGTTTAATTGGTAACTGAGGAACACATAAATCTTTGATCTTCTAAACTGTAAAAATGTCTCAATTTATAAACGAATGTATAGAAGTTCTATGAATAACATCATTATTATCAAACACTGCCACCATTTTTTATATTTATTTATCTTTTGTTTTTTATTTTTATAATAAATTTTGTTTACTTCTGTTAATTTCTACACAGCACGCGATCTTTAAAGTTTGAAAATATTTTTAACTTAAATGAGTGAAGGTTGCTATGAATTTATATAGAGCATGAGTTACACTCGTATAATACAAAAAAAAAGATATCTGAAACGCCTCTGCATCACCATCATTATAATAATCGTCGTCATCATCTTACGATTCATCGCTAACTTTATCATAATCAATGTCTCTATTTATAATTTTATTTCTATGTTTTGCCATTTATTTCATATTGTTTGAATTTCAAATTTCAACAAATAAAGTTTCATTTATCTGTTTATTTTGTTTTCCGTTTTCTATAATAATGATGGCGTCTACATTAGACAAACATTATCGATTGTAGTATAAATTGACCTTTTTGGAGTAAGAAAATACTATTCATATGTTTAACATTTTTTGTATGTTTTACTAATAATTTTTCAATTTCAAAGATCATTAAGTCGTGAATGTGTCCCCGGATAAAATCAAATGTAAATATTTTGGGTTGCCTTTTGGCGCTTGGAAAAAACAGTGGTTTTAATCAGTTCTTAAGTTGTCTATTATTAAATACACAAGCCAAATATTGATTAAAAATCATAAGGGAACGCAAAATGCCAAAAACCCTGAAAATATTGCAAAAACTATAAAAATACCAAACAATAAAAAAAAATGCAAAAATTGCGATTATTCGTGATTTTTTGAAGTATTAGAAACATGAACTAATATTAATTAAAAATTGCAGAATAGTAAAGAATGACTAACATTTTTAAAAAGTCGCAAATTAGACAAAAATTTGCATAAATTTCTTTGCATCCCAGACATTTATTAAAAATTTATAAGACTTTAGAAAGATCAAAAACGTGCCAAAAATCATTTCTATTGCAAAAATGGCGAAAAAGGAAACCCTACAATTAAATTAAATTGAAACTGAAATACAAAAAAAAATACGAAAAAATATATAGTTTTGATTATGATTAACTATTACTAACATTAATAATGATCAACTTTTAGTTAAGCTTTAATTATTAATCACGATTAACTCTTTTAGTAATTAATTTGTTACTTACTAACTTCTCTAAAAAAATAAAACCTGAACACTTTCTTTAATTTCAAATACAAAACTGAAAAGTAAAAGAAAAATTTTAAAAAGGTATGCAAAACGTTTGACATTACACCTCAACCCCGAAGCGGCATAAACTTTCTAACACCACCTTTTTAAGACTACCGGCCATATTCGTAAACGATTAATAAAGTTAATACATGCATAAGAACCGAGTTTCCCATATAAAATTTTAAATTTTTCGTCAACGACATCTTTCGAATAAATTACCAGACTTCAATCAAATTCATAGCAACCGGCGTTATTGTTTTAAGTTTAAAAGCTGATTGTTTATTTGAATTCATTTGAAAAAATGTTATTTGGAAATTCCTCAAAATACCGAATTTGTTCATTATCTCACGAGATGTTTATTTCTTTAGAATAACAGAAATTTGGTTATCTCAAGTTATGAGGGGCTTACAGACTTGCACACTCACACACATCTCCATACATACATCCATACGTAAATATTCAGAATAGATTGCCTTGACATCAAAACGTCTAGATCTGATAAAAACTTCGTTTCCGAAAATCAGGGAGAAATCAGTAACTTTCTGTTTTTGATAGCTGAAAGTTCAAAAAGGTTTATTCAGGGGATACAAATTACTGTTGCTCGTTAGCTTGTAGGCTAAAAAGGTTTGAGTTTAAGGCGCCAGTTACTGCTTGTGAAATTTTTGTGGCATAAGTTTTGTATGATAACGTACAAAGGCAAAATTGGAAAATGCAAATATTTTAATTTTTTACGAATTCTCTGGCAAATCTTTATATATGATTTTAACTTTCCTTGCTGACCACTGTTTTATATTTTTAATGTACAAACATACTTATTTTATATTTTCGAAAGTTTTTTTTCCAATAACATGCATTTAGGGTTGCATTTAATGTTCACAGTTTCCTTTATATGAATTGATAAACTAAAAAGGAAGTCATTTAGAAAATCTTGATGAAATTTTGTAGAATAAAAATTAAGATAAAAATCGTAAAGGAAAACTTGCAAATATCTCTACTCCCAAAAATATGTTAAGTTGATATAAAATATACTTTATCAAAATTATGAATTAAGAAATACAGTTTCAATGCTTTCACAATTAATTATTTTCTAAAAATGTATACAAATACAATATGAATAATTTCTGAGACAATTATTTAATTTTATAAATAGTGGTAAATAATGTTGGCGCAATCTATTAAAATTATTTTCGGTAGAGTAATTCCTTGTATATGATCTGCACTGATGGCGAATTGAAAGGTAAGTTGTTCCCACCGAAATGCAGATCTTGAGTCGGCTTGGCTTCGCCTTAAGCTTAATAAAAATCTCGGTAACAAACCCGAAGTCAAACGGTTTGACCGGTTGACATCTGCATTGCGGTGAGAACAGCTTTACACAACGTATGGATAAATACAGTGAATTCATTTGAGTTAAGTATAAATAAATTTAACATTAGATTTAGTATACAATTTTAATATTAGATTCACAATTCATATATAATATCAAATTTATAATTCAAATTCAATTCTAGGTGATTCATGTATTATATTTATAATTCAATTTAATATTTACAAAAAATTCAGACTTACAATTAATTTGTGTTATTGTCAAAACTAGTTTGGACACAATACTTACTTGATTTTTTTGTCTGATTTTTAAAGAAACTGTATACAGGCGGTATTTAGAGTATGTCTTTTTTCATCTGTCGCATCCAGACAAGTACATCAGTATGTTTGTTTGTCCACCCATGGATTAATTAATTAATTGCATATACGTTTAATTTGTTAATGTAAAAGCAGTGGTAACTGTATAAAATTAAATTCTTTAAAAACTTTATTACGCGTCAAAATAAAGTAAACACATTACGTTTGAGTTTACAAATTACTTCCTTCATTAGGATTTTTTATAAAATCAATTTTATGTTACAGACAGGTTGATCTGGCGAGGTTTCCGCCCAGCTCAGTTGTTTTCTTCTTCATCCTCAGGAGGTCCCAATCCTTCCCAATCAAAATAAAAAAACTACAAACATGATACCACTTAAGGCAATTATAGGAGCTAGATAATTATTCCAATATCATACCCACTCAACCTAGTCGCATCATATCCATCAGAAAACGTTCAAAGCGACCTGCATTCATTCCACTTGACGTCTTCATTAACTTACCTTTCCACCATCACACGTATTTGAAATTTATTACTTACTCATTATTACAATATTTTGCAATTACAATAAAATTTTTATTTTTACATATCTTCTAATCCTAATATAAACTAAATTCTTTTTATATAATTTTATTTTCCTACATGTAAATTACTTATATTTAGAGAGTAATATTTGGAATATTTTATCCATTAGACGTCTGATGATTATTTATTTCATATATTATTACTGTCTTCACTTTTGCCGGTGTCATCGGGTACTTTACTAATTATCATTTGAAATATTTTAGTAACTCTTGCCATTAGTATTATATTATTTCCAGGATAGTGAAAGTATTTAAAAATAGTATATTGGCTTAAGCTTTAATTTAAGTGCGCTTTTAGAGGTGTCCCGTACATATCCAGCTAATAAACAATTTCTATGAACGAATAAACTAACTCCCAAAGAAATGAAATAAGTCCCCAAGAAATTAAATAAGTCGCAAACAAAAATAAATTAACTGCTAACTGCAATATTTCCCAAAAAATAGCCTGAAAAAAGTAAACTTACCCCCAATAACAGACATCAAAATATGATAAATCATTCTCTTTAGGTCTAATTTCGTTTAAATGTAACTTCATAAAAGTAGTATTCTCCACAGAAGTTCCGTTTTTTCTAAAATTGAGAAATTTTTTAATTCGCAATTTACGGTCAATTTTGGGATGTAATTGAAAGTGGAAAACATGTAGTTGAAGTTGAATTATTGCATAGAAGTGTAAATTTTCATACTTTTAAATAATAAAACTTTAGATTAATTTAATTACGATACAGTGAGCGCGACCTTATATAATGGGTGGTTTAAGAATAAGCATTTTTTTTAATCTTATGGTACTTTAATAATAATAGATTTTTTCTGTCAAAAATATTTACTCTTATTCTAATTGTCGTAATCGTTACATGCCGATGACCTTTTTCGTCGACGGTTTTCAATTAATATTCCTGTTGTCGTAATCGTTATTTATCGATAAGTGTTTGCTAATATTTGGCATTCTGTAAGAAGTTGCGACGGCGTTATTGTACTCAAACGACTATGAGTTCGTCGTCACAATTTTTATTAACGACTAGAAAGTGATTTGAAAGAGTTATAGAGCAAAATGGAAAAAGTGGTAAAAAATTAAGTGACCAATATAAGCCAATTACAAAAACTTGTGGAATAGTTGGAAAAAATCCTTCTCTTGCAATAGGATTTCATAGAGGTTTAATTCCCTGCAGTTTCAAAGCAAATTCGGAAGAAATTGCAACAAAGTTAAATGCGCTTGGTTCACCAAGAAGTAAGATAACAATGATAATTAGTAGTGCATTACATTACTTTCATGAAATTTATTCATAGCTCTGGCGAGACTTTAAATTTAAGGTAAAAAAGAAAATGCTAACCAACAAAGCTGAGTGTAATTCCAACGGCGGTGGAAGATTTAAACAATGAACTCTCATCTTCTGGAAGAAGCTGTAGGCTACAACAGACCCAAACTAAAGTTATTTCCCACGCTGAGTTGATAAGATCCCTGGGATAAAAACCTTAATGTAACTGCCAATTAAATTTTTTTTAAATGAATGTAGACCAAACTCCATCGCATTCTATAGCCTAGAACATATACTAAAAAGCTATTTTATTTAATCGAAAGTATCTTTCCAATCTGTTCATGAACTAACAAACTGTTAATTTGTGGAAGTTTGGTCTTGACACTTATTTTTCATCTAGTAAACTGTATATGTCGGAATTCTTTCTGACAAGTTTTCTTTCTAAGATAAGTTTTATTTTATTTTCTTCATCACATGAGCAAAACATTTTTTCGCAAAAAATCAAAATAAAATACTTCAGCTTGTAGAAATACTGGAGATGTGTTATTTGGTTTGTTAAAAAAAAACGATAAATTGTCGTCGTCGCAATCAGTCTGTTATAGAATAATAACGAAGTGATGGCCACTACGACAAACAGTGACATTGAAATACAAACGATGACGAAATTTACAAAAACAATTGGAATGACTATCGGACATCGAGGAGCAAATTGAGTCGCTTCACGCTTGAACAATGTTGGAAAATATTGTGAACTTCGAATTTGGCTGAAAAATAGATTAAAAAATCATGTTATCACCCGTCTAGGCGATGTGCAGTGGCCACCTTGGAGGTACAACTTATCCCATTATACGTTTTCTTCTAGGGAACCGTTAAGGTCCGGTGCTATGCAAACAATAAAGGAATGATTGGTGAGACAGAATCGCAAACCGACAACAATGTTTATATCGATTCGAGCTTAAGATCCAAATTCATATAAAAATAACATATTGTAGCGAGTAGCTATTTCTGATTGAATTTATTGGTTGGTCCTTTAGAGACCCAATGGTCAGCTTAAGTCCTCAACCGAACAACGTCCACAAGAATCTAAAAGGCTTCAAGGGTTAGTTGTTCTTTTTTAATTTATTTTAAATAAAACTCCAGATTGATTTTAATGTTTTCAGCATGAAAGCTGTATATTGAGTGATCTTTAACTCAATTTATCACTTGGGGCTAAGTTAGTTAAGCAAAACAACGAATGTAGTATAAAGCAAAATCAATGTTAATAAGAGCTACATGAGACTTTTAAACTGTAACTACCAAGGTTGTATTCTTAAAATTAATATAATAAAAATAATCGGTAGTTGGCGTTTTATTAATAAGACCGTTAATTATAAGTTTTGAATTTAAATTAGTTAGATTTCAAATAGAAATAAGTAAAATATAATTTAACTAATTAATTTATTCATAGTATTTTATTTACAACATTTCCTTACAATCTATGAGTAGCTTCTTCAGGCAAATCATTAATAATCACATAACTATATTATTGAACAAAATTTTAATAATTAAACTAACAAAAAATTGTCAGTAATGAAAAAATTAAAAGCTTTAAAATATACGAATTTAGAAGAATGGTTGTCATTTCCTCAAAAAATACTTACTTTCCATTTCTATTTTCATTTTTATCTAATAAATATCTATAACCCTGAGCTACACTATGTGTATCTGCTTTAAAAGTAATTCTTTGCCAAAGTTTTTGTGTTCTCAAAATCAGGGCAATGATTGGACCCATTACAATGTGGCGATAAAGCTGTTTTTAGTATATTGTGCTGGTCCAGCACCTCTGGTCCGGTTTGTGTCCAGTAAGTCTAGTTTTTAATTTATTTTTCATCGTACCTTTATAATCTATAAACTACACACATAGATTACTTTAACTTTTGTACAACGTCCTTAGTTTTGATAAATAATTTATTTGCAGTACTATTTTTATTTTTCTAAAGTAGTACATATTTGAAGGCGTCATCATTTTATTTTCGTTTTGTTTTCTTAATTTTCAAAACCATTGAATAAGAAAACTGCTATTATCCAATATATTCTGATTTCTAATTTTATTAATAATGATTCTCCTCGGATGTTTCGAATAAAAGTTAATGGCTTTACCTGAGAAAATTGGTTTCTGATACAGATCAATTAATAAATTATTCCCCTTCTTATTATTAATGTATCTAAATGAGGAATCCTTAATTTACATTCCCTTTCAATAGTAAATTTGATATGAGGATGAAAAGTATTACATTTTGATAACATAGTTTATATATCAATATCAGAAATAATGCAATAAAAGTCATCAAAATATTTAGTTTAATTTTTTGGATTAATATTTAATTTTTATCAAGTATTTAAAGTACATTAAAATATCAGCTACAATTGGTGATGCTGAAGAACCCACTTCCATTATTATATTAATGTATCGGTTATCAATCATACAAAATTTAGTAATATGTAGAAAGAATTTGTTTCCTTATGAGTTTTGGGTAATCCATATAATCTTGGAGCTATAGCTACATTTGTATTAATTCTGTATGTAATCATTTTTCCTCCAAAAAGTTCCTCAACAATACCATAACGAATACTTACAAATACTAAGAAATTTAATGACGAAAAACGAAAACCAAGTAAACAAAGATGGAAATCAGCTTAAACTCAGAGCCATTGGCGCTGGAAAAAGCGAAAGAGTAATAATATATGGAATAATTAATCATCAGAGGTGGGAATCTCGTACTAAACGAAATTGATTTAATTTGTAGAAATGAATAGCAGAAATTTTCGTATTCTAATTTGTTAAATAATACGGTTAAATAGTTAATATTTCTAGTCACAAGTATCCACCGTCAAAAGTGGTAAAATCCAACAAAGAACGCTGTTGAGCTACATAGTTCAGGGACCTTGGAATCAGTGCTGATCCGTTTTGCTATATTTGATGAATAAAATGTTCCATTATTACTTTCTTAACAACTAAAAATATAAGAATTTATCAGAAAATGTTTAAAAATTATATAGGAAATGGGTAAACTCAGGTTTGAACTTAAGCCAAAATTCCTTTTGTCATAAATCTAAAATAGTTCAAACAATTATATACAAACATTAAGCATATTACATATTATAACTTTTTCATTTTTATTATTTAATGAAGCATATTAAATAATAAAGGAGTTCTATAAATGTGCTTTAAAAAGTATTACATTGCAAGATGATTTTACATTTTATTTGTTCAAGTAGTAAATACAATAATTAACTGCCAATAATCCTTTAAACAATTTATTTTCATTAAAAATCTATCCATCTACCAATGGTAAATTTTGTTGTTATTTCTATTACTATTTTCAAAAAGATATAAAATCAAATTAAATTACAATTGTATCACACAGTTTATGGGGTGGATAAAAAGGCGTAACATTACTTTGTGTATTATTTTTGTTTTCCTAATGCTGTTGTTGTTACTGCTGGAAAAGCAATCAAAAGACGATGTTACGCTGCGCGAAATTCTGATGCCACAATCAAGGTACTGCATATTAACACTGAAAGCAAAAACTCTTGAACGTGTTTTTTCTTATACAGACAAAATAAAACCTATAATCAAATGAAAAACTGGTAGTTGTGAATTGTGGTGTACTCGTAGAGTTCTGAAATAAAATAAAAAACAAATTCTTTAGTTGATGATTGCCATAGAAATGGCTGAACTGCTATGCTTGATTGGTATGGCATGGTTTGGGGGTAAGATGAAATGTTTTTTTTTCAACAACTTGTCAGTGTGTTCACAATCGAAAACCACTAAATCTGTCAATTAAATTGCCGGCAGGGTGTGCGTTCAAGTATTTGCTTCAACTTTAACCACGCAATTGTACAACAACAAAAGAATATCATGAATATAATGATTAAGAAGGAAACGTTTGGTAGGTAATAAACTCGTGCTACAAAGTATTGCCTAGGAGGTGAAAAAATATCGAACAAGTACTTGATAATTATAATTGAAACACGGATGTATTCAAGCTATAATAACGCAAAGCAATTGTAACAAACATTTGTAGGAAAATAAAATTAAAATTGAGTAATTTGCACATATGTATTTACTTCATAAAAATCAAGGATAGGGTATTCCGTCTATAAAAGTTGAACAGATAATATTTCAAAAATTCGAATAATAACAACAATATATACAATTTAAACTAAAAACCACATCATTTTTCAATATTTAAGATTTATAATTTCCATTTTTAAGGGACCCCCTTAATACTACTTTTGTAATCAGAACCTGAAAGTTTTTTTTATAACAAAGGAGGTTCCACCTCTTCAAAGTAAATGTATGATTGGTTTGTTATGCAAGACTTTTCAAAATACCGAAAAAGCTCTTCAATTCTGACTTTGTGAATATCTGTAGTGTGTTGCATACCCAGTTGCCAAATAGAAATCTCATTTGTTGATTTCGATGCTATAATATTTGTTCTGTGCTTGAGATTGTACCTGAAAGCAATCACATTTTAATTACTTTTATGTGGTTGTTCGTTAGTTTGGTTGTAACTTTTACTTGTTTTGCTCCTTTTGTTCTTCGAAAAATCGGTAAAAGCTAAAGGCGTGTAGAATCTTGGAAATGCAATCAAATACTCAAGTTTATACACCAGAATTGCATTAAGCAAAATAAAAACAAAAAAATTAACTGAATTGAACAGAAGCTGTAGATAGAAAATTCATTTGACTGCAGTTTTTAAGTATAAAAATTATTGAAGTCACTCTGCAAACGAGCGAAACTAAGATGGCAATAGAAGCAGCCCTTACATGCCCAGTAGTTTTAAATGCGATAACGAGCTCCTTATGGAGCTTAGCCGTGAGTAAGATCAGAGTTATGACTGCTTTTATTAACATTGAAAGTCGCGTGTCGTTTTAAGTTTTATGCTGCTGACTTTAGGAAAACTTACAAGAAAAAATATAACTGATAAAAAATCGCACTGTCTCAATAGCAAGTTTAGATAGCGTCCGATGAAGCTTACCATGGCCGGAACCTGATGAGCAGAAAGTCCACGGGATCATGTTGCCACATATTCGCGACTATAATCCACTGTAATTCATGTTTTACCCCAATGGCCAGCTACACCTTGATGCTATGCCGTCAAAGGTGGAAATCTATATCAACACTATATGCAGACAGTATAAATAGAATGCAAGCTCGAACAGTTTTCTTTTCGAATCGAATTAAAGAGAAAGCCCACAGTATCATTCGGGTGCATGTGTCGATGTCTCTTGGTAAGGCCCCTGATGGGGTTACAAATCGAGGGAAAAGGGATATTAACACGCTGGTTTTATAGATTATAATCACATATTACATATAAGTGAGATTTGTCCTAGTCATAAAATATCCCTAAATGGTGTTGCCATTCAACTGGTCTGAAATGTGCAGTAGAAGATTAAATAGTTCAAGCAGCCATGGAGTAAAATTTTCATTTGAGTGTCCATAGGCAAGCATAGACCAATTTTGTAGAAATTGAGTTCAGCCGTTGGTAAGTTCAGCGCAAGGTTAGCATGACGCTATGGCTCTTCACGATAATATGTACAATTCTTTCAATTTCAATTCTACTCAACACAATAAGATTTTTGAAAATAAGTTTATGATGCCACCCGCCAGAACTGTTGGGCACTTATATTATTAAATACATACATATATATTTATAGATACGTATGCACAGGTAGACAGACACACTTACAAATAATTGTATTCATTTTGTTCAAAGGTAAATTTTTAAGCCGCCACATAGTGGTGTTGACTCTGTGGTTTTTATGGCTTTGTATTGCAGCAGTAGAATTTTTTGTTTTTGTTATTAATTATATGACACATGTATGCAACCTTATGTTGCAATTTTTACTACTAGTGCTCTTAATTCCAAAGTGTTCTCATTATTAATGCAGTAAGAGTTTACACCTTTACAATCATTACAATTAAAGTTGTGTATCGAATTTTTGAACTTGAAATTATTTATGTATGTATATTAGGTGGAATACACACTTATTATAATTGAAAGTTTGTAACAATTCTAAATTAGTTGTAGGAAGAAGTAATTAAAGATGATACTATCATACGTGGCATATGCATGATCTTTAGTAATATAAAATGTAGATATATTATATTTTTAATTGAAATAAACTGTATGAATATTCGTTTGAAGCGCAAGGACTTATAACAAGCTTGGTCATAAAGCTTTTTTCGTCAAATGTGTGACCTAAGATTAAGAAGATGCTTTTTACGATTACTGAAACCGTCTTAATCAAAAGCATTTAAGGAAACGTTTTCTAATATGAAGCATTGGTTTATGTTTAAATAAGTATAATTGACATTTTAACTTTTACAATATATATATACCACCGATTATTACATCAACCCGATTATCGCAACATGTATTTTTTTCATTGCTGTCTTCATTGGTGCAAATTTGTTCAAAAACCAGTCTCGGCAAGTGCAACTTTATCTGTTTTATTAAACTTTAAGCAATATTCTCTGCATTGTGTTTTAACAATTATTTAAGGTCGCACCAGAGGACCCATCTTTAAAACGATTTCCACACGTAAGTCTTGACAATTTTTAACCGAATTCAAAAAAGAGTAGCTTTTCAATTCACCCGTAGTTTTTGAAATATTTTTACACGGATAACTCGCTTTTAAGCTACATAAATGTCAAAACTATATTTTTGTTTAAAAGAGCATGCTTGCAGTTTACTTGCATGATTTCTTTTTTTAATCGGATGAAGAATTTGACTGCCCGAAATATTGATTATCACATTCGGGCGGAAAAATTGGGTACCGCACAACTCCTCCATTTATGGACAGATTTTGCTAAATTTTTATATTTAAGGCTCTGTGTTCGATTGGCTCTTTGTATGAATTATTTTTTTGTGCCGGAGCTATCATTCATTTTTATCCCCTACGTTCCGACGCAGAAGCGGCGTTTCAAAAATAATAATATCTCAAAGTTTTAGAAATTCCAGAGAATGTACAGAATGAAAAAGGAAAAAAAACTTAAAGCAAAAGATGCCAATAAAGCCCTGAATATATACATAGAATTGGCCGTAAAAAACATTTCTTATAAAAATGAATTGGTATTAATAAAAAATTAAGGAAGCTGTGAAGTAGAGCAGAGTTTGTTCAAAACCTTAAAAAAATTATAACAATAAAAGTAAAAAACTATTAATAAAATTATTTTCAAACTACGACTAAAGTATTTAAAAATCCATATTATAAATTTGTAAATATTTATTTACAAAAAAAAATAAATAAAGCAAAATTACTTTAATCAAAAGCTAATATTTTGCTAAGCTTCGTTAAAACAATATTGGATTATGGGCATGACAATTTGTATTGTATAGAATCAACTAAATCACTCAATGAATAAAAGAATTGTACAGAAAACACAAAAATACAAACACATGCACACTTTGACTGATGGGCATACAAGAAGGCAGACGGACGGTCAATATACGTGCAAAACGTTTAGACCTGTTATTTAGTAGAAATTAAATAGAAATATATTACAAAAATATAGAGAAAAAAGAGAGAGCATACTAAATATTATACAAATGGTGCATAAAAAATTGTATCTCCATTTAAATAAATAAATAAATACAACACATATTCAAATATATATATATATATATATATATATATATATATATATATATATATATACATATATACATACGTACATATTTACACAGATATAAAATCTTTCTATGTATGCCTATAAATACACACTGATAAATCCTACAGACATATAAAAACATTTTATACAAAATATGTGTTTGTATTGTATGTATAAACATTCGATATTAGCAATCGTAGACGTAGAAATAGCATTTATATACTTATGAGCATACATTTATCAGCAATGCGACATGAGGAATAACAGCAGCTACTAAAACAATAGCAACAACAACATGAATATAGTGTAAACCATGTGATTTATTAGCCATGTCGCATGCGGCACCAGTAGCAAAGCAGTACATTTATATTTGCTGTAACAAGACAAATGTTACATTGGAAATTGTATCAATTCATATGAAACAATAACAAAAAACACACGTTCTTAGTTTTTTCATATAGATTTTATATGACTTTTTTCGTGGTATTACACTAATAAAGTAGGGTGTGATATGTGTGTATGCGATATATATATATATATCTACAAATATATATATATATATATATATATATATATATATATCTACATATGTGTACACTGTGTAATATGGTGGCATATTTACAGCATAAACAATCAATGATAGACTTTTGTTTCAAATACACACTTTATTTCACCAAAGGCAAACCAGCAGCAGCAAACACAACAACCGAAGAAAAAAGAAACGAACTATTTTAAAAACTGTCAGACTTAAAAAAGCAAATAGAAAAAGAAAAAGAAGAATAGTATAACAAAAACGATTTGACGCTTTGAAAACTTTTGAAATCCCTTAAGTATCAAAAAAGTCACAGCTGTGTTAATAAACTATGCTACTACCCCTACTTTATCTTACACTTACTTGCACACACTACAAAGACTTAAAAAAAGAACTGTAGCACACCATTTACATCAACTTTATAAATTCTTTTTTAACAAAAATAAGATTTTTATTTAAAAAAAAAAATTCTAAACTTTTATTCAAAACGTGCTAAATGTAAATTTCTTTTACTTGTTCTCTTCAAGCTTTTGTTATATGACTTTACTATATTTTAAACTTTGTTAGAAGTGTAAAAGATGAACGAAGCAGAACACATGCATACATACACATACCCATACACACAGGCAAATACACAAATAAAACAGAGATCCTATTTTAACGTTGTCTACCCATTATTGCCTTAAATTATCAAAAAAAGCTAAAAAACGAAAATAAAACTCGCAAATAACAAAATATAAAAAAACAAACCAGCAAGAAATTGTTAGTAAGGATTTTAAGGTTTATGGCCTGTTCCAGCAATTTAAATTATATACTTTTACTTCGGTTGCTTCAGCTACCAGCACCGGCAGCCGCAGCAAGCATAAGGGATGAGTGAAAAAAAATTCAAGCATTTCTTTTGTTAGTGTCATTATAAGCTTTAAGACACGCAGTAGTAGCAGCCGCTAAGCAACGCAACGTGCTTCCTAAAGCAAGGAGAGCAAAAAGAGACAACAAAAAATTTTAGAGGCCTAAGCGCCAAAATAAATTTCGCACTTTTTCGCATAATAAAACTTTTTTCGTTTCAATGTAAATTTATTTGTGCATAAAAAATGCTGCAAAAAAATTCTAGAAACTTGGCTTTTTTCTGGCAACTTACTGCAGGCATGACATGACAAATGACAGTGTAAAATTTACTGAATCACGTTTTCAATACTTTAACTCCAATTGTTTAGGCAACTGAGTAATGAATAAAACAATGAGAAGAAAAATTATCATAATTTCGATTAAATAGAAAAGATTTACAAGATTCACATTCCTTGCCTTTCTTCAGCCTTTAAATTGTGTCAATTTATCAGCTTTTGGTTGCTTTGAACTCCGCCAGATCAACGTTTGAAAATGTTTAATATAAAGTTCTGTTTACTTTTAACAAAAGGAAAACAACTGAACTTTAAAAATATTTGTTGCTTTAGAGGAAATGTGTTTATACTTTAAAGTTATGATATTGGGCACACTTTTAACAAATTAAGCTATGTGGCCTCATATCACAGCGTACAGTATGGATGTGTCCAGAGCAAAAGAAGCAATTTTCCTCCTTTAGGGATTGATAATCATGTTGCTGCTGCTGAATACTATAACGCCGCTTAATGTATAGATAATGTTTTATAAGGGAATGTTCACATATTATGTAACAAATTTTTAATCGCCTCCCCATCAATGGATGCGTTACATAACATGTAAGGAGCTTCTGCGACCAGCGTATATTTACCCCATAAGTACATCTCGGAGTTTTTAGACCTCCTAAAATTATTCATCATAAACTACGAACTCCTTTACAAATTTTCAACCTCCTGCCTCCGGCTACGCTATATAAAATATTAAGTTATAAAAACTGTAACTGGAAAGGCCAAATAAATAAATTAAAGCATACTGTTTGGCTGACCTTCTCTAAAGCAGCCGTGTCTAATACAACTCATTGAACTGAAACTTCAATGACCGTAGAAAAATAAATTCAACAAAACTTTATACTTTATGTTAAAATAATTGAATATTTTACAAATGTATTTATTCATAATTAAAACAAAAATTCAAAACATTCCCCTTTTTTGTAAAACAAAAACTCGAAATCCTTTTTTGTTTTCACTACTTGGCATTTCATTTCTTCAGACTGTATAAATAATAAGGCAAAATTGGTTAAACATATTGTTATTTTTTTCGCTAAAAAAAACTCGAGACTTTTGTATTTGCAACTATAACAACAACAATAAAAATTGTTTGCATTAATTTGCATTTTTTACATTTCAATTCGCATACAATTTTCCTAAGACAAGGAAAAAACTCCACTCGACAACGGCACGCTGATCTGCAATGAAAAGAAAAAGTTAAAATGATGTATTGAAAAAAGACAAGCAAACAAAACAAAGAAATGAACCAACCAACCACTTTGAAACAAACTTAAGATTGTTCACATTTTTTGTGAAGTAAAGTTAGTTATTTCTTTTTTCAGTTTTTTTGCGTAAATATTTAAACGTTTTTACAGCTGCATTTGCAACATGCTTCTTAAATGAATAAATGGTGGCATGTTTTATTTGTTGATTTAAGTTTGAATGGATATGGACTAACTACCACCGAGATGGGGTTAGTTTTTTTTGTGTAATTTTCGTCGTACACAACAATCTCAAGCAAAGGCAAAGAGAATAAATGAAATGGAAAAGGCACATTTGCCATAACGAAATGTTTAATATAAACTGTCCCTTTTTGTATTTTAGTTTCGAGTTACAGACCATATTGGCGATTTTATATCACCAGGTCATTTGTTTTATTTCAAATAATAACGTAAAAAGCAGCACCAACATCAACGAGAAAAAGCGCAGAATGTTAAACAAAAATGGCGTTTTTTGCCAATTAACTTGAAGAATGTCTTGTTGCATAAATTTAGCTTAATTGGGTGCCACTTGTTTCACAAAGATATAAAATGTTTGCGGCCTGGCCTGGCTTGTTCAAAATTTATTATTTAATGCATTTAAACAACAAGTTTTTCCTTTTTCATTCTTTTAAGTAAGTTTGCTCTTCTATTCTTTTTTTTGTTTGTTTAAAGCAACGAACTTCTTTTTGAAAGTTTAAAAATGTGGTGATGATGTAACAACAACAAAACGTACCACAATTATCTTTTGAAATCAAATTTTTGAACGTTCAACTCATTCACCATAAATGGTTGAACACAACACCATCATCCATCGTCATAAGTAGGCATAAAACTTAACTTTATCACATGGAAGCTGTCAGTGGCTCTTACTGTTGCAGCTAAAGGTTGCAATGGCGGCGACAATCACTTCAATTCAGTTAAAATCATTTTATTTGTTGATTTTTTTATTAAAAATCTTTGTTTTTCTTCTCATTGTTTATTAAGAATTACTTGAGCCAATAAATTATGAATATTATAGGTATTTTTTGTATTTGTTGTTGTTTAATTTTTCTTTATAGAGAAGCGTATTTCTCACTAATTTAATTTTTTTTAATAAAAAATAAAAAAAAATATATGAATTTTTTTCTATAAGAAACCTACACGTGAATGTTTTTTGAAAGTTTATTGTTGTTATAGTGTTTTTATTTATTCTGAAAACCGCCATATAACAACCATGATGAGATCTTATTTGTTGCTGTTGTTGTTGTAAATTTAAGCAATGTCATAAATTAAGCATTTTTCTTGAAATGATCATCAGATTTAACGGCGCAACATGAACCAGCAACAGTACAACTACAATAATAGCAACATAATAAAAACGGTTTGATGTTGTTTTCTTGTATTATGTAGGTTGTTGATCTTAACCCGTTAATAGTTAGAAGTAATGAAAGATATATGTACATATGTATGTACATATATTTTCTTGATTATTATAACAAACATAGAAAAACTTCCTCGTGGGAAAGCTAAGGCCGGTAAATAGCGATAAAGTTCCATTCGAGCAATTACTGGATCAAAGAAAATTAATAAAGAGTACACAACACCGGTTTAATTGAACACTTTGTATGTGGCTTCCAAAGTGGCAGTCAATTATACACCATTTCATATGTAAGTATGTAAGTATGTATGTATGTAGGTTGCGAAACATGTTTAATATGTACATATGTATATTTTAAAATATTTCTAAAAGTTAAAAAAAAAATCGTAAATCTTAAATTATATATACATACACACCGCTGCTTTGCTTTGATAACGGCGCAAGTGAAATGTGATGTGCCATTATCTGTGAAATATAGTTAACAAGGCGCAACTGCGCTGTTGGCAATTTAATCGAAATGAAGATTGCCGTTCTCTATGTTGAAAATTTACTTACTTTAGAATAGAATTAATTCAAAATATGAAATCCACTTGTTTCAGTAGTGCAACTATCAAAGCAAAGCAGGGCTTTATACATACTTACATATCAAGCACATCCGACTTCGTCAAACATACAACTAAAAGTTCAAAATTTTAACAACCAAGAGTACTTAGTAGGGCTAGCTATTCTGCCAAACTATATTTTCGTTCTTACAATTAGGAACTATAAGCGGCTGTCACACCGAGTGGTCTAAATACAAGTAATATTTATAAAATTTAAATAAAATAAATCAACTTAATTTATTTCGGATATTATGCCTCTATAAGAAACATTTAAGGAATACGATTTTATTCATGTGACTACTGCCGCTGGTTTCGCAGTAGCTTATCTTATCCGAACAATTTGCCAATACATTGTTGTCGCTCTCTTGTTCTATCGCACGAATGGCTCGGATGATATTAGCCTTAAGATTCATTCGTTTCGGGATTATTCGCATAGCATCGGGCCTTAAAGGCACCCTTCAAGAAAAATTCTAAAGGAGTCGAACCGGTGCTCCGAGGATAACAATTGGCATCGTCAACGCGGCTGATAACAATATCTTTTAATGATATTTCGACCAAATCCGGTGTCCGCTAAGGTATGATATTGACTCAATATTTCGGACAGAACAATATCTATTAGTACCAAAATAACATATGATTTAAAAATACGACACTTTGTCAAATAACTTACTGCGCCTCCAAATGGTTTAAAATCGTCGAAAATCATGTTCATGTTAAAGATCGAAATGCTGTTGATACTCGTATTTGGCGAGTAACACCATAAAAGACAAACTCAATGATGCTATTGAAGTTGCAGCTAATGCTATTCCTATAAAACTGTTCCAATTGAACATGGCTAAAGGTAAATAAAAATTCAACTCTGCAAAAAGCATTTATTTTTATGGTCTTTCAGTTAATGTTTTTGATGCAACTCCACAAGTCTACTACCGCCACAGTACTAGTGTTGCAGTTCAATATTGATTTAAAAAAAGCAAAAAAAAAACTAGTAAAAGACTATTATTTTAAATTGATCGTAGAAAATAAAATCGAAAAATGTTTGTTTTTAACACTAACTAAAATTAATGGTTATCGAAATGGCTAAAAATGAAAAAATATTACAATTTACTGCCATTATATATTATAAAATTTTACCATTTTCTATATTTATAGAAACATTCATATGCGTAAATATAAAAAGGTGTTTTTTAACAAATATTGTCTTAAGGACATTTATGGTCATTATTTAACATTTATTTTCATTATTATATAATTTATATGGCATCTCACACTTTAATGGCTCATAAAATCTTTTGTGAATACTTTGGCAGTTAATCTCTGATTTAACATATTTATGAAGTTTAATTTGCCTCAAGAGCAATAACTCAATTTTATTATGTAGACAGCAACACAAACAAACCTTTATACACACACTCATAGAAACACTTTACCATATTTCCAACAAACACATTTGCAATCATCATTTTACTCATACTCTAGCTGAAAAACGCAAGGATGTGTTTTGCAAATAATAATTTTTATGCAAATGTATGAGTGAGTGAGTGATATGTGATAATAAGTGTGTGTGTGTTGCGTCACATGTGTGTATAATTGGGTTGTTTTACACATAAAACTTCCAACTTACCTTTGGATGCATAAGGATATTTAACTACAGATTCATTTCCTTCATGGTTGTCACAAAATGTGCATATTGCTTCCTTTCTTAGTCTGGCTGTTCGTTGGCCAGACTTGCTTTTTTTCAGCTACAAGTCCCGATGCTTTGATACATTCATCTGTGATGTAATTGGAATATTCATTGAGAGAAAATTACTTCATAACAAGGCTTGGTAAAAATTGTTTTCATAAGAGTTCTTTCTTACTTATTTTCCAAATGAATTAATGTCTTTAAAATTTTTCTTTTAACAATTCTTTATTTTAATTTATTAAAAAATCTCTATAAATCTATATTTGAACGTTCATTTTTGTCATTGCACTAAATATACTCATGTGTTGTTTTCTCGTAATTTAATTTAAAATATTTATAGACCTGTACATAAATATTTGTTTGAAAATGTTCTTTGGCCTAAAGGTATTTAAGCAAACAATTTATGTTGACATGTGTAAAATTCAAAATACATTTATTTACATAATAATGGCTATTTATGTAAAATTATATGCAATATATATACATATATATCTTCGCATTTATGTGTATGAGTGCGTATTCATTCATAAATTGTAATTTTTGGAAATATCCGCATATGTCATAAAATCAAATTTTTTCAGAGATCATAAAATATCATATGAATTTCGAATTATTTTTAACAGCAAAAAAATAAGTTCCTAGGGAAGACCAAGGAACAATACCAACTAAATATAAATCAAGCTAAGGTCACACGTCACAATTATTTTGACGAAACGAGCGTTAACCATTTCAGACAAATGTTCACGAAGTTTATTCATATGAAATCTTCATGCATGATTGCATGCAATTTTCACAAATATATGATGACGCTTATTTACACAGTGAAAAATTACAAAAAAAACAACGCAAGTTTGTGATTTTGTATTGGAAATAAGAGCAATAAGACCCAAGCATAGGATTAATTAACCCACTACAGATAACGAAACTTTTAATATTGCACAAATCGAAAATGTAAAAAAGCCATGATTTTTAGTTTTAAACGAAAGTTTAATATATATTATAATATTAATTTACAAAAAAAGCTTCGTTATAATTTAATCATGTCAGGATAAGTATCAGCATATTGCAATAACAAAGGAAAAAATACTTTTTAAAGCGATTAGCTCACTTCTTATTGAATAGAAGCAACATAGTCTACATTTTTCTTTCCAAGACAGGCGTGCAATTATTGATTTTAATGACGAGCTGCTTCGGTCGAAGTTGCATGATTTTATAGAAAAATATGAAAACAAGTTCCAAATATTTCATGAACCATGCTAAGGGCTCTTAATATAGAGTCATTATTCATCTATCTATAACTCATAGTCGAAAAACTAGACACCCGTGGTTACTCAAGAAATCCATTGAAATATATATATATATATATATATATATATAATAAATCTGTTGTGGCCCGGGTAAAATTTCTAAGCACCACGATAATAAATAAAATATATATCACTGTTGTTTTTTAAAGTTTGATTTTCATCAGCTTAAAAATGCAAAAATTATTTAAGTGCCATTTCACTACATATTCGATTTTAACATCACAATTATGTAAAAAATAAGAGGAAAGACGTTTGTTTTTATATTATATTAATTCTTTAACCCTTAATAATCCATCGAACATATTTTGGTACAATTTCTATCTCTTTTCGGTACTTTTCTTAACAACTTTTTTTTATAAACATAAATGAATATTTTTTAATATAATTAATGTTTGTAAGTAATCGTTTCAATATACATATATATTTTTTAATATGATAGAATTGTCGAAATATTTCCTAAATTCAAAATATAATGGTTAAGAAAGAATAAAGTTAATGACTTTTCATAATTTGCCTGCGAAGCCTAAATGTTTGTCTCATTCAGCCTTTCTAATTGTTTAATAATTTTTATTAATTTTATCTATATTTTTTCTGGATTGCAGGTACAAATGGTCTAAGAAGACGTGGTCGTCAAACATATACCCGCTATCAAACACTTGAATTAGAGAAAGAATTCCACACCAATCACTATCTAACCCGCCGACGAAGAATCGAAATGGCCCACGCTTTATGTCTGACAGAACGACAAATAAAGATATGGTTCCAAAATCGACGCATGAAATTGAAAAAAGAAATTCAGGCCATCAAAGAGTTAAACGAACAAGAAAAACAAGCGCAAGCACAGAAAGCGGCAGCAGCAGCGGCGGTGGCAGCGCAACATTTAGGAGAATAAAATTAGGAAAAATTTATAAATTATTATTATAATTATAGTAATAATAGAGAGGATAATAACAATACTATTAAACATTTAACAGCAACAGAAATAGATACATCAACAACTCAAACTTCAATAAATAATTCGACAGAAACTCCATCATCATCATCATCCATCCACCAACAAAATGTTGAAAATCTTCACGATTTTACAGCTGAAGTGGCAGCAACAAAATTAGGTTCTGTAAATTATAATAATTTTTACCAGAGTTATCCACAATATTATCATCAACATCCCCATCATGGTAGTGAAAGTGATCATGTTTATTACGATTGGAGGAGAAATTGTCATACACCACTGATTTCAATGGACAAAAGATACCACCAGCAATACGGTGCTCCATCTACTACGATTAAAATTGAGTGCCATCCGGCTGAAGATGATGATGGTTTTAATGAAAAATCACCATTTTGAAGTGCAAGTTGCTGTTCAGATAGACGTCCTAGATTCTCAAAAAAAAAAAGCAAACAAAAACTAAAAAAATATCAAATCTTCCTGTATTTTACTTAATTTAACTAAAGTAAAATCTTACAAATAACAATTTCATATTTTTAATTTTTTAAATGATCTTTTAAAGAAATCTTCTCGTTTAGGCTTAAAAGTAAATTAAATAACACAACTTATAAAAATACTTAAAAAAATAAATAAACGTTTTTAATTTAAAAAAGTAATTAAGAAAATAAAACAACCAACCCATCTTCATTGCAATTTTAGTTTGCTTTAAATTAATTTATTATAATTTAAATAATTAAAAAAGCGAATACTGAAACTAAACAAAAACGTATTTTTAAGTAACAAACAAACCTGTGCAAATCTTTATATCTAAGTTTTTATTATTTTTATTTTATTTTTTTATAATTTTAAAAATCATGTTATAAATAATTATAAATAAATGTTACATATTTTCACCCCCTGTAAAACATCCTACAAACTTCGTTGATATTTTTAGATTTACTCAAATGTTGCTGGATGTATTACAGTGGAAGAAAAACATTGCAAACACTTAAAAATGATACTTTTCGTATACTGTTGATATTTAATAAATTATTAAATAGAATTTAATTAAAATATGCGCCTTTTAGTTCGTGTTTAAGTTTGTACATTATTTTTCTTAACTCGCCTATTAAGTAGCTTTTCTCCAAGTAGCTCTAAATTTGTTTTTCAAATTAAATTTTAAAACTAAATTTTGTTGTTTCTAAGTAACTGAAATTCTATTATTTAGTTATATTTTTTCCTTTTGTTTTATTTTTCTAAGAAGCTCTTTTTTTCTTTAATATTTAAGATTAAAATAAATGAATTAAAAATTGATAAAAAATAAAACAATATAATTTTAAATAAATTAAAACAAATACTGAGATTACAGAAAATTTCCTTTCAAATAAATCTAATTTTTTTTAGAGAAATATAGTTTCTTAATATCCTTAAAAGTATTATTTGAGTTTTTATTTCCTATTAAATTTTATGTGTTTGATGCGAAAACTATAAATTGAAAAAGCCAGTGATAGTGTTAGTGATACTGATACTTTAAGGAAAATATTTTTACAATAACATGACTTTATTTTCTTTAAAATTAAATACGGAGCGGAAAACAAATTACATGCTTATTTTCAGAGAGCAAATTCAGTTTATTCAGTACCTAATTGTAAGCTGATGATAAATTTTGTTCAATAAACCAATTGATTTTTTGGGCATTTGGTTTTGTTTTTCAATATTTTAATATATCTTGATAACAACAAAAATGTACCTCAGAGACCTGTGCAGATATAATTCATACTTACACTGCCAAAAATATTAATCCCTGGATCTGCTCTCTGCAATATCCATTTCTTTAGCTAATCTAAATTTTTTGAAATTTCTCTCCAATAATATTTGATCTTGGCGATGACTTGTATCAAAAAAAAATATTCCTTAGCATTGTATTTTTAAAGGAGATGATGAAATTGTAAGTTATTATATCAGACTTTAGTTCGTTTTTAACTTGTGTTTTGCAAAAGTGTTTTTAATATACAAACTTTGATATGAAGGCTTCTAATTAATTAATTTTTCTAAGAATTTTTGGGTAAAAGTATCCTGATGACATGAATTAGTAACAATAATGTCTACTGAATAAGCAAACTATTATTTGGTGATAATTAATGTTTGTACTAAATGGTAATTAAAAAAAAATTCGCAATAAAAAACTCTTTAAATAATATATTTTATAGGCTACTCGTTCACCAGCATTCGTCGTATATCTACTTGGACAAAATTATTTGTAAAGAACATTTAATTAATCGAAAATTCAAAATAGAATAAATCTTTGTCCCAACTAGACAAATATTTTACAAAATATTTCATTTGGCAAATACAAAAATATTTGCGATAAGCACAGATACAATTTGGTTTATCAAATATACAAAACTCATCATCCCAGAAAATTTAAAAATTTTGTTTATTGAATGAACACTTTTCTTATTAAAATATGCACATTTGCACACAAACAGTATACAAAAATCATCATCAGAGAAAATTTGCAAATTTTTGTTCGGTATACTAAATATATTAAATATTATAGATAAATGTCTGAGACAAAAGGAATTAATAAATTATATTTGCTTAGTCTGAACTAAGTTTAAGAGATATAACTTACTGTTCCACTTCTTACCCTCCATAATATCATTGTTATGGAATTAAGTTTACTTAGTCTACCAAAGCTTCATCACATTTAAAGTTATGCTTATTTGTTACATTAACATGTAAAATATATTTATAAAACATGCAAAAATATGTATAAAATAGGACACAAAAAATTATTAAAGTTTGTGCCGAATAAATCCAATTCGTTTTAAACCAAAGATGATGATGATGCGAAGGTGTTTACATCTATCTTCTGAACTTCCCCACTGCAGTATGATCCTTTTCAAACATTGCTTGTATGAAAACCAGATAAAAATATTACAACTGTTTGAAACGCAAAAACATAGAGGAAAAATTTTTGGGTTTATGATACACGAAATTGCCAATGCTTAAAAGCAAAACTTATAAACCGTCTATAAATGGACATGAAAACTCGCTCCTGAGTCATGCATCCAATTCAGATATACAAACAAGCCGCCAAAAACCACCTTAGCAGTGAATTATGAAATAAATAACTATCTTTCGTATTATATTTCTATAAATTGTTCAGTTCAATAAAAAATTGTGTTTATCTCCAAATGTTTTTTAAGTAATTTAATAAAGTTAGTAGGATTTTGTTCAGAATGAATTCGGCATGAGACAGTTTTCCAAGGAACAAAGAAAAACTAATGAATTTAAACTTAAACATACACGGCAGATCATAACAACTCTCCTTTTAGAGGCTGCATTATCAAATCCGTAGTGATCATGTGTATAATGTATTTCAACAATCGTGGATAGAATTGTATGCTGAGAACGAGCGTGGCGAGTGAAATTTCCTGTCCGTTTTAAAAATTTATAAAGAATACCTTGAATCTGATTAAACTCATAAATGGAAAATTATGAAGTAAATGGAAATGCTTAAAACCCCATATCCCTAACAAACTGAAAGCAGTACTGGGCTAAATAGTAGAGTTCGACCGAATGTTCAAACGTATGTTTGTTCAGCGTTCGGAAATAATTTCGTCGAAAATTATACTTTAACGAATTTATTTTAACATGCTTGTATATCAACAAAGATATGCAAAACTTAGACCCTTTAAATAATTAAAGTACAAAAAATACAACGCTGCCATAATTAAAATTGTTTCTATTCAATAAAAAAAAAGGTAAATTTCGAGTTCGGTGCTTGGGTTCGGTCGAAAAGAGAGCGTTCGATTGGACACTACTAAATAGTGTTGATAAAAATCTAATTTGGGCTAATGTAATATCCTTTTACTAATGCCTGAAATATTTTATATATAAATCTGTATTAGCCAATGAATAGAATCTTTCAATATGCAAAATACCAAATCAAGATCCTTGATGCTTTTTTCAATTATCAATAATATTTTCGAGCTCAAAGCTTATTCAATTAAGCAGTAGAAAATGTATGTAAAGAGCAATGAGTTATTTAATACAAATTTACATGAAAACAATATTTTCCGTTTACAATTACATAAATAGACAAAAGTTCCGAACTTATGCTAGAGCAAAGTAAAATTACAGAATGCAAAAAAATAATGATTTTCTATGCATTCTGAACATTGCATCCATTTACTTCTTGCAATGACTAGCCCATATAAAAATCATTAGAAATTATAAAAATTTGCATTACTTACGGATCCAAATTTGTGCATATTCTTGACTTCTTTCTTAACTCTCTTTTTGCTGCGTTCCTTATAAAAATAATCGGGGTTTATCAAAAATATGGTTAAATATTAGTTTTCCTACAAAGAAGTTTCATAAAAAATTGGTTTCTTAAGATGTTGAAAAAACTGTCCATTCATTTATTTGATTTTCTGACAAAAATATACATACTCGTATTAGTACATTTGCACATTTGAAACTTTTTTCATATTTGTGATTTTTTCTGAAATAAATTTGATGTGTATCGTAGGAAGAACTTATTTATGTATACTTTTGAAGAGAAGAAGCGTTTGATTATTGAAAATATATTTTTTATTATTACAATTTACTCAACAATATTATTTGTAGCAGTTGCTGTGTTTTGAAATTAGACAGTCGAAATAAAAGGAATCGATTTTTTCAAATTAAGGCCTAAAATAAAAATACATGTAAATAACTTTTGTTGAGTTCATAACAAATGTAGCACTGTTTTGAGAATTTCAAATTCCCACATTACATGGGTGCATAGTTCTTCAGAGAAGAAAAATAAATACTAGTACAGTACTTAGTTTAAAGCAATATAATGAATACAGCAAATTTATTAAACTTTCTAATTAAGTGTTTGTAGTCAAAAATGCTCTAAATTCATAAATTGTTTAAACTGATGACAGTTATTAGTAATACTTCTGTTGGTTTCTTTAACTTAAAAGCGGTTGCTACTTAAGCATAAAATGTAAATTAAAAGCACTCAGTTTTTTGAGTGGTTTTCGTATAATTTTTTTATTCAAGCCAACCGTAGCGATATAAAACCAATATAAATTTATCACAATCTTAACAATACATGAAACACCAAAAGCGATGGCATATTTTAAGAAGTTCTAAATTTGCAAATAATTTTATTTTAAACTATTTATCCTGTCATTTTTTTGTTTGTTTGAGTTTTTACCGCTTTATAGAAGTTTGATTAAATTGTATGACATGTAGAACATTTGTATAGAAATCACTCAAAGACTTATTCGTGGTATAGTACTTCATCTTTAAGTTACTTTTACACGCTATGTCTTTTACAGTGTCCTTTTGAGTTTGAGGATCCATCTGTAATTCCCCATGTTTACCAAATGAGGTAATTTACAGACGGTTTATAATTTTTGCTTTCACACGTCGTCTTTAGTTTCATCTGACATCCCCTATAATAGATGAAAACAGTAAGAGCAATTGTATTTAAGTAATAAAAAATTTTTTTTTGAAGAATATGTGTAAATACTTTTTTTAAATATATATTTTAATACAATTTTAATTTTTTTATATATTATTTTTAATGTAAATTTGCCGAATCAGAAATACAATTTTCTTGACACATACACAGTTGAAAATAGAACACGCTCTAATTGATCATTTTTATACTGTAAAACCTGGCATGTGGGAATTTTGAAAAGCACACTGTAAAATACATTGCGTGTAAAAGGAACTTAAGTAAACAATTCATAAAAACGTTTTGTTTACACGCCTCTTGAGAGGAGAATAGTCTTTGAATTGAAAATTAAATATTGTTAGTTCCTTTTCTGAAGACCGAGTTTTTTTGTAATATGACTATGCTGTATTAAACATTTATTAAATCGTATGCAACGCCAAGCTAATAAAACAAATCATGTGTAATTCTTCGGATTTTTTATTACCTGAATGATGTTTTTCTTTCGATATATATTTAAATAAAATATATAGTTAAAAATTTGTGGTTATACTTGAAAGTTATAGCGAATTGTTTAATTAAAAATATTATTTTTATTTGCTTCCTGAACTTTTGTTGTGTTTTAAGAAATTAATTTTATAGAATATGGATGCTCCATAAATTGTATAAAAATTTTCTTACTCCGAAGTAAAGCTTATTAATAAATCATGAAACATTGATTTTTGTATAAGCTTTTTTTCTAAAATGTAAACCATTTTGCAAAAATTTTAAATTTTTAAAGAAAAGTCAAATATTCGAACGCGGAAAAGCCCGCTGGACTTTTCTTGTTCTTTTTGTGATTTATGTTGTCACAGCTTTAGTTTTTTCAATAACTGGGGTTTTGCTCATTCATATTCCACAAAGTATGCAATTTCATAGAAAGTTTTTTTCTAAGAATTACCTGTGTAAATGCATACGTATTTTAAAACGAAAAAAGTAAATGTCCAATATAAAATGTTAACCAATATTTCACTATACAATTATTTCAGAGTCAGAAAATTTGTAAATGGAATGAACTATAATTGCAAAAAGAAAAAATACACAAAATCAATACGTTTTTTTTGTATATAATTAATTCAACTTCAAAAGAACACTAAAGTTCGATATAAAAAAAATTCAAAAAATTAGAAATTAAAAAAAGTTTTTTTAATGAGAGAAATTTTTTTTTTGAAAAGAAAACACTATTAATGCAGTTATTCGATTACAGTTATATGAAAACTATGCATATATGTATATCCTTTTGCAAAAGTTTCAATTTCGTATTCAATATTGAAGGTGAATTTATTAGATAAGAACGTAATATTGTTCAACAGAAAAGTTTTTTAATAAAATGACATATATTTAAAGCAAATCTTTCGGATAAGATACATTTTAAATTTTATTTAATATGACTCTGTGATAAAAGTCATTGTGATTTTTTTTACTTTGATTTCTAATCTTTTAAATTTTATTGTAAATTATTTTAAGGCCTCGTCAGGTCTTTCAAGTTTATCAAATACAAAAAAAAATACTTTTTTTTTATTACAAATACAAATACCCATACGACATAATGTATACGTAAATAGGGCTTAAGACAAAAAATACAATAAAATACAAATTTTATTAAATTCGAAAACTAAAACTTAACTTTAAAAGTAAAGGGAAAAAATCCAAATAAAAATGTGTAATTAAAATAAATAATAATATAAAAAGGAGTCTTATTATAAAAAATTATACATACGTAAAATATTTACAAACTTTATAAGTTTAAGTAAAGAATTAAAAGAAAACAATTGAATAAATAAAGAAGAAAATCTCACAAACATTTTGAGACAGATACTAATAAATTACTACGAAATGCAACAAATATACGTAAAATAAATTAAAAATTTCTTATAATTACAAATAAAACAAATAAAATAACTAAAACAAAATATTAATAAATAAATGCTATTTTTAGTGTAATTTATTGCAAACTATTACTTAAACTTATTAAAATAAATAAAAACTGTAAATTATGGCTTTTAAAATAAATATAAAAAATAAATACAATTAAAATGAAATAAAAAATTTAACACTTTTTACTACCACTAAAAATTCAACTTCACATCTTCAGTTTCTAACGATTTCCAGCTTCAACATTTGTGTAAATTTACTCCTGAATCGTCCTTATTCATTTACAGTCTCCATTTTTAACTATCAAATCGATGTTTGTCAAAGTGATAAAGTGAAGCAGTTTTTATATATATTTATATTTTATTCTCGTTTAATTTTTTAATTTTTATTTTTTTGAGAAGGCAGTAAGACTACCTCAATTTTTTTGTTCGTGAAAATATGATTGCTTTTTGCAAATAGGCGAAAAAATGCAAAAGCTAAAATATATAAAATTGAAAATTACAAATCGTTTCAATAAAACATTTTTTTAACAACCTTAGAATGGATTAATGTGAGCACCAGCCTTCACGGACTAATGAAAATACCCCTGCTGAGAGGGGCAGTTTGAAGTTCAGCGACTTTTTATATTTCCAAAGCACTAACCTCGTTAATGTTAATGAAAATTAAAAAAAGTTGATTTTTTATGTTGATTAAAAATAATTTTTTACGTAAAAAACATTCACAGAAACCATAGAAAGGCTTAATAAATGCTGGTTTATTGAGTTTCGTTGTGATCGTACCAGCACAAATGATGCCAAACGTACATTTTGCTCTATAAATTCCATTAAATGGTACTGGAGCATTGGAGAATGAAAGTACCATGGGCTGCCCGAGACTGTAGACATCTCAATCGAGCGGGTACATCACATTTTGCATGCATATTTGGAAATGAAAAGCCATCCGGGCGATTGCATACAGGAGGTTTGGTGAGATTCAAGCATAATCCGAACGAGTTTTTGCACCGTTTTGTAAGTGTGCACGAAATATGGAAACTACCACTTAGCACCTTGTTTTCTGAATTTAAAAAAATAACTGAGAGGTAAGAAATTTAGATCCAAAGAAGTGGTTGTCATTGAAACAAACTCCTATTTGGAGGGAATAAAAAACAAATAGAAACACGCCTAACTAAATGTATTGAGCTTAAAAGACTTTATGTTGAGAAATAAAATGCTTTTTTGTGGAAAAAAAACTATTTTAGCTAGAAAGTCACGGAATTGCCAAACTGCCCTCGTAATCTCCCACTGCACGTGACAAGCTCTATTGACTACCAAACGTACCTAGATCGAAATTCACTTAAAAAAGAACATCCACTACGCGATTTAAGTTTAATGCGTAGCCTTATCATTTTGACGTGCATATTATAAAACTGTAATAAATATTTTATTGAATCAAACTATTAAATAAATTTTGCTTTAAAGAAATATAAATCCCATAAATTTCCTTTTGCAAATACATATACAAAAATATTTATAGTATACAAAAAAAAATACACCTTACAATAAATAGTTTAATTTTTCATTAGTTCATAAGTTGTAAATTATATGTATTATTGATAAATACTATTGAATATAAATTATATAAATCAGAATTAATTATTATTGAAACTATTTTGTTTTCTGAGACGACGTCAAACAAATTTCAATAATGGCAGAAAATTCAGAGGATTACCACACACACAAAGAAAAGATAAACTAAATGATTGAATGGTAAATAAATGGAAAATTATAAAAATATTTAACATTGTTGAATTTTGTTATGACCAAAAAAAGTTTGTAAGTATTTGGTGTTGCAATAAAATCTTTCTAACAAGGTGTTTGAAGTTTAGCAGCGAACTAACTTAAGCTTATAATTCGTTGCAGCTCACTATCAGCGTCGTTCAATGCAGGAGACTGCACTGTAATCAGCTATTCAATTTTCACACATTTTTGCAGTAGATCAGACTGCAAGTAGGCAATAATACGTCAAAATCGGGCTTCCAAGTGTTCAATTGCTTCTGCTTTACGTATAGAAAAAAAATTGCGATAGGTCCAATTCGTGAAACTTATCGTCAAATCTTTCTCTCAGTAAATTAATTAAGGTTGTAATTTCAAAAAGAGCACGATTCACTAAATTTAACTTTTTAGGATTAGCAAATACATATTTTTGTACAAAAAAATTCTATAATATTTAGACACTTGTAAATTACATTCACAGAACTTACCATTAATCATTACGATTTTCTTTTATATTCATTTTAAGCTGAAGTGCTTAGCAAACACTTTGATGGCAATGTTAACAAACATATGAAATAATTACTTTCATTTGGAGTTATTGTTGTGTTTATGTCCAGTGTTACACTCACTGACTTTGCTTGGGGTTGGACTGATGATCTTTTGGTAGATAAGCACTTGCTTACTACTACTAATGTGCCACTCAAAGAATAATTTTCTTATCTACTTACTAGTACATAGTTTTATAGCTACTGTTAAGTAATGAGGACTGTATGCAGTTCGTGTGGATATGTATGTTGTTCTAATAGAAAACATCATCAAGTTTTTGCTGTGCTGTGGCTACGCAAAATCTTTAGTATATAAATTTTTGTACTTCATTGGCACGATGCAGGAAAATTATTTGATTGTGCAGTCCATATACTTGTGTGGAAAATCGAATTATACACCAGAAAATAAACTCGGCAACAAAATAATTTTTTTACATGTTTATGAACTAAATGTGACTTGAGAACACGTGTCATTTTTATACCGATTTTGTGATTTATAAAAATCTTCCCCCCTCAGGCAGTGTATGTATAGGATGGTTCCAAAAAGTGACATTTGAAAAAAGTGTGACTGACGTGTTTTCTGGCTCTCATGACTTGATTTATCTTTTGAGGTAATTTTCTGATTGGCTGATCCACAAATTCCAATTCACATACAAGGAACAGAAAGACATGCACAATTATTAACGAGTGTTTCAAAACGAATTATAGAAAAGAATCGTGAGTTATGGCAGTGAAATTAGAAAGTCGTAAGAAAACTCCTCGAATGGAAAGTAAAAAGGACCTTAAAAAATAATCTTACCACGTTAAAACATTAAATTGTAGGTCGAGAATAATATTTCAAAATAAATTAAATTAAAAATGTAAAAATAGTGTTTTTTTGTTGAAACCTTAAAAATGTTGATTTTTTCAGATCGATTTTCCTACAAAAAGAAGTTCGAAAACAAAAAAATTTATCATAATAAAAGTTGTTGGAAATTATCTGAACTTTCATAATCTGCAAAAAAAATCTCGAAAAAACTAAGAAAATTCAGAATTTATTAGTTCAAAGTTCGTTTTAGTTCAATATTAATATCAACACAGATTCTGAAAGGTGATAAAAATACCTATCAAACAAGCCCATATTGAGAAATCTACTATAATTCTATCCGATTTTATGACGAATTTAATTAAATTATTCTATGTATATATGGAAAAATATATATTTTGAAATTTTAAGGGGCTCCAAAACCGACTTAGAGATATGAGCAAAATTTCTCAGAATCACCTATAGATTACGTTTTTGCTATACGCTTCATCAAAAAAAAATCGTTCCATGCAATTTGACCCGCCCTAATATATATATATATACATATATATATATATATATATATATATATATATATATATTTAAAGAAAAAGTACCTGTTAAGAAAAAGTATTTTTTAAAGATTAATTAGAAATTTCTTCTACGAAAAGTTCTTTAAAAAATTTACCTTTGCCACAAAATAGTCCCAAAATATAGAAAAAATCACATCAAATAAATTAATAAAACATTAAAATGACTCAAAAAAACAAGAAAATTCACTGGAAATTCGTGGTGTTGATGTTATCAATGGAACATGTTTGGAGGTTTTTCATTAGAGCGACTCGTCTTGCATGAATATGAAAAACGCGTTTTTGATGTTTTTTTTGCATATTTTCGTGGTATATCCCCAGCCAACGTTTACAATATAATATATAACATGAAAAGCATTTTTTTGGAACCCGCAATATGATATTCCTCAAAACTTTTTCAAATAAAGGTTTTTATGGAATATCACATTAATGATATTTTTACATTTTATATGAAATATAGAAAACAAACTACAAAAATACATGCATTTTTAATTTTTATTATCATTTATTGATTACAATTAAAAAAATATATGTATATGGAAAACGACAGACCTTGAAGACCATCTCATACTAATTATTAGCTCAAAACACTTGAACATTTAAAGAATTTTGTAGTAATTAAAATAATATACTGATCAGAAATGTTTCGACATTTCGCCTATCGACGTTTTTTTATCGATGATTAGCATACGATAGTAGTTGTTAAAAATTTATTTCTGATAAATTTATTTCGAAAATTTCATTTTCGGAAATTTACAAGACTTCAAAAATTCGCAAGTACAAAATGACTGCGTTTTTTTAAAGGTGGCTTCGATTGTGTTGGTCGTTGCGTATTTGCAGCTAGTTTTGGTAGTTTCAACGCAACCCCTTCTATGTTAAATGTGTCATAATTTAGTTAGTTGTTATCATTTGTATGGGTTTTTAGTTTTATGTTTACATGAATAAATCTTGAGAACTCTCTTATAGAAAAAATTTATAAATTTTTATGGAGTTTAACTGAAATAGAATCTATTACAGAAATATTAAAGTTTTATATACAAGCATTGCAGTTATTTTAATTAAAGATAAATAAAAAACAAAGCTATTCACTAAAACAAAACAATAAATAAAAAATAAAGCTACTATTAGCTTTTTAAGTTTTCAATATTTTTGTTTTCTGTAAACATTTTTTAATAAACTGCCAGGCCCACGACCTCAAAAATTTAGATTTTGTTTTAAATGAAATTTCACGAAAGAAAAAATACGTTTGAGATCGTGGGTCTAGCAGTAAATATTTTATTAATGACTCAAATAATTTTTGTTGTATGAATAATATTCGTATTAAAGTAGTTTATTTATACGAGTAAATGCAATAAAACTGAAAACGTCTGACTGTCAAACAAATTCCATATAAAAAATGGTAATTTTATGTTATGCGGAGTTTGACAAATAAACGAAACGATGTATCACAAATTTGTTGTTGGAGAGTTGCGTATACTTGGGTAAATTTACTTTGAATTTATACGAACGTATATATCGTGTAAATTAAGGGAAATATATATTGACTTCATTCGTTCGAAGTAGAAACAATGCTTCATTTGCCTTTTCAATATACATAAATACATTATGCTGTTGCGATAACAAAAAAATAAATGTGATTAGAATTTGATTTCAATGAAATCCAGTGTTGGTATTTCTAGAAAGAATAAAAGCATCGTAAGCTGTTCCAAAAAGGGTAAAAATCGCAAAAAAAAATACAAAAAATGGGTAAAAAAGCACCATAAAAAATATTTTAAAAATTTTAGGTATGCCAAAATATATTAAGCAATTTATAAAAAAGTTAAAGTAAATACTCAAAATACAATTTAAAGTTTTTGCTTCAAAATAAATAAAAGACTTTAGATCAAAAAGCAGAAAAAAGTAAAAAAAAGGTAACAACACAAAAACAGGAGTATAAGAATATACATGATACATATACATTCGGGACATATCGCTCCTTTTTTGCAAAGTTTTAATATCTCGAAAACATGATTTTTAATTTAAGAATGCAGAATAATTCAACGTATCTTTCTTCATATTTGGTGCAAAAATTCACCTCTTGAGGGGTGAATATTCTTTTATTTTCCCATTGAGATGTGTGTAAATAACAACTTTGTAGCCATTTATCAAAATTGAAATATTAAAAATGTGTTGCCTTTTTAGTGGGTATACATTTGGTTCGGATTAAGCATACATATGCTACTGAAAAACTTTTTACATATAAAGAAATACCTTCAACATAATTTTTTTTCCTAAGTAACTTAAAAGTTTTGGTTTTTTTAAGATATGATCATGTTACATTAAAGTAGCGATGTGTAGTACAAAAATTTCTGTAAATTCTAAATAATAAGGAATTGATTAAAAAAGGGAATTCAAAGTCGGATGAAAATTCATGATAGCATTTCAATCGACTGTTATTTAATTTTCGTTTATTTTGCTATCAAAAATATCCATTTCCGCTTCGCATTCGGGCCATAAAACAGTTGTAATAAAATATTGAGATTTTTTGTAATGGCAGTTGAAAATTTTAAACCGTATTTAATATGCTGTAACGCATTTACTGAATTTAAATATAACCTCGGTTTCTAATTTTTGTTTTAAACAAATTCATCAAACTGAATGTTCTTTCAACCTCAGCGGAAACATTTCATGGTTGCTTAAAAAGTACTTATTGTGCTTAACAGAAGTAGCCAATTTTTGTAACTAAAAACATTTCTCAACTGTAGAAAGAAAGCATAAAAGGCACTGTGAGAAATTGTGAAAAGCACTGTAAATACCCGCTTTTTAAAAACGGTTATTTAACAATATTTCGCGCTTATGAAGAGGCAAAAAGCACCAAAAAATACCCAGAAAGCACCAAAATACCATCACTGTTGAAATCACTTTTTAACGCTCGACAACAAAAGACGAAGAACCCTATAAGTCTTAAGTGTCCATCTGCGTATCTTTGTTCCTGGCTTGGATGTCGTTGCTCCGAAACTGCTGCACCGAATTTTATTTTATTTTGTTCCGGTTGGAGACGCCAATATTCATAGTTATGTTTGACGAACAATCACCTGCTTCCGAGTTGTATCGTGACGTATCGTTTCCCATTTTTTGATGCATGGTTATAAAAAATATTTATGTAAATTAATGCCCGACGTGTAAGCACAATTTGAGCAGAAAAAATAATTGGATTTTGTATCAATCAATGCAGTAGATATTCTGTACTAAGAAATTATCCACTAAAAGCGGCGTCATGCGCATTTAGTGTCTAGCAAAGATACAAACCATGAAAAATATACTGAGTTACCAACGCTTTGCAACTGGGTCGCATGTAGACTGCATTTCTTATTTCACTTTATGGACTATGTGTACTTTAATTTTACAGCGCTGCCAGTAGTTTGAATGAATGCAGCACAAAGATTGTATAGCAGAAGATTGGATTTATTATTAATAACATAATTGGCTACCGTTCATTTGATGTATTCCTTTCTCGAAACACGAAATACTGCTTGAACGTTATGGTTCGGTTATAATTAAAGGTTCTTATATTCGGGATTACGATAAAAAATTTCAGAAAATTGAAATGGATATTTTATAAAAGTTAATTTTTTATACCGGTTTTTAAGGACTTATCGAATTTGTTAGCAACCCTGGAATACTCGAATTTATATTCGCGAATATTCGCCTATTTTTTTATATATGTACGTAAGTTAGGATATATAATATCCGGCATCACTTTCATATGTATTCATGAGTAAAATCATCGTGTCTGTCAGAGAAACAGGCTCATTGCCAACAAAATCTTTGGTTGCAACTAATGTGGTGCGTTTCGAATTTCGATTGCACGAACTTTAAGATTTTTAATCGTCTTCAAGCGAATACGAGTACATAATGTGCTTTTAATTTAAGTTGAGAAGAACCTGAATTAAAAATAATAGAACATCTGGTACGACAAGGCTAATATGTATGTCCACTTAATATCGTTTGAATCGCTTAGAACTACTTGTAAGAAATCTTATGGCAAGTTTATGACTTCGTAATTAATTGTTATTTATCTTTAAGCTCTATTTAAATACGAAATTCAGTTTTTCAGTACAAACTTAAATGAAACTTAAATAATATTTAAATGACCAACCTTGTTGATTTAAATTCTATTTAAGATATGCACACATACATACACTTTGCTAGCTTGTTGATGTTTCGCGCAATAAAGTAAACAAAAAATTTGCGGCCATTGAAATATCAATATCTTTTGGAGTGAAATTTATACTTTTTTTATTAATATTATTCTATTATATCTTTTTTCTTAATTGTTTCACACTTTTAAACATTGCAGCAACCTATCACTGATGTTACTTTTAGCCAGAAAAATAATCCACATTAGATATTTTTCTTTAATTTTGTTCAACAGCGAATAAAAAATTGAGAGAATTTCGTGATGCTGCCATATTTTTATTGTAATTAAATACAAACAATAATTAACGCTGAAAAACTGAAACTGTATTTAAATGCAACTTAAATTTAAATGAAAAGTAACTAAATGCGTATTTAAATATGAAGTCATAAGCTGGCCATTAGAATTGCTAATTAAAAGCACTGATAAACCAAATTTGAAAATATGCAAGACACGAAAAGTTAAAAAATCTATGGAAAAGTTAATAATATCATACTCAGTCTTCAAGAAAAAATTGAACTTGGTAGCGGTTATGAAAGAAACAAGAAAGAAAATGATTTATTGTTGTCGAAATGTAAATACCAATAGTAAAGTGTTAAATTTATTGTATTTGAGATGCAGGAGTTTTTTTCAGTTAAATCTTGTATATTTTATTGTGCAGACGTCAACATAATTGCAAAAACAAGTACTATTACATTGCAAATAGAATATGTATTGGTATTCGTATTCGTGCATATTGACACTGATATTCGTACTCGCAAATACCTCAAATTTTATATTTGTTACTTCACTAATAATTAGGTAAAAGATATAACAATTAAGTTTATTTTAAAATTTTATTATTGCGGCATCTATTGCTCTGTAGTAAAACTTGAAGGACACAATACAATAATATAGTCCACAGTGTACATTCGATTAGAAGCACTGCCAGAGAAAGTACTAAAAAATACAATCCAATTATGTAGTCCACATCATTTATTCAGTTAGCCGTGCTGCCAGATTATCGTTATCGTAGTTAAATGAACAATTGGTTTAAAGGTGTATTTGATATACAATTTGTTATTTATTTAATGCGGTAGTATATCGATAAGCTCTGAAGAAAAAAATTAACTTACTGCCAGGCACACGATGTCACACGTATTCGTTCTTTCGTGTAATCACATTTAAAACAAAAACAAATTCTAAAATTCGATCAAAAGAATCCTCATGATTGTACTGATGCGTTCTGCTTGTCTGATGACTAAATTGCACCAACAAAACTTTCTTAATAAAAATTATTTTACCTTATAAAAAAGTTTCTTAAATGAACAAAGAATTCTGTAAAGCTAGATTTGAACTTGAGCCAAATAATTTCTTTCAGCATAAACCTAAAACAGTTCAACGTACAAACATTATTAAAAAAATTTTTATGAAATAATTATAATAAAACGAGAAAATCACAAAACAATCACGCCAAAAATCTACTCATGCATACTGAAACAAAAAAATTATTCACGCTAATCACGTGAGCGGAGTCCATCTCTTTTTACCCATATCAATTTGAATATTTTGTTGTTTTATGTCAATATCCAAAACAATTTGGGTGTATAGCGATGTACATTTGTGAGCTGGACCATGTTCAAAGAAGTCCTTTGCGTGATTCCTTGCATCTTTTTGTATTTGCAAATTGGACAAACACACAATAACACTTTCTTTATTTTTCAAGTTGAATTTGTGTAATAAGCGTGCATATGTTAGCAGCATCTTTAAACGCTTAAAGCTCCCTGAATATCGAACCGATTTAAATAAAATTAAGATTGGCACATCTATGTAAAGACCCGTTTTAAAACATATTAATCTTTCCAAAATCGGTTCAGCATTACAGCCCTAAAAGTGATATGAAAAATCGTATTTGCCAATTAATAATATAGATAGATATAGCTTTTTAGTTAAATTTTTGCAATATACATATACCATTAATAACTATTATCATTTTATTATAAAACATAATTATTATATTAAAAATTTATTTCATACAGCAAAATCTTTTAACTATATTCTTTGCGATTCATTTGATTTTCATTTGTCATCGTAATTTATCTGCTTTGAATAGAAACGAATTGAATAAAAAATTGTAGTAAAAGTTTCATCAACACCATTATAAGCAGTGATGGTATCTATAGAAAGAAGAAAAGCACCGTAAGCTGTTCCAAAAAGGGTAAAAAGTGCAAAAAATACCAAAAACGGGGTAAAAGAGCACCATTAAAAAAATATTTTAAAAATTTTAGTTACACAATTTATAAAAAAGTGAAAGTAAATACCCAAAATACAATTTAAAGTGTATGCTTTAAAATAAATAAAAGACTTGAGATCAAATAGCAGAATTAAATAAAATCACAATTCATTTAATAAAAGTAAAAGAAATGTAACAAAACAAAAACAGAAGTATAAGAATATACATGCTAAATATACATTTGGCACATACATATATAAAAATAAAGTAGTTTGCTTAGACAAAACTTAAAAGTATATGTACGAGTATATATCGCTCCTTTATTGCACCGTAGTCATTTATTAAAAGTGAAATATTAAAAGTGTTAACAGTTATGTATGTGGCCTATATTGGCTTTCTAGTGGGTATTCATTCGATTTGGATTAAGCATACATATGCTACTGAAAAACTTTTTACATATAAAGAAATACCTTCTGATGATTTGCACTAAAGGTGTGATGTGTAGTATTCAAATTCCTGTAAATTCTAAATAACAAGGAAGCGATTACAAAATGGGAATTCAAAGTTGAATAGAATTCATGATAGCATTTCAATCGATTGTTATTTAATTTTCGTTTATTTTGCTATCAAAAACATCCATTTCGTCTTCGCAATCAGGCCACAAAACAGTTGTAATAAATATTGAGATTTTTAGTATGATTCGTTCGAATGTATTTTCCTACAAATTTTTAAAGAACATGCTTTTGTTCAATAATCATAAAAATTTCCATATATCGCCGTTTAATTAAAAACCTATGGGTCAAACGGTTCAACTTTTTGTGTTCGCACAGAGTAAATATAATTCAACAAAACGGTGTGTTTTTAAGCAGATTGGCCAAGCGGTTCCGGAGAAAAGTGGACATTCCTCCACAAATTTTTAAGAACATGTTTTCGCTCAATAGTCATTTCCAAAGGCAGTTGGAAATTGCTACAACATGCATTTTCAAATTTTAAACCTTATTTAATATGCAGTAACGCAATTACTGAATTTTAAGATAATCGGTTTCTAATTGTAGGCAAAAAGCACCAAAAAAATCACGAAAAGAACCAAAATGCTATCACTGATTATAAATCTTCCTTCTGATTTTAAATGGTTCAAAATACAAACTTGATTTTCTTTTTTGGTGAACCTAGCTAAAAGAAAACCTACCACTTCATAAAAAAAGATAACAATTTTGTTTGCATAAGACATGGGGCAATATAATATCAAAACATTAAAAAAAGGGTCAGTTTGTCTTTTTTATCCAAAAATTCAGGCTGGTGCTTGCCTTGGCTCAGTGACACATTGATTGCGGTAAAAGTTTATACATAAATAATTCAAATGGTAGCAATGACAAAGGTTCTGCCAAGAACTAAAATGCAATAAACTCTGAGTTCATAAGATATGTTTCGAAGCATACTTTGCGGCTGAAGATTGTCATTAAAATTTAATGGTGTTGGCAGTCAATTAGTTTAAACAGTTTCTGTAATTTTTTATTAAATCTTGGCGTTTCTAGTTTACATTGCAATTTAATATATCGCATTTGATCAACAAGAGGGTATTAACTCAAAATTTTTAAATTTTCAGTAGAGTCAAAAAACTGTTTGTGGCCACATTTTAACAGAATTTAAAAATTCAAATATACCATAGGAAGCAAATTCCATTTGAAAATATATATATACATTGTTTTTGTTTTAAATTTTACCAATCATTGCAAAAAAATCTATTTTTTGAGTTAACACCATTTTTTTGAAATTTATCGATTTTTTTTACAAGTTCCTTAAGATCCTTTTTCTTATTTTCAGACAGGGGTAGCATTTCCGAATAAATAGAAGATAAACTGAATAATTGAAATTAATATAACATTAATATAAAGAAAAAAAATGAATTAAAAGCTTACTTAAGATTTCCCAATAGCTGGTACATTTGAATTTGTTTTTCTGGGCCGTTATTTTTGAAAAATCTTTATCTTTATAGGAATTTTTATATAAAAAAGAATTAGGATTTTCGTATTCTACACGCAAAACTTTGATATTATGCCAGTTAACATTTTCATTGGCATCATTTTTAACAAAATTTTTACCCCATTGCTCTTGTAAGCTCTTAAGATCATAAAATTGATCATACTTTAAGGCATGAACTTTATATGGCGTGCCAGTCTTTTTAGCGGTGGCTATTAACGTGATGTATTGGTCTGCCGTATATGTATATCGGTTTGCTTAAAAGATGTCGTTTGACTTGCTTTTCAATAACACTATGAACGTTATCTCCTTCATTTTGGAAGTGGCCTTGAATTAAATATTTGTGTGTTATGCTCCGTATGTTATATTTTTGAACAGCATAGAAATACATCGAAAGCAGGTATTATTTTTTTGCTGTCCACAGCAGTTGTCGGAGTAAAAAATTAAATCCAAATCTTGAGTACTTTTTGCTTTTTGCACAATTTTTTGAATATATAAGAAAACACACGTTCCAACTTCATTCGACCCACGTTTTCCATCGGTTTCAGCCCAAAAGTAACATTCTACAAATTTCGCCTTAAGGTCACTTACTGTAAAGTTGTAACAATTTATTTTGCTTTTATAAAAAAAGCTTGAAGTTAGTCCTTTTGGCAATGGAAGAACTGCTTGCAAATCATAAACAGCTACATTACCATGTTGTTTATCTATATCTTTTTCTTTTCGACATAGTTCTTTTTCTTCGTGGTGTGAAGTGTAATCCTCATTTAATTTTTTTTTCCATTTTCATCAGAATTGGAAAACGATGCGCAGAGATCACATTGATCTTTTTTCGGCTTAAAAAATGAAATATTAAATTCTTCCTTGAATATTCTGCGGAACATCATGTTGCTTCCAGGTGTTGAATGATTATTTTTACAGATTTCTTCATAGTCCTTGTATAAGTCGGCAATACTTTTACCGCTCTCTATAAACTCACGGGATGTTTGCGCGCGCAAGTAGTGGGACTCAATTTTTGGAATATCTTTTATAAATTGCCTTATTCCATCTTTGATTTCTGGGCTAACGCACCTGTGCTTATTATGCTTTCCACGGTAATCAGGTTCCACAAATCCTTCTTCGCTCGTTTTTTTAATTACTGTTGCAATAACTTTATCATTTATGTCGAGAGTTGATTTAAAAATTTTTTTGCATACTTGAATAAGTTTTGAGTCCATTTCCAAGAAAAAAGCGTTGTTTAAACTACGATAATTTTGAGTGCTTGAATATATATATTTGGGGCTTATAGGTTTTGTGTGACTTGAAATGAATTCCCTCTGTCTTTGTAAGTCACTTGTATCCCAATACTTTTGAAATATTTGATAACGTGAAGATTCTGTTATTTTTTCGTTGCACCTAAAACGGCAGTTTTCTCCACAAGGAGTTCGCAGGCGCTTTTCTTTTATTTTATATGTACGATTATATAGCGAAGTATATGAATATCCTGAGTTTCGCAAATGCTGTTGGCGTTTTTGTTTCTTGTTTTGTGCCTTATAATTAGTAAGTTTTTTTCTTCCGTTAACCACTTCCTGCATTTCTATGTCCGAAGAACTGCTTTGACTTACTAACGATGGATTGAAATCGTCATTGGAATCACTGCTGAATGGATCTGCAGAGCTATAACTATTATTATCACTATGAATATCCTGTAAACGCAAAGGCGCAGAATAATGTTGTAGGTTTGGACACGTCATATTGAATTTTTATTAACTATTGTTGGTTTGACCAATATAAAATACAATGATTTTTATATATTGCAATGAGTAATTGATTTCGTTATCAACAAGTTTTTATGTTAAAGTAGATTTACTAAAAACACGATATCATGTAAATGGTTATAACTAAAGAATTTTTTCATGAAAAGGGTCACAACTCAAAAAAAATTTGAACAATTTTTTCATAAAAAGAGTCACATTTCGAATTAAAATTATAGAATAAAACAAATTTTATCAAAAAAATAGTATCAACTCAAAATACAACCAAATATAAATAAAACAGTTTGATTATTTTTAACATAAATAAAGGCTCAAATCAAAATAATACCTTTTTTATGAAAATATACGATTCATACCTATTTCAACTTTTGTAATTTGGAATGAATTTCCGTCATCCCACGTCAAATTTGGTTGATAAACAGACCGGTTTCGACTATGTGCCATCTTCAGTGTTCTCTCAGTAACTAATCGTTTTTTGTGTTGTCCCTTGTCTTTTGTATTAACTCGAAATAATACCTTTTTGTTGAAATAAAGGTAATCACTACATTATCATGAATATGGTCTCAAAAGTGGTTTTCGAGATGAAAGAGTAAACGGAATACGTTGAAATTTTTACAGTAGATAGATATTGATGTTGTTAGCTGATTTCTTGAAAAAAGTGATATTTTAAAAATTTTGAGTTAATACCCTCTTGTTGATCAAGTGCGATATATGAATAAATAATAGATTTTTATAGTTCTTGTGAAAAATATCCTTTTCCCCATTATCATGCATCCACGCACGGTATACATAGATTTTCATGCGACAAAAAAATCTTATTGAATTTTTATTTTTCAATTGTTTCTGTATTTGTATTGAAAATTGTCACCTATTTTCGTCATTATTGGAGAACTTATGAAAAGTTATTTAGTGCAATAAACAATCTTTAAGCAGCAGACCGATTAATTTTTAAGTCACATGAACAAAAAAAAACCCGAAATAATGCAACCGTATTTGGCTTAAGAAGGAAATATAAAATACAGTAAAACTTGGTTATAACGAACTAGCATATATTTTGCGGTAAATTTCATTAATTTTTCTCATGTTCTCATAACAATGTTCTCATAACAATAATGACAAGACTCATGTTTAATCTTGAATTTTTATTATTCGAGATGGCACAGAATAAGCTTATATGGTTCAAATTGCCTATAGCTTTTTTCTTTATGCTAATGTTTTTATTTTTGTTTTTACTATGTTATTATGGAATTTGTTTTGATAAGCTTTTAAAAATGATATCCATATTTTCCCTAACTTTTAGCAAAATGTAATGCCCATGCTTTCATTTCGAATGTTTATATAAGTTGGTGGTATTTTTCTTGGCTTGTTAACATACACTCTTCTTTATATCGCCAATGAAAACTGTCATTAGCAATTAATACCGGAGGCCAGTTAAATTACCCCTATCAATATTTAAATTTTATCATCACTAACTAACGTAAAATTAACCCACTTTTAATCGTTGGTTGTATCCCATGCACCATTTTTCTTTTTACCTTTTATTTTTACTTAAGACAAACTTTTTTGTTTGATTAATACGTACTTGAGTAGGTTTGTTTTTAATGCCTAGTTGTTTTTTTTTTTGTTGAGTTATTTCATCAATTTCAAATAGTTGTATGACAAATTTTAACAATGGGTTAATTTAAATTGTAACAATGGGAAAATTTAAATAATGATCATGTTAAAGTTGTGTTTGTTTTAAAACAATAAAAAATACGCCAATGCAAATAAGTGTTGTATTCTTTGTCGGGTCATAGTTTGTATAAATAACATTTGAAATCACGCTAAGGGAGTCACTTTAAAAATGGCGAATAAATAGAAATGCACATGAACAGTAATGATTGGATCCCGAAAACCGACGTTGTTTCTGTTCTATCCTGTAATTTGAAATTAATTGATGGTAATTTTTCACTTGCTCCTTTGGAATATTCATATTAAAAGCTTGTTTCTTTGGAATACTAAATTAAAAACTTTTGCTTAATAATAATCACTATGGATATACATATTTTTTAGTTGGGTAGTACTAAAAGGAATTAACACATAGTTAAAAGTTGTTTACATTTTACATTACTACAGATTAACTATACAATCAATGCAGCTTTATAAGTTCAAAAAGTGTAATAAAGCGTGTTTTTCGTAATTTTTCATCAACGAAATTAATCTAGTTTTAGTAAAATTTACGGTAGTTGAAGTTGTTTTTTGAAAAGCTGATTGGGTTTTGAACTCGATCGGTTTAGTAGTTTAAAACTTATTTAATTTTTTTTTTCAAAAACTTCATTTTTGAAAAGTGACCAAATCTACCGAGCCGAATCGGCTCATTATTTGTAGAATGCCGTAAATTTAGTTCCGATATGCTAAGGCATTCTTAAGTTATGAGAATTTGACATGCATACACACATACAAACATGTATACATCCTTACAGATATCACCGTAAATATATTAAAAATGGATCCACACACTCAAAACGTCGAGATCTGATAAAAACTCCATTTTCTAAAACATTAGTAAAAATCAGCAGCTTCCAATTTTTGATGGCGGAAAGATAAAAACATAGCGGACAAAATTATCTTTAAAAGGACGAAAATTCAGGAAATATTACAAAATCCCCGAAAATTGGTTGAAAATCGTGGAAAGTTTTAAAATGGGAAAGCATTCAGTAGAATGACTTTCTTGAAAATTCGCTTAGTTTTTCTTAATGCGAAAAATTGCATCAAATTCGTTAATAAAGTTAACACGAACAAAACTAGCAAGAAGCTTTCTCAATTTCACCATCACCATTTTCCAACGAAGATAACACACCTACTCGTTGGTAGGCATATTAATTGCCTGCATATGACTTCTCTTTAAATCAAAAATATATAAATATATATAAGTGTTGTGTTTTTCTTCCGACGGGGTTTGATGCAATTTGGAATGAATTTCCGTCATCCCACGTCAAATTGTAATTTGACGTGGGATGACGGAAATTCATTCCAAATAAATATATATATTTATGAAAAACAAGCAAAAATTGCAAAAGTGAATTGAAATTCATTAATATTGCAAAACCCTCCGAGTAGTTTAAAAAATCCTTAAACTAAAAAAAACAAACACATAAAAATTATGAAAAACAACGATATCGCTTTAGCCTCTTTATTTTGTTAAGGCTGTGAATTTTGTTTGCAATCTTATAATTATTTACGCCGGTTGATTAAAATTTTGTTTAACTTAGCAAATGCTTATGGGGCCATCAAACTGGATTCTCTGTTGACTTATTGAATGAAATGTAAATATGTATAAGCGTTCTCAATATCATTTGATAAGATGCACTTCATCATCAACTTCAACTGAAAAAAACATGTGTGTACAATGAACTTAATTACCGGCAACTTTTTCACTTAAGGACGATATTTTGGTCATGGAATTGTGTTGGTGCTTTTCCTCATTATTCCAAATTTGATTATTTCCCATCTGTATTTTAGGGTTTTCTTGTATAGTTAACCATTAAAACTTTTGTTTAAATATTCTAGCAATTTTGTTCCTGTACAAGGAGCATGTATGTACAATCGTCTATACATATGAATATGATTGTGTTGTCATGGGCGGGTGTAATAAATGTACAAGTTCTGTATATGTTTATAGCTGTATCCCCCTTGGAGTAAAAACAATAACGCAAATATGAAAACATCATGGTAAACGTTGTACCAATTGTTTGATCCAATAGAATAATTTCCTACTGGATATTAAATTTTAATAAAGCATTGTTTTAATTTATACCTGAAGTATTTTTGAAGAAAATTCTTTTGCTTCTATGTCAACTATGAGGTGAAAAGAGGATATTCCTACACGGTCGCATAGTACCGGAGAATCAAATTAAATCATACATTTGTAGACCGTTGTTCCGATTGGCATACAATTTTACATAACTTGATTGATTACGATGCACCATATTAAAATAAATGTCCCTGGAAAATTTTATTAAAGCCGAGGCACATGGAATCCGTCGTACGTTATACGTCGCTTTTTTAACTGACAATATGATGAAATACAGGTTTTCTTATGAGCTTTGTCCCATTTCGTACGTCTCCGTCAACGCAAAGTACTAAAGTTGAGCAACTTTTAACGTACGTTGAGTACTTTGAGTACGATCAGTTTTTATACCCTTCACCAAAAAATTTGGAAAGGGGATATATGGGTTTGTCATTTCGTATGTAATTTCTTCATTATTCATTTAGGACCCCATAAAGTATGTATATTCCTTATAGATAGAAAAGTCGAATGAGCGATGTCCGTCTGTCCGTCTGCTATATTTTGGTGTAAGTAGAATTAAGGCCTGACAGAACATAGATATATAAATTTTATACCATTCTCTTGGAATTTTTCATAAAATTGTTCGGTTTGAAAATAACAAAACTCGGTCCAATAATTAAAGAGATATATGTTATATGTCCTATGCTGTTGTTTTTTATGGCCCCAGCTGTCCTACGGTCAATTTTATGAAGCAGATCTCTACGAAGGTTTATACTGAAAATAATTGAAGTCTTTCCATTAACGGCTAAAATATGGGGTGAAAAATGGGTATTCGAAATAATTTAACTTTTAAAAATTTTAAAACTTTTTTTGGAAAAGTTGCGTTGGGATTCATACCTACAACCTACTGTTTGGTAGTCACAAGCTCTCCTTATGCACTACAGAGCAATTGTATCTTTTGTAGTAGTTTACGCGTTTAAGTACATAATATAGCTTATTTATTATAAAATACAAAAACTTGAAATTCTAAATTTTTTCTTTTTGTCACACATACATATATTACACACAAACTGAAATGCGTTCATGTGCCCTTGTACACATTGTGTGTATACATGTGCATTAACAAACAGTCGAAAAGCAAAGATTTTTTGTTTTTTTTTGTTTGTTTCTTTAAACTTATTTTTGTATGTTTATTAGTATAATATTATGCGTGCATATTACAGTATTTAACGCTAATATTTTCTTTTCGTATATAAATAACCATAATTATTTTTTATATTTTTAATGTAATGGGTCGTCAAGACACTATGTAAATATACAAAATCAATGAAATTGAATTTTAGTTTTGTTTTAAAAACGTATTAACATTTAATTTTTTTATGACTATTTGTGATTTCAGAGGAAAGGCAAAATTGATGCTATACCCTGCTTTATACTTGTGTGCACAGAATAATAATTTTGATTATTTTCTGTATTTAGGCGCAGAGCGAATATTTTTTAATTGAAAATTTTTTTTTTTGCTTTTGGGATTTTATATTCACAACTTGGTATTTGACTGTTGCTTTCAATATAAATTCTCATAAGAAATGCTTCTTTCATTCTGTAACAACAGTGAGATAATCTTCAAAAGCACTTCAATTAATTGCTTTTTCTAAAAATGAAAACAAAGTTTGATGTAAGAATTTAATTTGATATCAAGCTCCAAAATGTAATTAGCAAAGAAACTAAAAAATTGAAAACCCCGCGAAAATAGCGCATATTCGAAAAATTGCAACTGCAATATTGGAAATTATTCCCAAAATTTATTTTAGAAAAATCATGGCAATCGGCAGCCAAAAAAAAAAAATCTTGAAAAAATCTCTAAAATGCCAAAAATTCTTAAAAATATGCGAACATCAGGAAAATTGTATGATTCAATATTGATTAAAAAACAGCAAAATTATAGAGTAAAAAAACTTACAAAATATCATTTCCATTGTGAAAATTAAACTTTTATTAAAAACTATTTTGTATTTGGAATAGAAATTTAAAATGCATTTGTATTTTAATAAAAGTATTGCAAATACCTACTTTCCACAAATTTATATTTAGCTTCTAGATTGCATTATCCAATTGAATAATTTAATGCGGGCTTAATTAAAATGTATTCTAAGAATATTTCGCAGTTCATCAAATATTTTTCAAACAATCAGTTCCTATCGTATACATACATATGAACTTTGGATTTTTAGATCGAAATGTTTGGGGAAAATTTCCAAAACATTTGTAAAGTGTAACGATAATAGTTCGGAGCTGTAAAAATCGCGTCTAAAAATAGTATATGCATTCATATTTGTATTTAATATTTTTTTGTGCTTATTTTCGTATTTTCCCCAATTCAACATATACAAAATGATAAGTTAAGATCTTAGGAGATAAAAAATTGATTTTTTCATATTCATATAAAATGAACTGGTCTTACATTCATTAAAAACACCTAAGAAATCATAGTTTTGCGGAATATTACGGAAATATTACGAAAATAAGAATCTATGGGTTGGATTTGAGAGCAAAAAGCTTTCTGTTTGCGATTTGATCGTAATTTTTCATATTTAGTTCTCTGCCTTACACAGTAAAATTTTAAAAACGTCGACAACTTACTGAATGCGTTATATATTTATTTTATCTCTGTACAAAATCCTATCTGATAACATATTAAATATTTTTGAAAAATAAACTTTTATCGTTCATAAAATTGGAAAAAACGCAAAAATTAAAAAAATATATTATAAATGAGATTGTGCCCTGGTTTTTTAAATAAACTGTGAAACAAACGTTTTCAAATAAAAAGTAAAAGTAATAAAAACAACTAAAACGTATCAAAAATTCTTAAAAAAATAGTTCTGGATTCGAAACCGTGCCAACGGGTAGGGTACGGTTTCAAATCCTGAACAACCATTTGCTATTTTTTTAATTTTTGACACATTTTAGTTATTTTTATTATTACTTCTACTTTTTATTTGAAAAAGTTTGTTCCACAATTAATTGTGTGTTACAAATACAGTGTTACAAATTTGTTACGGAATTCATAATTTATGGCTGACTTCATAAATGCAGTTTGCAAAGCAACACTAGGATGCCTTGTAAACTTATGCAGCCAGTGTTGCTTTAGAAGCTGTGTTTATGAAATCAGCCTATACAATGGAATAGAGATGAGAATCAATAATGCATGATTGTGATTAATTTTTGGTTTCCATCACGTGAGGGTGCGTCCGTGAGACGGTGAGTGGCAATTTTTTTCCTTTAATGTAATTTTTTCCATTTAAATTTTTTTTCGTATTTCGTGGGCGTGAATTTTCGTGATTGTGACTTCTTTCGTCGCTCCATACTATGGTGAAGGGTATACAAGATTCGGGGCAGCCGATTATATCTCTCTTACTTGTTTTTGCTTCGCTTTTATTTATCTTTTTGTGTTGTGTGGTGACAAAATTAATTTAAATATAATTAAATAAAAATTACAATTAAAAGAAACACCAGAATATCCCCGAACTCCATTGAAAATGTGTACTTTGATCAAATCAAGCTGATTTAATGTCCGTCAACAAAGTACTGATTGTGTCAACCTCCGATACTTTAATGTCAGTTGAAAAATGTGTGCTTCGGCCTTTATTCTTTAATAAGAAATAAGATTAAATTGAAAAAAGTTTTAAAACTTTTGGTTAATTTTTCAAATTAGAGAGTTTTTTGCTTCTCCTTGAAAATTTGTTCAATGCAACTTTTATGAATTCATATGACGATATAAAATATATGTGTAAATTGTTCAATATCTAAAACCAGTACTTAATTTTTTCTGATGACGATTTTTGTATACTGTTTTATGTAAATGTGCATATTTAAATAAGAAAATTGTTGACTCAATGAATAAAAATGTTTGAGTTTTTTATGATAACGAGTTTGTATATTTGATAAACAAAATTGTATCTGTGGTTATTAAAAATATTATTGTATTTGAAAAGATATATTATTGAAAAATTATTATTCAAATCAATACAGACATTTTCGAGTTTTTCGAGTTTATTTTTATTTTCAAAAAATACGATTGCTAAAAATTTACTTTTTTCTGTGTGGGCTTGCGAGAAAAAAGTGTGTCTGTATTTCAATGTGAAACTATATATTTTTTATTGGAGATTTTATATAGTGATCATGAACAATCCGACAAGAAAATCTGGGCGACGGCGGCGCAACATCTTCAATATTTATTTTCATGAAAAAACTTTTTGTTTTTCGGTTTTATTCTTGCAATAATGTGCTATTTTTTTAAATTTATTAATCGAAATTGCCTTGATATGTTTTTTCAAAGATTTTCAAAAACTTTTGTTTGTTGACGGCTTTTTGCTAGGCTGTATACATGCATTTCATTGGTGCTACTGCCTACTATGCTTTATTCTTTTGTAGTTTTTGAAATTCTCATTGTTTTTTTTAAACTTTGTGTATAAGATAAGAGGTTTGTAACATTTCAAAAATGTGGTTTATGGTCTACTGATGATTTGGCAATAGCACCAATGAAATGCATGTACATATATAGAATAGTTAGAAAACCAGTCTTCTGCTACGTATCCAGGCCATTCCCATTACGAGTACTAGGTTCTCGAGCCCACATCCCGAGATGTGCTACCTAGCCATCTGAGCCTGGTATTCTGTAGCCTGGGAAAGTGACATAGAATGTGTTCCACTGTCTCCAGCTCCTTAGGGCCCTTATACAACACACAAATATCCGACAAGTCCGATCCATCCTGCCAATCAGGCAATGGCCCGTGATACGAGGGCGGATCAATAAGTCTGTGACTTTTCGAATTCCATCGTACTTATATGAAATGCAGCACTGTTCCCATCAAGTACCACCTGTTAATAGACTACTGTCGAAATTTTGATCAAGTGTCGTCATTTACTTTGCGTTTAACAGCTGTTCAAAACATATAACCACGTGAATTTTTCTAAAAATGGAAAAAAATGAATTTCGAGTGCTCGTCAAACATTATTTTTTGCGACATTTCCCGTCAATTAAACCAAGGAAAAGCTCGATAAATACTATGGGGACTCGGCACCATCGATTTCAATGGTAAAAAGTGGTTTACTGACTTTCGTTGTGGTCGCACAAGTACAAATAACGCTGAACGTTCTGGACGGCCGATTGAGGTCAGTACACCCGGAAATGTCGAAAAACTCCGCGATATGGAGTTGGCCGATCGAAGAGTAAAAGTGTGTGAGATTGTTGATGCCATAGCATTTCATATGGCATTGTGGTTTCGATTTTAAGTGATCAGCTAGGTTTAAGAAAGTTGTCTGCAAGATGGGTGCCGCGTTTGCTCTCAATTGACCATCAACGTCAACGTGTGACAACTTTGTTTGGAGTTGTTTAACCGCAATCCGAATTGGTGCCTCATCCGCCATATTCTCCAGATTTAGACCCTAGTGACTACTTCCAATTTCCAAACCTAAAGAAATGGCTCAGTGGAAAAAGATTTAGTTCCTAAATCCTATTTTTTGAAAGGGATACAAAAACTGGAGAAATGTTGGACTAAGTGTATTGAGTGAAAAGGCGACTATGTTGAAAAAAAATTTTTCTTTTGCAAAAAAATAACTGTGTTTCACACATTTTCACACGGACTTATTGATCCGCCCTCGTAACTCCTATCATGGCTTACTTTTGCAGTCCGTTCGGGTTAGTTCTGCTCAGAGCCCATTCTCTGGTCCTTCCGAAAAAGAAACCTATCGGTGATCTAACCGCCTCTAGACGATCCTGATCCTCTATTTCTGACCCCAGTCATGCTAACTCATCAGCTATTTCATTGCCGTTGATATTGTAGTGACCCAGTGTCCAACACATAGCCCTCTAGAATTTATCGCAGAGGTCTCCAACAATTATCTACTAGCTCGGAGTTCACGTGACAGCCCCAGACCCCCGCGCTCGTGCCCCTTAATTTTGAGCCATCAGTGAATATAGCAAATGCCCTTACCTGACCAGCTCTACCTAGTCGGTAACATTACCTCCGGCAAACACCCAAAATCTACCTTAGTGCTCACATATTCAGTGGAGCCGGGCAAGCCTAAGTAATAACGCCCATTGCAAATCTCATTTAAGAATCGCAAGTGGCCCTACGTGAGATTTTCTAACAGTCCTAATTCCCTCAGTCTCAGAACGCTCCTGGCCGCTAATCCCATCACAAATTGCTGAGTATGCAGAAGGTGTAGAATAACGTACAGGGTCACCTGAGGAGTGGTCCTCATGGCACCTGTTATGCCGATTGAAGTGCACCTCTGACCTTTAGACAGAAGGTTCCATCGACTAGCAAGTCTCAATGCCTCCCACCAAACGCTGCATCCAAATGTAAGAATGGGTCTAACCACCGATGTGTATAGCCATCCAACTACTGACGGCAGGAATCCCCAACTACTACCTATCGATGATCTGCAAGCGTAGTAGTCATTAAGACCCGTTTTAAGTATCTCCAGAGAATTTCTTTTCCACAACCGCTTGCTGTATAGAAAGACTTAGCACTGTCAGATAGCCTAAGCTCTACTCCATCTAGTACCGGTAACCTATAATTTTCCACCTTGTGCCTCCTAGTAAAAAGAACTAAGTCGGTCTTTTCCGGATTGACACCCAAACCCTTATCAGTGGCCCACGCTGACAGTTTGCCAAGCGCCCATTGCATGACTTTGCTCATTGTCGGCAGAGACTTACCCGATACTAGTATCACCACTCCATCCGCGCAAGCCACGACCTTCTGTTCTAAGCTGTCAAAGTGTTGTAACACTCTTCTGCTAAGCATCAGAGTTATCCACTCGATCAGGAACAGCGGACCACCTAAATCATCCAGAGCCTGCCGGATAGCCTCCAAACTCAAATTGTTGAAATCACCCTCTATATCGAGGAGTGCTTCCAGGGTGTATTCCCTGGTTTGCAATCCCCGCTCTATAGAACCGACCACATCATGAAGCGTACTCTCAACAGACAGGCGTGTTGAGCGCCACTGATTATGCCGGTGTCAATCTTCGTCCTCAAATGTAGATCAATCAGAGTCTCTAGTGTCTTCAAGAGGAAAAACGATAGGCTGATTGGTGTAAGATCTTGGGGTTCCGAGTGACCGGTTTTGCCTGCCTTAGGAATAAAAATAACCTTGATCTCTCTCCACCCTCTAGGAATGTACCCATACAGCACACAAGCCCGGAAGAGTTATACCAGCAATTAACCCCCATGCACCTTATCCAAGGTGATCTCATACTCCACCGCTTCCCTTATCTCGACTCCCGAGGGGGTTACTACACTCCATCTGTTCGCCCGACCTTGGATCCACGCACCCCGGGAAGTGAGTCTCCATAAGCTTACAGAGAGATTCAGAGCTAGATTCCGTCCACGAGTCGTCCGATTTCTGAATAAAATCCAAGACTACAGGGTCCTTAGATAGAATTCTTCTGAACCTGGACATTTCGTTTATAGAATCAACTGACTCGCTAAATTTGATCCATTCATTATACTAAATACTTCAGCATTCTACTCAAGATCCCCAAGTTGCAATTGTTTCCTCTGAGGTTATTAAGACAGAATTTGATAATTCTTTTTTTTTAAACACAAACCGCAAAGCCATTTTGGCTTGTCTGCAGCAACAATCAGGGTCTAGGCAGGAATCGAACCTGCGACTCCCAGACTAATAGTCTAGTACGCTAACTATTAGTCTACGGGGACGTTCAGAATGGAATAAAGCTTTCCTGTGACGCTTTGCCAGCATTCGCTGTATATTCTCTAAGGTCAACACTTTCAATCAACACCTACACTTGAACTGACCTCTGAATATAATATCTCATCTTTTCGGCGTTCAATATCGACTTGGAGTAGCGAATGATAAGACTCTATGAACTTCTTTTCAGTTAATTTCTCTCGAAATGATTTAAAATTAATGAATGTAAATTTTAATGACTAATTTTTCATTAGTATTTTTTTACCAAGCATTTTAAAATAAACAACACTTTGAACGTTCGCAGATATGTATTTAACTCAATGTGAAGAGAGATACAAATTGTTTATTAATGTTGAATTATATTGATTTCTTTGACAATTTTAATATAAAGTTTATACAATACATGCTTCACACATTTACAATTTGTAACAGTAGTACCTTTCATAATGGGGTACTCAGTCTTATTTAATTTAAAGATGAAGCTCGGAAATTTTATTATTAAACATTGTTTTGCTGACTAAATAATAATAACATATTTTCAAAAAAGCTTTAGTTCCAGATGTTGATTAAAAACATCCTTTAGAACAGGACATATTGTATAAGTTCTTAGCGGGAGGTCAGAGTAGTGGAAAATTGCTGTAACAGCATTTGCATTTCATATGAAATTTTAATAAAAAAGTGAAAATATATTGTTGTTGAAATATAAAAAATATATAGTGGAAATGAATTCTGCTTATAGTTATGAATGATTCTGCATGTGCACACATGACTGTGTATGTACATATGTATGTAAATATAGTGGGATCAACACAACACCAAATAGAGTTCAACTGCTGGCTTCTGTTTTTTCATTTCTTTTGCATACTGATGATGTAGTATAATGATGTAATGACTCTTGTGTCATTGTTACTTGAACAACAACAACAACAGAAAAAATACTATCTATGATATTACTGTTGCAAGTATGTATGAGTGTTGGTTTTATGCCGCCGAACAACAACAGGCAGTTCATTGCAAAAATGCGTTTATGGTTTGATGATTTACAATCGAAACAATAAATATTCACACGGCCAGTGCACACATTATTTGCGATTTATGCTGTGCGAGCAATATTTCATGAAGCCACACATGTAAATTTATGCAATTATTAATTTTACGCGTTCCCGCCTTCCGGCTCAACAGTTCCTTTTTTGTCCTTATTTTATTTTGTTCATATGAATAAATAGTCAGTTACCTCAGTACACTACATAGGAAGTTTGTAGTATCTCCTGGTGCATGAAAAATGCGAGTTAATTGTAGGATGGTTAATTCGCATAGATTTTTCTTAACTTTCTCTTATGACTTGGGGTTGCCCGGATTTTTCACTTTCCGGGAAATGGGAATTAATACATTGCCCTGACAATATTAGTTTTGATAAAATTTAATTTATCAACTAAAAATTATGGAAAATTAATTTTTATAATTTTTTTTAATTAAAAAATTTATTAATATTTATGAGTAATTTGTTGAACTGTTTAGGTTTATATTGAAATGAATTTTTGGGTTGAGTTCAAATCTGACTTTACCCAGATTAAATAATACGGTTAAATAGTTGATATTCCTAGTCACTAGTACCCACCGTCAAAAGTGGTAAAATCGGACAAAGAACACTATAGTTTAAAAAACTAAAAGAATTTGAACATACATACATAGTATGCATGTTTGCGTTCATTTGTACAATATGATACATTTTTGTACATTAATTTTATAAAACTTTTTAAAAAGAGAAAAAAAATTTATAATAATTATTAAATTAATCTAATTTATCTCGAGCTATAGGTCATTTTTTTATAAAAAACGTTTATAAAATTTTATTAGATAACCGATATTTTGCCACTTCCTTTTGTGGCTTCTTCAGGGAAATATAAAATTTTTTTTAAATTTTTTTTTATTATTAATTTTTTTTTTAATTTTTATTTTTCCTAGAAGAAGCCACACAAGGAAGTGGCGAAATATCGGTTATCCAATAAAATTTTATAAACGTTTTTTTTATAAAAAATTGACTTATAGCTCGAGATAAATTAGATTCATTTAAAAAACAAAAGGTCGAAAAAATATATAAGAATAATTTATAATAATTATTCTAAATTAAACAGGTGAATTTCATTGTACAAAATTTTTTTTCTCACAATGAAACAAAGAGTTGTGTTGAATTTGCTTTGGTGCCACCAAAGATTTAAAAGGCACCGAAATTTAAAAAAAGCGCACCGCGCACCAGCTAAGGAATATCTAGCAGAAAAAATTTTAAAAATCATCGAAAACGGTGCGAAAACACCCATTTGACAACGCTGATCGCGTTAAGTTAAGTTTCTTTGACGTTAGTAATTATCCTGTTACTATTATTACATATTCTACTAATTCCAATTACGCGAATATTTATGCAAGTTTTTTTATTTCGACAGAGTTGGCGAATTTATCTTCTTAGTATTCTGATTCGAAATATCTTATGAAATTCTTAGAGGAACAAGTGCCATATGTGTTCAATGACTTCAAAATATTGACATCATTATTTGTAAGTGAAATTGGTAAATACTTCTCTTCAATGACATCTTTTTATTAAGTAATGAGTTAAAATACCGAAATAGAAATAGTGAAAAGTATGTATTTTATATGTTCATTGACATATTAACTCCTTACTTTGCCATCGAAGTTTTTGCTGGGTTCACATGTATTTAATTGTTAATATTACACTTTAGGTTGCTTGAGGTTCAACTACAATCATTAGAAAATTATAATTATTTCCGGTAAAAAACGGGTTCCAAAAAATCGGAATGTCGAAATATTTGAAATTATAAATTATTCGAAACCGGTTTTCAAATACTCTACCGAGTACTCATCGATTTTTATAAATGTTTATACATTAGCGTGTCCGCTAGATGTATGGAGGATTTTTTTCAGATTTCTTATGTTCTCTCCCAATAAACCGGTTCAGTTTTGTGTAAAAAAATTACAAAAAAATTTCATAGCGATGAGTTGTGTTTTAGGGGGTGCGTGCGCCTCTCAATGTTGGCCTTCAAGCATATTTATTCAAATGCATATCTTTAAAAAAAACATTTTCCAAGAACATGATATGTGACAATATTTTACAAAAAAATTAAGAAAATAACCAACAAAATACCAAAATTATATTTATATGGAAATTGTTTTTTTTAAGCATGTACGGTAAGAGATTATAAGCCTAATTATGAATAATAATTCCCCGGGAGATTTCTCCCTTTTCCCCAAAAAAGAGGTTGTTCACATATTAATTGTTTGCATATTATGTGTGAAAAAAAGAAAAAAAAATTATAAATGGGCTTGAAGGCCAACTTTCTGGGGCGGTATTTTTTTACCTAAAACTGAACCTATTTGGAGGGAGAGAATATAAGAAATAGAAAAAAATAACGAGTACTCTAATGTACATACACACCACTAAGAATATAAAAAAGATCAGAATAAACAAAGTTCAACTTATTTGATTTCCAAGGAGATTTGAAATCAGGTGATGTTATACGTGTAGGAGGTGTTCTTATCCGCCTTAGTATGAAAGTATATTTATAAAATCCATATAAAAAACAAGGAATAATTTTTTACGGCAAGAAATATTAATTCTGTTTCACTCGTGCTGATCAATATTCTATATTTTTTTATTTAATAAGAAGACAATTCTTGAAAAAACCTTTAGTGACAATACTCTAACCCATAAAATATAACGCAAATGGTTTCGCCGTTTTAAGAATGGTAACTCCAGCGTTGAAGAAAGAACAGCTAAGCGATTTGAAGTGAAAAAGTTGTAGATACTACGTGAAGAAAATACGATCCAAGCAAAAGATCAACTTAAATAACTCGTAGATAGATTATAAAATATTAAGTTCCCTTGCAACTAGAACCAATGGAAATGTTCAAAAAGCAAGGGAATTTCGTGTTATATGAACTGAATATAGAAACGTTAAGATGGTGACTATAACTAGTCAACAGCTGATTTGGACTGACTAGAAATTGATAATCAGCGTTTCGATTCGAATAAAAATTTTCTACGTTTTGCAAATTTGGTATTCTGCGTTGCGTACCTCGCATCATTTCGATTAAATAAAATGTAAGTATAAAATTGTTTTGTAATGAGTTCTTTATTTTTTTGTCAAAGAACACAACAACTGACCGATATGAAAAGCTGGCAAATTTAATGACAACCAAGGATGATGATGAGGATGAAGTTCCAAATGATTTATAGAAAATGAAAACATCACCTCCGGCGCTGGAATAGTTTGGCCACATATACCGCTTATTCATATTCTTTCTTTTTTTCTTACTTGTCGTATTTAACTGATGTGTTTATTTAATTAGTGTTACCACAATATTTATTTTTTATCATAACATTTATCATTACCTTTTTCACTAAGTTGAACTTTTTACAAGTTGACAATTACAATGTTTACAAAATTGCTTATTTTTTCTGTATCTTTTTTGTACGTTTCGTAGCAAAGGAGCTCCTTTAAACATACTCTTCTCTTCTTCTTTTTCTTTCGATTATTTTTTTTTTGTTGTTGTTTTGGAATACCATTTTTCGAATCGAACGTAAATGAATGCGGAAAAGTAATCGAAATGCAGAATAGGGGTGATTATAACTACAGAATCAATCATTGCCATCAAATTGTGCATTATTACTAAAGCTGAATATTCATGGTTCGATTCATGTATTTTAAGACCCAAAGGATATGACTTGTTGTCAGTCACCGAACAAGATCGATTAACTTACCTGTAATCAGTATAGTTTACAACTTCTTCGTAAGATCCGTTTAAAAAAGTTTTGCAAAGTTTTGTTTTCCATTAAAACTCTAAGTTTTATACTCAATGATACAACTATTCCTATAGTTTTTTACAAAAAACACAAAATTATTTTTTCATTGCGAGCTAACAATGCAAAAAAAAACTTAAAGAACTTAATTTTTGCTTTTTGGAATATCAAAGTATAAAAGTAAGAATTAGTAAAATTGAAAGGCACTAAATTAATGTTGATTTTTAGAGGTGGTGGAAGTATTATCTTAAATTATATACGATATAATGGGGTCGGACTTAAAATGACGATGGAATACATAAAAACAAAAAACAGTATTTTGAGGCGTGGCGGAGAAGTTATTCTTTGCGATGTTAGAAAAGCCAAACTTCAGGGCTTTCTTCCCAGTAGCATAATAAAATAAATTTGGAGGGCGAGTGTGAAAATTCAATTGCATTAACCATTAACAAAAATAGGGATGCAATAAACTTTCGATTTTCGATCGTCGTCAAAGTAACTGGGGGAAAATCACGGCATTCTATATCGAGCGAAATTTCCATGCAACTTCAAAAAATTTTGTTTGAGATTTTACTCGATATCGAATGCCAGGATTTGCCCCCTGATCGAACGGTTTTTTTATTTGATATTATGGCGCACATTCGATAAAAATAGCACTGTTGTGAATATCACTCAATTAAAATGTTCACAATATATCAGCTGTCACTATAAAAAATATATATTTATATTATGTCACTATAAAAAATATAATTATTAATTAACAAAATCACAACAGAATTCTGATTCGATGATTCGTCTGATGATTTAACTCCTGCGTGATTTTCTATTTTTTTTGCCGCCTGTTTTCCTTTGGCCAGCTGAGGGTTTTTTTCAATTAGAGAAATGAGATTTTCCAATTGTTGTTTTATACTTAACACCTTGGAGCTGCATGCAATTAAAATAAAACATTTCACAGCTGGTATTTGTAAAAAAACAAAAGAAAAATTGATAAATACTTATATTTTCAATAAGTTTTACAAACTGCCATACAGCATGAAAAGCAAACTTGTGTTCGATTGAAAATTCGTTTTACAGCAAAATTTTCGTGAGAGATGCCAGCTGATATTCGATAATCGCTGTTCGACAATCAGCAACGATTGAACATCGATTGCAACACATAATAATGGCCAAACATATATTTGCGTTTTTGGAAATACGATTAACCAATCTTCTTTAATCTTAATGCCGAAAAACGCTAATATGCACTAATTCATAACTGGGATAAAGGTATGTAAATATAAATTACACGTTTTCGTTTGATGACAATTATTAAATAAATATTAGGGAAAAAATTATTATGAAAAACTATATACATACTGAAATACTACACACTCATGTACTTCCGAATATTCAAAAAATTATTTGTTGGCGTCGTGATGGTGTCGGCATGACAACATTCATCTTCCTCTTGCCGGATGTACTAAGTCAGTATGAAACACAACTTGATGAAAAATGTTGCAGTTTTTTCTTAGTTCCTCTTCTTTTTGCCATTCGGATGGTGCTGATGCTGCATAAGCTTTTCTTAGCTTAAATGGCAGAGCAAAGAATAACTTATATTCATTCATTCTTAGATACAATCGTAACACATTTATTTCATTTTTATATACTAAATACATACACAAAACATACAAATACATATTTATACTCGTAAGTACATGCATATATAATAATAAAAAGGATGTTTACAAAAATATATTTTATTTAATGTAGACTGAGTATGAGCAAATGTAACGATCTATGAACTTCAGCAAAATATTTGCTTAAGAAAAATACTTACCTACGGTTTTTTGCTCAAGAAATTTAAATAAAAATTATATTTGTAATTTTTTTCTGTGTTTGTGTTGAAGAAAATAACTTTTCAGCACTTTACTTACTACATATACTACTCAAAGCATCATATGCTTATTCATGGTTTTCCTTTTTTTTGAGTTTCATATTGAATGATGGCATACATCCGGCATCCGCTTCAAATATACTCAGTCGTATACTTACGTTGCATTCCAAAAAGAAGCAGGAAAAGGAACCCAATACTTGGAAGTGATAGTCTGCTTTTCCAAATACACAGATATTTAACACACAACAGGATAGTTGAGCTCAAGAAAACATTTAGATTTTAAGATTGTTAAGTCGAAGTTATGTTAAGTTTAATTTTTCATTCATTTGCAAAACATAGTAATGGTTTTGGTAGGAGGTTGAATGAGCATTAATCTACAACTGAAATTATACGACTACAGAAGATTTTGGATTTTATTTAAAAATCTAAAGATGAAAATTAATTTTTAAGGACCTTAAAATAGTTTAAACAATGACGTACATGACACTATTCAATTTTAAATTTTGTCGCTGCTCTTAAGATCTTTTCATGATTAACTGATCCAAGATACGAAACCTGAATTACACATGAATGAAGATGAAAATGAAGCAACAACAGAAGTTCCAGATGTGTGATAGATTCGGTGTTTCAGATAGAGTCGCTTCATGTTTAGTAACAGCTATATTCGAAGATATAAATTTTAGAGATGTTCATGGTAATCTTGTTATTATGGATAAATCAAAAGTGGCTAGAGAAAAAGTTAAATCTAAAGATGCAGTGCTTCGTACACGACATACAAATTCTTCCATAACTGCATTCTCTTTCGATGATTAATTAACTACAGAGAAAATTAATGACAAATTTCATACCACTATGGTAAAAGAACCGCATTTAATTGTTCTGAAAGAGCCCTATAATGAGTTACTTGGATATGTAAATTTGGGTAGTCAAGAAGATGCAAAAACCAAACACAGAAAACTAAATGAATTTTTCAACAATAAAACATTAACAGTTGATCAATTAATTGGCATATGCAGTGATGGTGAGCCGGCAAATACTGGAACCGAAAATGGTGTTTTACGATTATTTGAAAAACAGTTAAATAGACCAATTCATGGTTTATGTCTCTGCTTCATTTCAATGAACTGCCATTTCGGCATTTATATGAAGCATTGGACAAAACAGTGACCAGTGGACCACGAGCAGCAAGTGGAAAGTTATTCAAAGCTATTCAAGAATGTGAGAAATTGCAGGTATGTAACACTTTATTTTATTTAATATAATCATTTATTATCGTTATTTATTGTCATTATTTTACTCTTTCGATTGAAATAAAATAATTGCATTTTAATTGATCTAAACATTTAATTTTTCAGGTAGTAGCTGATTTTGATCCAATACCACTGGAGAATATGCCTGCAATGATGGATCATGAACATGAGCTCGAACTATCAACAGATGTTAAATATTTATGTATATCAAATAGCTAAAGCAATTTTGAATGGTATTGTTCCAGTTGATTTAGCTAACATTAAACCAGGACCAATTGCACATTCTCGTTGGTTAACCAAAGCAAGTAGATTACTACGATTATATGTAACAACTAATACACCATCGACCAATTTAAAAACTTTGACAGTTTATATTATTACAGTTTATGTGCCAATGTACTTCAATGTGAAGTTTTATAACTCTGTTGTGTACGGCAGTGCACTTTTATTAAAATTTATACGTTGGACACGATACTTACAACCAAACTTTCGTAATATTGTAGATGGTGTAATTCAAAATAATTCATATTACGCACATCCAGAAAATATCTTATTAACAATGTTATTTGATGATTGAAAATCAATACGGGATAGAGCTATCAAAAAGATTTTACACTATCGAGAAAAATTGTACGATCCAACTAAACTCAGAGTTTACAAAAAATATATCTTAAATTTCGATGCTACCGATTATGTCAATATGGTTGATATGTATAACGACGATATATTAATTGAACCAGCATTTACTCGACAGATGCGCATACAAGGAACAGAAAGACGTACAATTATTAACGAGTGTTTCAAAACGAGTTATAGAAAAGAATCATGAAGGAGTTATGGCAGTGACATTAGAAAGTCGTAAGAAAACTACTCGAATGGAAATTAAATTGTAGGTCGAGAATAATATTCAAAAATAAATTGAATTAAAAATGTAAAAATAGTGTTGAAACCTTGAAAATGTTGATTTTTTCAGATCGATTTTCCTACAAAAAGGAGTTCGCAAACAAAAAAATTTATCGTAATAAAAGTTGTTGGAAATTATCTGAACTTTCATAATCTGCAAAAAAATCTCGAAAAAACTCGAAGAAAATTCAGAATTTATTAGTTAAAAGTTCATTTTAGGCTATGTTACCGCCACCCATAGTGCGCATTTACTATTTTTCGTAATAGCATAAATTATAATATCCTTCTCTGTGTATCATCTGTTACAACAGGTGGAAAGCTCGTTGCTACTGTCAAAATGGCAATATTTTCCACGCGGAAAAAGAAAAATTAAGCCTCAACGAATGAAGTAAAGACACGTAAGAAAACCACATTAAAAGAAAGAACTCTCACCGAAGCTTGCTGCCGTTCCATATTAAAAAAGTTTGTAAAATTCTTATATATATCTATTTTCGCTTATATAATTATATTTCACTCCAATATTTACATATTTGCATATATATCTAAAATATTAATTTTGCAATTGTAGGAATTTCAACACTATACATGAATTAAATAAAACATTACTTTTCGTAAAAAAAAAGATTTAGTCTGGTGTTAAGAATCTTTTGGAACAGGAAGCCTGGGACGCTTCACCCAATAACAGGCTATTTTTCGACAAAAATTCCTAATATCTCTACTAAAAATATAAAGAAATATTAGTATCAGTACAGGTTCTGAAAGGTGATAAAAATACCTTTCAAACCAGCTCAGATTGAGAAATCTACCATAATTCTATTCAATTTGACGACGAATTTAATTAAATTATTCTATGTATATATGGAAAAATATCTATTTTGAACTTTTGGGGGGCTCCAAATCCAACTTAGAGATATGGTCTCTTGAGCAAAATTTCTCAGAATCATCTATCGATTACGTTTTTGCCCGCAAAAAAAATTCATATATATACATATATATAAATACATATCGTCGGTCACAGGTTGACAACTCTTAACTCGTAAAAAAATAGAATCGGGGTTTTGATGCCAAAAGACTGTGTTTGGTCTTCTGCATGTTAGTAGGTTTCGTTTATATTTAAAAAAATTTCCTTCCCTACTTCTCATACTAATTTTGTTTTTTTTTATTTATTTTCAACACGGTTTAGTAACGGAGTAAAAACGTTTTTTTGTCTCCTGAAAAGTACAACATGTTAAGAGTTGTCAACCTGAGACCGACGATATGGTTTGAAATGTTGTGCTGACTTACTAATAATAATAACAGAAGCTCACTGCTGTGAATGCCCTAAGATTAATTATGACTGGTAGTGATTGCGTACTACGCAAATACTGTGTTCTTAACTGCAATAAAAATGGATAATGATTACGAAATGTTCCTTTGCCGTCTTCCTACATGCCCCACATGAGTATTTTTTGCTAGTCCTATGATTTGAAGATGTGACTGCGTTGCAACAGGGTTACGCACACTAAGGAATCGATTATGAATATATATTTTTAAATATCAGATACACACTAACCCACCGTGAAACCTTAAGGAAGATCGGTTCAGTGAAAATATCATATAAAATTATGTAGATTAATGCTTTAGGATTAATAATCAAACAATTTGTTTTTTACTTTTTCGAACAAAGAAGTTAATTTTACTGAGTTTTATTCTGATTGCAATATTGACATATGATCATCAAAGGGATTTTTAGAAATTGGTCTTATTTGGAAGCAATTACCAGTTGTAATTTTCGATTATATTTCACTTTTTTCCTAAGTTTATATGAATAGAAGCATGCTTAAAATATTTCTGACCTTTTTGGGGACATTTGTATGGGGAAAGCCTGATATACAATCTTTAGTTTATAATTTAAAGTATTTAGATTTCCGATTCAATATTTACACTCGCACCTCTGTCGATCAAAGGATAAAACAGAATACTGAAGACAATTTGAGCTTATCGATGTAATTAGTGACTAAGTTTTCATACATATATATTTTTTATAATTGTTTAAAAGCCTTTACAAATGTATTACACAATTTCCCCTAATACTGAGTAAAAATTAATAACTTTTAACATCTCATGCATTTTAAAAGTTTACTTTTATTATTAAAAAAAATATTTCAACATATTAGAACTGTGACAGTGGTTTTTACGAAAGGTTCCACTGTGTTCTGTAAGGTTTTTTTTAGACATTAATTTTAAGTTGGCAAGCAACAAAGTTTCTAACCACAAACAGAGAAAACTTTGGCTTTACTTATTGTTGTTTAAATTGATGCAGTTTTTATTTGACTTAAACTTTTCACTTCATCTGCGAAATAGTGAATGAGGAAACATTTCCAGTTCCATCATTTTCTTGATGTTGGCTGACATTAAATGCATGATGGAACTTTGTTCAAATAGTAAACCTAAAAATAAAATACCAACAAATAAATTGCTTAAGAAAGAATCATCTAAGAAGTTTATTGTTGGGAAGAGAAAATATTACAGAAAAAACTTTTTTATAACAAACTGAAAGAGTTTGTGTTGCAATGAATTTACATAGAAAAAGTTTTTAACACAACGAATTTTTATTTATTTATGGAGTTTAAGTACGAGCACTGGCTGTTGTAGTAGTGGTATTGTTTACTTAAAGTTAATTTTTATTTATGTAAATTTTTCTTAATATTATCCTTTTCTTACTCACTTTTGCAGCATGCTGTATTAAGAAATTCCTAAACTTGTGGTTTTGTATTCAGTACGTAAAAATTTATAACGATGTTCGTAGCAGTTGTTGTGACTGCTGCTGTTTTCTCTTGTACAAACTCAGTCACACCACATAGACACTTTGTCTGGACTTTGGTCATAAATCTATTACCGTGTGCAATGCACCCAGGATAACAACTGTTGTTTTTAATACAAGTCTTGACTCAACTACTCCGCTAAAAGTTGCACACATTTGTGCGGGGAATATGCGAAATAATTTCTAAACATCAAAGTGTTACATCTTGTAGAGAGACTGAAAAATATGCATTTTTACTGAATCTACTTCGAACGTTGGATAATCCAGGTACAGTGTGTCAGATTCTTAAATTAGAAAGCGAAGTGTTTTAAAACGAAAGAAAAGCATTTTTTATAAGAATTTTAGAAAATTAGACTGAGGCGAACTATGCATACAGTTTTTTGAAATTTGATTTTATTGGAAAATAATTGACGTTCTTTTTATAGAAATTAATTGTTCGAAATTGCCCAGGACATTCTCTACTGTTCGAAACTCCAGTTGACCGATACGAAAATTAACTTCATTCTCAAGAGTCTAATTAGTTAATCGAAGGAAAATATAATACATATTGTAAAATATTTTCTATTGTCATTTATTAAATTTTGTTCATTTATTGTTGTCGAATTACTTGATATTAACGATGAGATGTATGCATACACGAAATATTTTGAACCCACATTGTAGTATTGTACAGATCAAGAACTTGATACTCATTTTGATCTCAGTTCTTTTAACGGCCGAACTTTTTAGATAAGAACTTGGCTTTTTTGCACATTTATATTTTTGTGCGGACAGTGAGACTAATTTGCAATGACGTGGTATGACTTTAGCGGAAATCACCTTTCGCTGCAAACTACCCAAGCTGTATTATTAGAAACTGTGCAGTATCACTATACGCGCCTCTTACTGCATTATTTAACAAATCTATAGAATCGTGTTATTTGCCATCATTGTGGAAAAAATCGTATATAATTCCTTTATTCAAAAACGGCAGTAAAACATCTAATTTCAGAGGTATCTCTAAAATTAATTCAATTCCAAAACGCCTTGAAAAAATTATTACTGATTACCTATATCATCAAATTTCTTCCCTTCTATCACCATGTCAACATGGTTTTCGTAAATCTCGCTCAACCACAACTAATGTTTTGGAACTCACCACTATTGTCAATGAAGGTTTTTCAAATAAAATGCAAACTATGATATACACTGATTTTAGTAAGGCGTTCGAAAAAGTTAACCACAATTTTTTATTGCACATATAATCTCTTATGGGCTTTAGTCACTCTGCTTTAAAATGGTTAAACTCTTATCTATCATAAAGAACTCAACAGGCCAAATTTGGAAATGTTACATCAAAAATCATTCATGTACATTCTGGTGTCCCTCAAGGCAGTCACCTGGGTCCAATTCTGTTCATTTTATTCATCAATGATCTTCCTACTGTTGTTTTGCATTCTAAAGTATTGATATATGCCGATGATCTTAAAATTTATAACTCTTTTAACGATACTAATGGACATTCTTTATTAAGTGCCGACTTTCGGAATTTTCATGAATGGTGAAGATATAATTTATTGAAATGCAAGCACATGCCATTTTTCAACACAATCCGATCGTGCCTTATTATTATATTGATACTGCTATTTTAAGTAAAGTTCAATCCATATTGGATCTTGGCATACTGTTGGATCATAGGCTCAACTTTCGTGATCACATCTCTATAATGGTAAATAAAGCCTTTGGGGTCCTTCGATTCATGAAACGCTGATCAAAGGAATTTCTAGATCCTTATATTGGGAAACTTTTTTATACTTCTTTTGTTCGACCAATTCTTGAGTATGGACTTACTGTTTGGGATCCTTGTTATTCTATTCATATTAATAGTATTGAATTGGTACAAAAACAAATTTTAATTTTCTGTCTCCGTGGTCTAGGTTGGAATTCTTATTTCTTGCCGCCGTATGATAGCACACTTGCTCTGATAAAATTGTCTGCTCTAAAAACTCGACGATTGGTGCTGAGTGCTTTATTTGTTCTGAGTCTGATTCGTGGTGATGTTGATTCAGAGTTCCTACTTAGTCAACTAAACTTCAATGTTCCTGTAAGACCTACCCCAATTTTGAATTTTTGGCATTAAAATACTACTGTTCTGTCTACGCTAATAATGATTCTTTTCGTCGCGCTACCAAACTATGAACTTATCTGAGAGTAATGATGTACTGAAGAGAAATCTTGCTTTATAAATTGCTGAACCAATTATTTTTATATATATAGCTCTATATTTGTTATTCATAAATAGTCAGTAAGGGTGTAAAAATCTATTGACCTAATAAATAAATAAAAAAACCTTGCAGATATTGCAAATCTAGCATACGTGCTATATTCTGCAATACCACAACAACAAAATACATGAAACTGGGAATTGCATCACTTGAACAAATATGCAGAACCAAAAACCGTTGCAGGTTGGTAATTGCAAAGGTAAGCAATGCTATAACAGCTGTGTTTTTCGTTTTAGTATTACAGTCAAAACTAGAAGATTCCTGCCCTTAACATTTTTACGACAATGGAGCCGCCATAAAAACTGCCTGTAATGAAATTAAATTGACGTTAAGACTGCTTAAAGAAATATATTTCTAAAATTATAAATATTCAATGTCAAACAAAATTTTTATAAAATTTTAGAAAATTTATACAAAAACCGGACGATTGGTTCACGTGTAAATTTTATTGGCGGCGTTCTTGTTAAGGTATTGTTTGCGGCTTAGCTTATTCCATGTAGCAAAGTTATTGATTAAAATCTGTAAATTCTAAAATCTGAAAAAGACACTCACGCTTTCTAGCAGAACATCATCCTATGTGTGCTAAAATTGCAGGTATGCAAAGAAGGCTGATTTATGCTACTAAGTTTGTACAACAATGCTTGAAATGGCGGGTGATTTGGTATGGCATGGCAATTCATGACGCTTTTCTGTATGACACTTTTAAGCAACACGTAATCTTGTACAGGGCGTAAGTTCGAAAGTACGCTAAATATAATTACTTATTTCTGCGCTGCACTGCTTACTTGCCTTGTGGGAGATTAGATATATCCTGAGTCCAAACAATGTGTTCTCTCCTTCTAGTTCAAACTTAAGCTTAGGCCATCGAAGCGGCTAACCAGGTTAATATTGACCCCAGCGTACTCACCACTTAGTGCAACACATCTACATGCACCTATCATGATGCCAACAGGACAATCTAAAAGAAAAGTTTTGACGAAAGTTCTGCCGTGTAAGTTGCAATTAATTATTGTTAAATTTTTCCCTTATTCCTTTGGAATATTGTCTTATATCCAATTCTTTCTGACTAAAAATGTTACGAACTGTAGGCAAAATAATAATCACTTTGGATTAAATCAAAAAGCTCCCAATGAAATAAGTTCCAATGGAAAAAATTAAAACAATACGTTTTCCGCAATACAAACGGTGGACTCGTCTATAAAATTTGTATAAAAACCATTAAAAAAACTTATTGGATTTCATATTTTCTGTCAGATTGTCCGGATTGGGAAATCATTTTTCAATACAATTTAATGAAACATTAAAAATACTGTAATAGTTCTAATTATTATATGACAAAAGTCCTAATTAAATTTAAATTAATAAAACATATCTTATTCATTTAAATAGTTGAGACTGCACGAGCTGACTAATTTGGGTCCAATTTAGACCCTTTATGATGCCTGGTTGGATACGTGAAAAAATTGTGAACATTTTTACACATACCAAATCAGTTCAGCAGAACTCAACGAACATAATTTCCGCGATACCGTCCCAGTATCGCACTTCGATAGAGCTGCCCGTTCACACAATGTGGAATTATCTAAGTACGCCAACCTACTAGACGATAGAGCTGTGCAATGCCACAGGAGTTGTTTGGCAGTTTATTTACTGCAACTTCTGCAGAAATCATTGTACCGAAGATTTAAGGTCCTAGCACGCGCGCATAAGGCCATATCCAGACCGATACAGACATTTGTAGTTGTTGTCGGGAGAAACCCAGTAGAGTAGCTTGTCTTACGCAATCATATGGGGGCTAAGTGGTCTAATATAAATAATTACTGATGTCTCCGAATTTTGCAGCCTTTTATCGGGACCCATGATCGGTCAAAAATTTGACCTTTCGAGCAGGTATCTGCTTTGAATGAGTATTGAGGTGCTTAGTTTAACCAGACAACTATTTTTTAATGGAACCTTTTCTATACTCTACTTGATTGGAAATTTTCGGTTTATTATCAAAAACAAAGTGAGCCTGATTGACTGATTGTTAGACTTTCCCTCCATGTGGCTGCTGATCTGGTCGGAGTACTTGTGAGTCGCGAGAACAGTGGATTTATTACGGTTTATTTAATATCAAATTCAACTTCGGGCATTGTTTTTGATTTTGTATTTCATCTTCTATGCTTATGTGTTACGCTGATTATAAATTAGGCAAGCTCATTCTTTCCAAAGAACTCGGTGATAACAATACTAATACAATACTGTCTCTACTTACGCTTAATAAGGTTTCGGCCACCGACCTTTTGCATTTGGAACTCCCTGAAATTTTGATTACATCTTAAATTTTAAAGTGGTTACTTAAGAAGTATCGCAGTATCTTTAAAAGTTTTCATATTTTAAAACACTGTTTGCTATACTGTTGCACCATGCAACATGTGAGATTAATGTTTTCACTTTACACTTTATATGCAAATTTTAAAGCAATTGACGAAAGTGTGTAAGGCACACAAGAATGTTTAGTATAATAAGTTGGCAATTTATTACAATTAAAGTAAACGAAGTTTATTTCAACCAAGGATGTTTTTTTCTTCTTGTTGCATTCTGATAAATATTGTTAACTAAAACTCTTACCACCATTCATGTGTTTACTTGTGTGCATTTTTGTATATGAGCTAATACCGGAAAATAAATAGGAAATATATTAAAAACACCAAAACGGAAATGTATGAATTAACAGATCGTCCAACTTCCTTTTTCAATATTTTCCTAGCACATGCTCGTATATTCTTTTTTCAATGCACTAACACTGGCACAACTACTATTGTATATGCAGAGCTTAAATAGAAACTTTTTATCTCGAAGTTACCACTATACTTCGTGTGTTTAACTTTCACCTTATTTTGTATGCATTTATTCTATTATCGTATTCTATTTTACTCGTATATTTGCTGACTCCTTCTTTTCATCCTCTACCAGAAGTTCGGAGTTAATTTATTACATTGAACTTTTATTGGGGAAATTCCTGTTCATTTGCAAACGAATATTAAGAATTATGGTCGAGTTTTTTGCGTATGTCGGTAGGCAGTTTATTTATATAGAATGAGAGAAGTATATATTCATGCTTGGTAATTAAAGCCTTGCTTGGTTTATTTTAGAGTCAATTCAGTTTTCTGTTTTATTTTGACAAAATTTCACATCACATGATTTCAAAAAATAAGTTGTTACTTATTGTAGTTAATGTTTTTTTACATGTTTGGCATTTACAATCAGTGATGCCAGTTTAGCCTTTTCGAAACTTACGATTTAGTTTCATGACTTTTTAAGCATTTTTTTTAATTTTGCATCAAAAAGACTAAATTTTTATTTTCTAGTGAAGTCATAAAATCATCTTGAGACATTAAAAATTAACACAATAAATACATAATTACATTGATTTAAATCCAATGTTGAAACATTTTTGGGTGGACACAATTTAAGGATGCGCTGCGAAAACAATCATTTCTTGATTTGTTTAATCTAGGATGTAGCTATTAATAGGGGCTTCCAATAAGAGATTTCATTGTGAAATGTAAAAAATAGCATTTTTAAGCGAAATGATAGGATGTTTATTTAATTATAAAGAGGAGGGTATCCCATTCATAATGGAAAACAATATTAGGCAAATGAACTATGGTCAGGAAACTTTTCACGTGTCATTTGTGGAATGGCAAATTCCAAAGATCGATAAGCCTGGGATTTTCCCAACAGTATGGGCTAAAAAACAATATTCTCAGTTGAGCGACGTACACGAATTTAATTTTTCATGCCTAAAAATAAATATTCTGTTATATTTTTGATCCAATACTGAATTGAAGTCAAAAGAAATAGCTCATTTTGATGTTATACTTATACGGACTTATAAGAATTTAAAAATATGTAGACTTTTATTCGTTTTTTGTTTGTTTATGTATGTTTTTATTTATGAAGTGAATTTTTTGTTAACAATAAACAAAACGTTGAATAAAATTTTTTTTTGCCTCTTTTAGTTTTTATTTTTTTTATTTAGCTTTTTCTGGTCTTTTTAAAAATCAGATTTAGCCTATTTTTCCTACAGCTCCTGGCAGTACTGATTAGCAGCTCAAAAATATCTTAGAGCCTTTTATGCAATTGATTCAAACTTCCTTTACATTTTCTGTCTTATTGGTATTAATTTTTTCAGATGACTCTTGTTATTGGCTGTTTAACTGTTGTTAAACTGTTGCCAACTGTTGAGCCCAACAGTTACATCTTACAAACGGCTTGATGAACAATTGAAAATAAATAAAAGTACTGCAACAGAAATAATATAAATTTGATAAATTAATTAGTTTGGCTAATACTAAAAAGTATGGACAACATAGAATTTGTAATTGAGTTTTTCTTGACACGGGTTTTGCATTTTTATTTAAACATCTGCACCATAAATTAAATATTCACAACATAAAAATGCAAAATAAAACACACAATGAAATGATAAACTTGCGCCGATATTATTTATATTTCAACGCTAAGCCGCCACTGTGTTCAAAAAATCTTTAAACCTTATAACTAAATGTATAATTAAATTAAGTAGACGCCATAATAAACGTATATATAACGAAATTAGTATTTTAATTATATTTATGTATTTTCGTTGCTTTAGCGCAAATTAATTTGCAGCCGCCACCTAACAAAGCGGCGTTACATTAGAGTATAAAGCGCATAACTCTCTTGATCAGCTGTGGAGGCTAAGCACAACATGTTGACTAAATGGAGCGAAAAAAATTATGCTGGAAAATATGACCGTAAACTGTTGAGGGGGAGCGGATCTACTCAACTCTGCGTTTCTAATCCAAACACTCAACGGTTGCGCAACAGTTACGTCTTATGAACGCGACCATTGATAACTAACAATTTTTGTATTCGAACAAATGACGACCAAAATGTATGAAAATTTTATTTTTAAAATTTTTGTGCCAGTTTTAACTTTTCTATTGGCCCATTATAATTGGCTCTGCAATTTAATTGCAAAATCTCAATCAGCTTTTTTTGCGTTTTTATATAAATACTAAATATATTAACACGTTCTGAATTTTCGTAATTTTTAGATTGAAATGGTTCAAATATATGAAGCTCCAAAGACTCCACGATATTATAGGAATCTTCACAACGGCGGAATTCCGAGTTTATTTTTTTAAACGTTTTAATTTCTTATTATTTATTTTAAAATAATGATTTAATAAATTTTAATAACTAAAAAAAATAATTATTACATAAATTGGTATAAAAAATGTTTGTGGGGTTTTTTGGGGTATATTTTTTGTATTATATTAAACGATAAAATACTATGTTTAATATGTTTATTTGCAAAGAATTAATAAAACTTTAATTTCTAGAATTGTATAAATTATTTTTTCATTAAGTAAAACCAAATAAAATTCATTTATATTTTTACTTAATGTTGGGCTAGTTATAAAATTAACATTAAAAAATAATTTAAAAATTCATTTGATTCAAATAAAATGTAAATTAAAGAGGTTTTAAATGCATGTGTAGTTGCTGAAATTGTTTTTTTCATTTTAATTTATCTGTATAATATTTTGGGTATGCAAAAATTATGCAAGTTATTGAATTTTGGATTTGCTGATGAAGATTAAGCCAATCAGTCATACGTCTAAAAACTCTAACTCGAGGTAAGTCATTTCGTAAAGCTTGGAAAAACATGGGCAGAAAATTTTACATAATTACACAAAGCGAAGGAATAACTGCTGTATTTAAGAAATATGCTTTTTATACTGCTAAATTATAAACATTCTTTAGATGTACATGCAATTACAAGAGCGACCATGTGTCTATACGAAATTCTAAAATGTTTCCATTCATAAGCATAGCAATAAAAAATGTGTCAGCGATAAGAGATGAGTGACTCCCAAAACTTTTTTTTGTATTAAGCATCCTTTTTGCCTAAAGGACTTTTCCTTTTTAACAAAAATATCAACAAAAAGATAAGTAACAAACACCATGTGCCAGTGAAAGTATTTCTGTTTTTAATTTGGCCCAAATGTGAAAGATGGCCATTTATTATGCCGAAAACAGGGAGAGATATTAAGGTGACTTTACGCGTGGCTGCATAGGCATAACTAAAAGACCTACACACTAACACATACGAGCCTGAACAATGTGAAAGAAAGATGAATGGTTAAAGTAACCTTAAGATTATAATATATGGGGATGAATGTGTTTTTTGTATATTTTTAATTTTGTATTATGGCCGAAATATTTAATAAGAAAAATATCACAATAAGAAGAAAAAACTTTAAGGATAACAATTTATATAAATACAATTTGAAATTTCGTTTTATATATTAACAGAAAGCATTATACTTGATGTACAAAATATTGGTTTTCAGTAGATTTCTGTCTGTTTTCTATTAAATTCATTCTTAAGATATACGCACGATTATTAACAGACTTTTGGGATACAAACCATTCATGCCTTTCATCATTCCATTTCATTCAAACAACTGGCACATGTACTTTTTGTTTGCTCATGTGTGGGTGTTGGATATTTTATATACTCATACGATCAATGCGGATTTGGGGGGAAACTACTAAGAGTATAATAAAAATATATAAATAAAACAAAAATCATCAGAAAACAAAACATTCATACATCTATCCCAATAAACATTAGATTAAACGTTTAAAATAAAATACATTTCACACGTTTCTCATGATTTTTCTCAAAGCGTGGAGGTGGTTGAAGGTTAAAATTTGATCTGCATTTCAGAATAGCACACCGACCATTAAAAAATTCAGTTAGAAAAGAGGTATACATATATATTTTGTATAGTTCCCTTGTTTTGTGCTAATTTTAGTTTCTGAAAGATTAATCATTCTTTAATATTCATTTACAAAGTAAATATCACTCTTGCTTTGCTTTATATCCATAACAAACAAAGTAGTTAAAAAAAGCAAAATAAAAGAAACCCCAAAATGGAAGAAACAGTAAACACAGTAAAAATTCAACGGCACAGCAAAAAAATTATCCACAAATACATAGCTGCTGTCGTTTAAGTGTTATAATATAGAAACAATAAAATTAAAAATCTAAGGATATCTGCTTTATTTAACTCACCAATGATGACCTACTGATCTGTGAGACCAGTGAGACCCCATTTCACGTACCCCACCTTTAGTTCACGACGAAACTGCTTAGTGAGCACAATTTCTGTATTTTTTTAAATAACCTGGTGTGTGAGACCGAGTGCCACAGTGTATGTAAGTAAAATAATCAAGGATTAATTAATCAAGGATTAATTAAAGATATCAGTTTTTGTTAATTTTCTTAATTTTTAAAATTATATTCCCAAAAATATTGTTATTTTTAATGCTCTTTTTTGTGAATTTTAATATTGAAATACCAGAGCTTAAATTGATTAAATATCTTTGTTTTATTGTCAAAAAGCCTAAATAGAAAAAAGCTTTAACACGTTTCGAAAAATCTTCAGCTGAAAACCCCGGTGCATGAGACCGGCGTCAGCAGTAATCAAAGTCAAATTTGCGTCACCATTGACGGGTTAAATATACAAAAATTTTTGCCGATTGTCCTGTTTCTCTGGATTTTTTGAAGATAAATTTGTTGAACGCACAACAAGTTACTGAATACAAAACAATTAGTATACGTATGCAGCACAAAATGATGCTTTTTGAAGAAATTGCATATGCGGCACAAAATAAGATGTTCCAATTTTCAAGAAAAGAATATATGTAGTTTAATTCAATACATTAAATGTCACAAAAATTTACATTTTTGTGGCAATTCCAAAAAATTCTATGGGGTGTACAATAAATGAGAAAGAGTTTGATAGGCAATAATTTTCAAATTGATATCGAAGCCACTTGTTTGCTGGGATGCTACTTACACACATATAAACTGCAGCAATGGATGTGTGAGTGAGTCAAATAAATTCTGTAGCGCTAGAAGCAAAGATTTATTATCAAATTAAATTTCTGACAGAATTTATTGCTTTATCTCTCGCCGAACATAGTTTTTCACTTCTTTTTTTTATAAATTTTATTTTACGTTATTTCTGTTTTTAGACTGTATGTATTGTATTTTTTTACAAACTTACAAACAAACGGTACTGCACAGTGCTTAAGAGTGTGAAAATTGTTAGCAAATAAAATAATTACAAATGAAGTAATGTTTCTAGAAGCCGCACTTTTCATTGGATTGTAACGCTTCCAATCATCAAATCGGAATTCATATTTTAAATTAATCTATGAAACTGTTTGTTGAGGTAATATAAATATAATGCATTTATTGATTTCTTTTCTAAGTCGCATTTAATAATGCAAATTAACAAGCAATGTTTAATCTAAGTTCCTTAATTATTTCTATTTTTTTTAAATAAAATTAATTTTTTTATGAGAAATATGTAACAAAAATTTGAGTGAATATATTTTTAAAGGAATAATAATATTTTCACACTTGGTAGATCTGAAACTGCGGACCCTTTTTTGGAGATCATCACTTATCCATCATCAGGGCTCTTATGATATATATTGATTCTTTATTGCAACGGAGTCATATCTCAAAAACGTGAATTTTGAGCTAAGAACGCAGAATTATTTATCGTATCACTCTTGATCTTGTGTGAAAAATTCATACAAATATCTTTTTTATTCGCCTTTTGAGGAAGGAATATGTTTTTATTTTTCCATTAAGGTGTGTGTAAATTAAATACTTTAAACTCGTTTTCTGAAGAACGAGTTTTTTTTAGATATGACTACGTTGCAATAAAGGAGCGATATATTTTTCTTCATTTCATCCCAATTAAAAACGCCTGGGTTTGAACCTTTTCTTACAGCTCGAAAAAATTGCTACACAATTTAAACGTGTATTTTTCATTTAGAGCAAATTCTCATGGGCTATAACTTATTTCTTTTCTGATAGGAGTCACTATTGGACCGGAAACTTAAAAACCTTAAAAAATAAAGAGACTTTATTTTAATTTTATAAGATGACCCTCTCATTGATTATAGTAGGCTGCGCTATACCGAATATTTTTGATCTTTTAGTTTAGTTTTAAATTATTTGTGATTTGTTTCATATATTTTTCCCTAAATAAAATTCATAAAAAATAAACCAAAATGTTTACCAACTATTCATATCCATGGAATTACTTCTTTTGTATCATCTCAAACTGTTCATTAAAAAAAACATTCACATTTAAGAGCCCTTTGAGCTTACGATTAAGAAAATTCAAACATTACCTTGCGTTGCTTGAAGGTCCACATATCTCTCTCTTCAAAATTTTGCAAATCGCTTTAAATATAAAATTTTCAGAGTCCTTCTGAAAGCAGAAATACGCATACTATTATTATTTATAAAACCTTTGAGCACTAGCTATTTAAGTGTAATGACTGGAAGATTATTAATTATCCTTTTTGAAATCTCTGAATATCCATTTTTCTGCTGTTGTAGCTGGCTTTTACGAATGTTTTTATTAATGAACACTTTGAACAATATACAGTTTTACAGAAGCTGTTGTTTTATAAAATGTGTACATAGAAATTGCTAATAACATTTGTACTACATACAACTCTTACAACATATTGTGAATTGTACAATTATTCATAAACTCTTCTTGTAATTGAAACTTTTCAAAAATATGGTTTAAGGTCTACTGATGATTTGGCATTAGCACCAATGATGTGCATGTATATAGACCAGCTAAAAAAGCCCTCAACGAACAAAAGTTCTTGAAAATCATTGAAAAAAGATATCGAGGCAATCTCGATTACTAATTATATAAAAATATTAAAATATATATGTAAAGGTTATTTTCAAGCTCGATAGAACTTTGAATCTGCGATTGGTTTGGTTTACCATTTTATAATGAATAGAATCCCCTGTTCTAATCTCAAAAAGTATATAGAAAATTTCAGCTTTGTTCCCTTAGTTGGCAAACAAGACAGTGCGATATAATTATATTACATTATTTTCTCTGGCGATAAGTCATTTTCCAGTGACAATTGAACACTTCGAACACAACATTCTACAAATTATTGGGGAAATATTAGTGCAATTACTGCGAAAAATTTATGAAGATTAAAAATCCAGATTGCGTATCTACCCACCAACATTAATCTCGAAAAATTATCTTTCACATGAAACGGCAATTCACTCAATTTATCTGTGTTTCATTTTAGTTTAAAGTTCTATCGGACCTAACAAAATTACTTTCAGTCACGATTAAGTCACACTACTTGTTAGAATATTTGTTAATATAGATATTCAAGTTATACCGGTATGTTCTACATTCCACTTTGAAGTGGAATTCAATTGAAATCACTTTAGTTTAAATTTTTTGTGTTCTTCATGAATTTCAATATTTAATACAAATATACTCTACTTCTCCACTTCACTAGTTTTGTAGAACATGCCTGATAATTATTTTTGTGTAATTTTTTCGAATTGTGTTAATTTAGTTAAAAGTAATAAATTTTACTCGAGTATGAACTTGATGAAAGTTGGTACTCTTAATTATTCGATCAAAAGCTTTTTCGATTAATCGATTGGATTACTACAGTATCTATATATAGTATTACATGGCTTTCAACTACAGATATTGATTCCTATTGAACGTTAAATATTTTATCATAAAATACAGGCATATATAATTAAAATCAGTCTTACGATACGGTGCAAGTGGCAAGATAGCAGTTTTTTTCTTTTATTATTAACTTTTTACAGCCTTTATATTAAAAAATTGCATGAACAAGTAGTAGTTCAGTTTTTCCAACATTGGTTTAAGTTCTAATTTGAAATTAAACAAAGTTTGTTTGTGTATTTCTATTATGTGACTTTTATTCGATTGCATATTTTTCTCTTTTTCCTTGAATTTTCCATTCCTGTTTTTTGTTCTTAACAGTTGTATTTTTGTTTATAAAATTTATAAAGAACAAATTTCCACAATATGTGCTTTGCGAAACAGAAAAGAACAACTGAAACAGTTGGGGGTGAATCCCCGCCTCTTTGAATTGGTGGCATTAACATGGGGCTAGTATTCGTTGCAACAATCATAAAAATATTTAAATTTCTGGGTGTGTATATGTACGAGTGTTGGACTAAATAAGTATTCGTTAGTTCATAAATACGGTTTGTGATAAAATTTACACATTCAATTGGGTATAAAAACACACGTCCATGTGTTTATTTTCATTTTAGCGCCACTATTAAAAAGCATAGTTTCTTTGTGGGAATAGTAATAAAAATGATACATTATCGTGTGTTTTTTTCATACGCCACTTGTTGAATTTGATATTTTAATAAAAAAAAAATATGTATAATTAAATTTACGCATTTGTTTGTGTTCAAAGTTATTTGACAGCACTTTAGAAAAATACCATTTTACAGAATTTTTTATGAACCGCGATTTTTTCTTCATGATCACAACTTGTGATCACAAGTGATATATGTATATAAATTTATTTTATAGATTAGGACTACAATTAATATTCAATTAGGATATACAAATAATTGCTGATTATGTAGTAATTGATTGCAATTACAAATAATCTAAAAGTGCTCTTTATGAGACAGACATTGTAAATAATATTTTGCATTCAGTAAAATTAAGATATTTGAGGTACTCTTTCACTTCGATTATTTAAAAAACGTTAGCATTTATTAAAAATATGAATTGTTTGTTAGTTCATATGCAGCATTTCACTGGGGTTTATGCAAATGGTTAGTAATTGTATAAAGATTGTAAGAAAATAAAAAGATTCGTCTCGAATATAAGTTGTTTGTAGTGTTTCCTCAAGAAGTTTTTTAATTTATAATATTTGTGTTAAGAACTTGTCAATTAATTTTTTAGATATTAAATAGAAAATCGAGGCTTAAAATATTTTTAATATATGTATATGGTTATAGGTCTACTGATGATCTGGCAAGAGCATGCGTTAAATGCTACATGCAGACTACCTCAGCTTACAACAAATAACATGCCTTAAAATGGGCAGAAGTGTAAATTTATAGTCAAATGTGATTAAATGTGGTCGGTGTCAAATCTCTGCTTTAAGCCGTAAGCAAATCAAAGCTGTAACTCTTCAAAGTAAAATTTGTTAAGCAAAAATTATATGGAACCTTCGGAGATTATTATGTATTTTGATTGGAAGAGAAACTCATTCCCCTAGTATATGAACATTAGTATTGCTTCAACCCAATGGCAATTTAATGGCAATTTACATGCTATTTATGTACTTGAGCTGTAATGTACGCAAGATTAAGCAAACACAGTCACTATCGACCCGTATAACTTATTATTTTAGAAAAAAGTGAAATTTTGGCGTATACATATATCCAATAAACTCAGCAATTGTACACAAATAATCAAAATTTTCATTTTGAAACTAACAGCAACTCGAAATATATAAAACTTCAATTTTTTTCGATTATTCTGTTTTTAAAAATAATAATTAAGAAATGGAAATAAAATTGGTGCTTAGCCGACACAATTTTAAATCCTTTAAATCGAATTAAGGCAAATAGAAATATACGTACGTAAAAGGGGGAGTAATGAAATCGATACTAACGAAAAATTATATTCTTATATTTTTAATATTTTTTTTAATACGAACTTTAAATCCATGAAATGTTTTTTTCACATTTAACATTTGCACATACTTGCCGGCACACAACCTTATGAATTCTTAACAATCCTACAAAATTATACAACACACATTCAAATGAGTATGTGCGTGGTTGTGTACGTACTTATATGATATGCAGCAGGAATTTGCTTTAGAATGAGATAAAGGATTTTACCTTTTGTTGGAGGTATGAAAAATAAAAAGAAAAAATAGCTACAACAACACTACAGTACATACAAAAATAAAGAACAACAAATTAGAGGATTGAAGGTAATTTATGACCAAAAAATGTTGACTTATGTTACAATGGATGGATGTGTATTTTACCTTTAGATATTTCTACATAACTACGTACATATATAAGTACAGACGCACAGCCGTATGTATGCAATATGAGCCCTTTTATGTGGATGTACTGATATGAATGTAACCAAGGGTGGTTTCACTATACGGGATGGCAGGCAAGCACTATGAATGAAATAATGGATGATGGTTGGATGCCTGTTTTATATGAAGAACGTGTGATAGAGGAAAAATAATGAGCTGATAAGAAGATTCCATCCATATTCAAATTGGATTTTTACAAGTAACGAGCTTGTTAGTATTACGACTATTGAAATAGCATTTGTCTTGCACGCACAACTTTTCATGTTGATTAATAAATAATATTTTGGAATTTTTAAACTTAGACTAAAACTTAAATTATTTGTCTTGCTTGCTCTTTGTTAATTAAAATTGTTTGTATTTTTAATGAGTCGACGCATTAACGCACCAAGAAGAAGCAAATGCCTCATGATGAACGTCATCAACTATGCCGCTAATACATGAAAATTAAAAAAATGAGTAGAGAATTGGAGATTGGGAAAGCATTGGAACTCTTTGTTGTCTAGCATAAATAACGGTTAGGGAGTTTTTAACCTCGAACTTTTTCGCTTTTCAATGTGTCTGTGACCATCATCAGTGTGTCTGTTGACATACATTATTTTTCAAAGAAGAATCGAAGTCGAGTAAGCAGCCAATAGTCGCCATTTATCTTTAAATTTTTTGGCTGTCTTCTTATACTGCATCAAAAACAATCTGCTGCAAACTGTGAAAATAAATCAGTTGAATTTAAGTTGAGCACCGAATGGATGAATGATATTTTTTTGGTTTAGTTTTGTTTGCTCCTCATCTCTTACGAGTACCGAAAGACAAGCGTACCGACAGATAGATACACACATCATCTCGAGTCCCTCGCTGTCGTCATCGGCATAGGAAGAGTATTGTAGTTGACGTTGTTGTTGGTGCTGTAACAACACATCATTTCGCATTACATTACAAAACAATAATACATGATTTTGCTTAAATGTCGGTTTTTATACTTTATTTTGGTTGTTTTAGTTTTTTTTCTTTTGGCATCCTTAGCGAAAGATTTATGAGATTCGTTTTGGCAACATATTTAAGTTTATCGTACGAAAATTTGGCGTCATTTTTTTTAAATCTCTCAGAAAAAAAAAATTAATACGCCATTCACCATGTTATTCTAAGCAAATTAATTTTCTTGCATTTTTATATCATCAAAATAAAAAAAAACTATATATAAGCTCGTAATAATAGGGAGAGATGCTATAATTTCATTTCAAAATTGTACATAACTTAAAAATAGCTGAAGTACTCATGTTAAAAAAAAAATGGTAAATGTTATTAAAACAGGGATATATATTTCATATTATTTGTAGTCTGTTTTTTTCTTTCTAATCAAAGTATACAAATCTTATTTTCTTTAATAATATAATTTAATTTGAAGCCATTCAAACGAATTTGATTCTCTTTTTTAGTAAAATACTAAACTTTTAGCAATTTCAATAAAAAGCACCAATTATTTGATTCTCTTTTAAGAAATATTTACTAATTATTTAATTATACTATTCTATGTTTATATTAGAAAACAAAATTTTTGTGCAGCACCCATTTTTTAGATTTTAAATGGATAAATATCTGTAGGTGTAATTTTACAAATATAGCATATTAGGAATATTAAATAAAAATGCTAAGATTTGAGTAAACCCTTGAGATATTTTTCTAAAGTCTGAAAATAGTTACTGTTATTATTAATTATGTTTGAGAACGTGAAAAAAAGCTACAGCACTTCAAAAATTAGAAAGGTAAAAACTATTCCCATTCCGTCCGACTAGGGTTACTAATTACTATCCAAAATGCTACATACCTGGGACCAAAATTTAATTCTACTACCAGTGACAGCAAAACTGCAGCAAATTTTCATAATTGCATGACACAGTTTAACAAATTACAAAATTTTAGGGATAATCTGAAGTTATCGGTGAGAAAAGATTTTAAGGGTTCATACAAAAAACGTTTAACTAATTAATTTTTTTTTACCGATTTTTCATTTGTGATCGATTTTTAATACAATACGAGATAACCTTTTTAAATATACATACATACATATGTAAAAGATTTTGCATCGTCCAGTCGTTTGTAAAAATACTATTAAAAATATTAAACTTTATTTTTCCGATATTGGCAACTTTTTATGCAATCGTATTTTAAACATATTCAATTTTCAAGTGTGCCATGACTAAAAAAATCAATTAGAAATTCATAAGGTTACAATTTCTTTAAACTAAATTTGTATGCTACATAGTAGATACAAAACATTTTCATTAGATTAAATCACTCACTTTGTATATCTAGCATGTAAGTGATATTATTTTGCTATAAAACGTGATATTTAGCAAATTTATTATAACAACTGATTTTTGGGATGGTTCATAAAAAAATAAACAAATTTTTGAGACATATCGCTCCTTTATTGCAAAGTAGTCATATCTTAAAAAAACTCGTTCTTCAGAAAACGATCTTAAATTTTTTAATTTACACACACATCATACTTTTTGTTGTTGTTGTTGTTGTGTAGATGTTTAATAATAATTTCTAGAATGCGGTCGATTGAGTCAACCGTTGGATACACTAGTATAAATAAAAAGTAAATTTAATGATAGATCAAATTACATAAGCTAAGTAAAATGTTACTTTCTTTTTTTGTACAAAATCACTTAAACAGTTTATTTATTTTTTTCTATTTATTACTATTTATAAGCAAAAATACAGTTATAAATTTGTTTAGCTACAAAATTACTGAAGCTTTTGAAGAATTTGGAAATACATTTTTTGCTTTCATTAAAAATGTCCGAATTATTGTTGAGTATTTTTTCACCATATAAATCTATTTGCAATGTGAATTACGTCTCAAAATCGTATTTTATGTTTCATCTTAGTTTTTGATACACAATATGCGAATTTAAAATTTCATTAGAAATCTTAAAAAAACGGTCAAAAAATCTACAAACGAAGAAACATAGAAAAATTCCGGGGAATCCTCGGGAAAAGGTCTAATTAGAAACTAATAAGCTTTGAGGCCATTTTATCTATTATATAAAGAGTCAAATAGATAAGATTTGCTTCATTCTTTTACCAAATGGTGAACATTGTTGAGTTTTAGTGACCCGACTATATTATTTAAATCGGTTCAGTATTAAAAGAATTAAAGGTTCCTGAAGTTGATACCACTACAAATGCCAAAAATACACACGAACATTCACTTATGTAAGTATTGTTTCAAATTCAAGCATGCGTGTTTGTATGCAATTTTATTTTGTTTATTGTTTTTTTCCATGGGGAAGGATATGAGATATTAGATCGTTTTCTCTCCTTAAATTATTGTAACTACAGTAAGTATACGTTTATTTAAACATTTTACTTATGTATATACATAAATATGTTTGTAGTTAATGGGTGGTACAAATACAAGTAATCTTTTTTATTTTTTTATTATTTTTAATTACAGGATATAATTGGACAACATTTTTTTATAAGTTTGGAAAATTATATCATGCAAGTGGTGACCATATTTTGAATTACTTTTAAAAAACTTTTATGTGTAATGGGCATGATTACATTTCAAACGTTGCTTTTCAATTGGAAGAAAGTTATTGGCTTGTTAACTAACACCATGTGTATCAAATATCCCCAAAGAAAACTCGGTAAGAGTTAAAGCCATTTTAAGTCTCTTGCGCATGAAATAATGGGTTCGCCGAATGCGTCTCTAACCAAAATCATTGGGATACCTGTAGTACTGAAATACCAATGAATTTTCTAAAAACAGTAGCTAGTTTTAGCATTTCCTTGTCTCTTAGCCTCAACATTTACTCCTTCGTAGAAGGAGTAAAAACCTTCTTATCTTAAATTTAGACTGAAAACGGATAATTTTTTTCATATTTATTTTCTGTTGATCCCATAAAATTATTTTTAAAAACATATTAAAAAATTAATCCAATGTACAAATCGTTAGTACATAACTGACGACAAAATTACATTCATTGAAATTCAATGGCAGAAGCTTTTAAGGTATAACAACAAATGATGAGTCAACAGTTGAGTTTTGGGTGAGTTTGTGACAATTTAAGAGTGTGCCCAAAGAAAATCCATTTTTTGGTATCGCTATTTAGTATTACCTCGCAATAACGTTCAAGTTGAAAGAATTTTTAGTACCATGAAAATAATTACAACTAAAGAAAGAAGCCATACTAGAATTTAAATACTTAATTCTTTACTATTACATTCGATGCTATTTAAAAATATTACAGAAAAGTTGCCTTGATTGTTCCGATTCTTATGCTGATTATGATACCTGTTATATGAATAAATAATATTTCTAAATACATCTTTATAAAATTTCAGTAAGTAGACTGATGCTTGAAGCGAAAGCCAAACAAATTCATAAAAAAAAGCAATCGAGTATTTTAAAAAAAAAGTTATGGTATTCAATTGCTTGAAATTAGCGGAGAAAATCTTTCTGCTCAGCTGCAACTGCTGGATCAGTTTAAAATAGAGTTAAAAGCCTGTTATTTTTTAAATTTAGTGTTATGTATTACATATACATTATTGAACTTACTATATATTTGTTATTTATTTTTTTTGAGCAATTTTCATTCATTTGTAATACGATTTTAAACATCAGATTTGCTTGAATTGTTTACGTAAGGTTTTTAGTAAAGTGAATAAATGTAAACATTTTAAATTTTTAATATAATTTTGAGTATTTGGTTTTGATTTAAAAATTTGATTTGATTGCTAAAAATAAGTTCACTTTTTGGCGAGTTCACTGTATGTATATTTACAATTTTTTAATTTTTTATTAGTTTTTTGTTCTTTTGCTTATGTATTTTTGTTTAATAACTTTTAGCATGTTTTATATATTTTTTATCAATAATAAGTAAAACTTGATTAATGAATAAAACATTTATAGTTTTTTTTTTTGGCGATTTATGCTTCACTTTTCTGTAGCTCCTAGTAACACCTGGATTCTACGTAGCCCAAATTCTGCAGTTTTGATAGTTGACGCAGCCATTTATTATAAAATGGGCTTTAACGCTCACTATCAAATTGCACGCTGCGTCCAAATACTGGATTATTGGTTTGATAAATGAAATTCAATTGTTTTATTCCCTTGTTTGACTGTGTAGTTTTTCATGCTAAATTCATCAAGTCTTCTTCACAAAATAATTAAAAAGGTTAAAAAGAATTTCAAGCGTGTATCTCCTTCTGTGCCAACCTGTTAAAAAAAAATTAAATTAAATGAATTAAACTGTGTTTTGGAATAACAAATATGCCCCTTCCTTCCTTATAGAACACGGTTTCATTCGTGCGACCGCCGCTGGCTCCGCAATGGGTTGTCCTGTCAGTCCTATTTTCCAACACTTTGTAAGGTAAGACACTTTGAGACGGCCAATTGATTTCTCTAAGACGACTGATAACACGGTTATCGAAATTAGTGCACAAAATATGGATTCTTTGATGAGCTGTATGAGATAGTGCGTCATCCTGCGGAAACCAAAATTATGGAAGTTCATATCTTCTATTTCAGGCCATAAGAAGTCCAAAATCGCCCAGTAGCGTCCCCGGCAGCATTCGATGGCGAGTCGATATTCTTTACACAATTTCGGCCACAGCAGTCACATTATCTTCGGTTCGCATGCTACGACGCATTGACAGGGGTCGGATAGCACCGCTAGCACCCCAGATTAATTAGTGTTAAAATATTCCTTTATTCCTTTGGAATATTGTCTCATGTCCAATTCTTTCTGACTAAAAATGTTACGAACATTAGCCAAAAATAATAATGACTTTGAATTAAAAGCTACTAAAAAAACTCATTCAACTTGAACCGATGCGTATGAAAATGTGAACCAATTAGAGTTAAACTAAATTTACAGATTTTAATTCGTACTCCGCTTTCCAGAATTGGTGTCGCCTGAAAGAAAATTAAATTACTTAAATTCAGTTGCTACGCTCTTAAAAGTCACCAGCAGAATTGAGAGTAGTGCACTAGATGTTTCCCCTAATAAATATACATATGTATATGAACAACACTAAATTATTGTCGAAGTCAACAATTTTCATAAAACTGGAAGGTTGATTGTCTCAATAATTTGAACTATTATTTATTATGTGTATGAGGATGTTACAAAATTAAATAAACTATTTAATAATTTTACTAAAATTTAATTTAACTTTATTTGCAAGAATAACAGAATATGAAAATTAGGGTGAAGCTTTATTCGAGCAATATACTCGTACATACTTCGATGAATCGAATAATTCGAGTTGAAAATTTTGTAACACTTGTTTAAAAAATTTTTGCAGGTATTTTAATAAAAACTAAAAAGAAATGCATTTTAGGAAGTTAGACATCCAATTCAAAATGTAGCATATTTTGTTGGTAACCTTAGTCCTCTGGATAAAGTTTTCAAAGAATTAATAAAATTTGAAGTTATAATGAAATTTGTATTCAACAGCACTAATCAAGAATGCACTTCTTGAGTTAAACAAGAAATGTGGTTAGTAATTTCAAAACAGCTGTCTATAATAATAATAAGACCATATTTATTCTGAATTCATCACGTATAGATTTTTTACTGTATTCACTTGTCTCAATGGACTTTAAAGTAATATAAGAGTTTCTTGATTATTAATCTATATAACATTGTCTTTCTTTTTAGTATTGTTTTGTTGTTTTATGTTTCAAGATATTTTGGTAAGACCGCATGGATTATGAAAATTATTTTTTTTACTTATGTCATTTGATGAATAATTTTAAAATTGTTTCACAATACTTCCTCGAAGAGATTTGACGCTATTGTTAATAGTCTTAAAAACCTATCTGATTCTTCTATTGTCAGATCTATTCCTGGCCTGTGTAGTTCAGCTCTTGAGGATAGTTTTCAAATAAAGCGATTTGTGTTCATTGCTATGCTAAGTAAATTCAAAAGCATCCTGATACTGACAGACAGCAATTCAGCTAAATCAATTAGAGCTATTATAACAACTTGCCGATAGCTAAAGGTACGGTGTTATTGGACAGACCATACAATTTTTGTTATTATAAATTGACTTTAAGCGAAAACTGAATAATTAGCTTAACAGAAAACCATTTAGACTTTAAATTTTATCCTGTACTTCAAAAGTAAAACGCATGTGACATTGATGGGTCAATTTTGAACAATGCAAAATATTCATTTATTTATTATTTTTGATTATTATTTTTTTCATTCATTGCATGTAAAATGGGTTTCCGAATGACTTTTACAGATAAATTTGTTGCAGTCCAAATATTTGTTGGAATACTTCGTGCTATTGAACCGATTTCAGCAAAATATACCGACTTCATCTTTTCTTATTTTTTACATTTGAGTCGGTAGCTAAATCTCGTAGACAAATGCTTAAGCATGATTGCTTTCTTTTAGATTCGTTCTATGCGATATTTTCTCGCTTATTTTGCTCATGCCCAAGTTTTCTAAATAAATGCGTCGCTTATACTTTTTATTCCGACTCCAGTCCGGATTAATATATAGAAAAGTTACGTATGCACTGTAGTCTGATACATCCAAAATATTGTATAATAGTACCTGAGGCCAACTATTAGATCTTCTCTTACATGGGTATGTTCTTATTAGTCGATCTAATTTATCAACTCCGGCTTTTTGGTGTTTGCTATAATTTCCTTGGTATGTTGTAATGTACTTAGCAAGCAAACAGATCGATTTATTTATGTACATATTGTCTTTTTTATTTTCATTTCCAAAGAGACAGTGTGCATAGTTTTCCGGTTTATATTTTATCTGCAAAATTTTTGGAGGTAACAAATTTAGTTTTTCTGGACATTACCAACTATTGTTGGTAATTTGTGGGAAGCAAGAAAATTATGGCTGGTAACGTTATGGCATCTCAAATCTTTGATCAAATCCAAGACAACACGATGACCCTGACACTTTTCTGGCTTGCGATTTCAGTTTTAACCGGTATATACTTGTAATGACCATATATAGCTGGTTTCTGTATCGCACAATGCTCAAATTTGGTGCCATATTTTTCAGGTTTTGATGGTGTTGTTGAGAGTACCCGGTAGATTGGTATTATCAATAATTAATTTCATTATTTCATTGGGCTCTAGAACGCGTAGTGCCAGGAGGAAGATTTATTATATTCTGTTTAGCACGCCTTCCAACCTCTTTTATTGATGATGTTTCTGGCCATATATATCTTCCATTTTTGGAAGTGTATGTGACGGTTTCTGTTCTAGTTTGATCTTGAATTTCGCAATTTTCTTCACTAGAGCTTGATAATAAATTGGGGTCATAAGCAGTTCCAACATCAGAAATGATATCGTCTTCATCTTCACTAGATGTATCATTAGAAGTTTCTTCTCACAAATCAGATTGCATAAGCATGGCTCAAATTTCTTCTAGTTTCATTATTCTAAAACAAGTAGTATGTACGTGTGTATATAATGTATTACGTAGTATGTTCACCGCAAAAATACAACCGCGAATGATAAAAAGCTAAATACAAATTTTATTTAAAAAAATCTTATGCTCTCAAGCAATTGCAGCAGTAAAGAATAAAATTGCCTTTTATACTTTTGTTGCTGTTTGTGATACCTCTTACAGTGACATTGTTATATTATACAATTTTGACCCACATGTACCAACCAAATGAGTGATTTTTTACGCAAACATTTCAAAAAGAGCTAAAATATTTATATTATATATTTATATACCATTCACAAAAGAAAAAAAAGCATAATTGTACGGAAATTTCAAAAAAATGTATTGTGTAGTTGTGAAAATATTAACTGCTTGGGCAATTTTGACCTATGAATACTGGATAAGGGTTAAAATAAGTTTTACGTCTTTGAAGTTGCCCGATATTCTATGCAGTGAAGGAAAATAAGTAAAGAAAATAATTTAGTATCGCAAATAATAAATGAATGACACAACGCAAATAAACAAACGACATTTTAACACAAAGGAGATAATTTTATGAACAAACTTTTTTTACTTATTTAATTCGTTTCTACTGCTGTAGAAAATAGCATGTACAAAAATAGACTAGCTCAACTCTCAACAAACAAAACTTTTTAAAATTAAATTAGGAGAATATCTCGAATAATAAATACAGTAAATTATTTTATTCATATAAAATCGAAAGTACATCGTACACTTTGGCTAAATCTATCTCTTGTTACAGCACTTGGAAGGCAAGTTGTAATAATGGCCATTAATATGTTCGAACTAAAAAAATTTGTTTATATCATTTTCTGTATTGCTCCAGTCGAATTTCGAAAGAGATACTTAGATTGTGAATCTGCATCGACATTTTATAGATATTTTTTTAGAATGCATTTAATTTATATTCTGAAAGTTTTCTAACCTTGTATTGCATTGAGATCTGACAGATGTATTTTAGAAATGCAGATGTTTTGGATTCTAAAAGGTTTCTTATCTACTTGTTGAGTTATCTCAGGGATAATCAATAACATCTGATTTTTTTATGACGCTTGCTTGGTCAAAACGTTGGTTGTCCATTTTGAAAATCGTTGCAGATATTACACAATAGCAATATAATTTTTAAGTTTGAAAATAGTTTCGCAGATTGCCAATGAAGATATCTTATTCGCACTCTCAGTCAACTCGAATGTGTTTTTTAAGGCGGGAACAATCAATTTATAGCTCGAATGTTAAAATTTGTATTTGTTTTTTCTTTCAAAGCAGATAAATTTATGTTTTGACCACGTCCCTTTTTTAGTTTCAGAGATAATGTTGTTTAAAATAAAAATTTATTACCGATACTGTGCTGACACCGTTTGTTATTCGTTGCATTTGCCAAACTTAATTTAAAGTTTAAAAGAAAAGCATTGTCATCAAGAAACTATCGTTTTTTTAAATGAATTGAAATTGAAAAATATGGTTTGAATATAAACTCAAATACTCTTTGTTCTCCATTTTAAGAGTTAATGAAATATGTGTGTGATTTCGGTCACATACCTAAGTTAAGTTGAAAAAGGAAATAAATATAATATTCTTAAATCATTTGAAAAAGAACATCTGAAATTATTAAAACGCATAAATCACTATTAAATTTGTTTAATTCATTGTATCTTTTATTTCATCTTTTCATTTAAATTTTTATGGTATTTTGAAAATTACAACAATGAATATACAACAGAAAAAACGATATTTATAAGTTCTGTTTGAATTTGTTGGTTAGCTAATAAATCATTTGAATTGTACTTGTACGTAAATGTATTTTCTCTGTTTTGACATGCTCTAAAAACAAAAGTAAAACAAAAATTAGTGTCTGCAAACACTTTCCCTTTTTGCGCCATCTCCTAGAAACGATTTATGGCATTTATTTTCCGGAGACAAATATCAGGTGGTGTGAATTTCGAAGGTCAGTAAATTTTAATTGTTTATTGTTGTTGCATATTCCCACATTTTATGAAACCCATTATGATATGACGATATTAACTGCCATTAACTTTCAATTTTAAATAATCATCACCTGGAAAATATCAGACCGTCCACACAAATCAACAGGTACTCTTTCATGCGACATGTTACCCAATAAAAATTACCATTAATAATATTCAAGGTTACGATTTGTCTGACAGTGGTTCAAAGTAGAGCACATTGCATAAGAACTTTATCGTTTTACAAGAAATTGTGGGAAATTTCCTTTTATGATGATCGTTTAAATGGCTTTCGCTACGGAAGATGAAGGAGGTACCGTTGTTACCCTTCAAATACTATTTAATAAGTAGAGACTTATTTAAAGAGTTTTTTTCGTTTTCGCACAGAGTCATCGTAAGATTGCTTTTTATATTCCGATGCTTTCATAATTATCATTGAATTTTTATCTTAAATTTAAATAGAAAGTATTATTGACTTGAAGAATGAAAAAAAGTTATATCAATCTCAGCTGTCCTGAAAATTATTTGCTACGATTAGTATTGCATTTCATGAAGTTAGACTATCCCATTTTCGTCTTTCTTGATATATGACCTTTCGGACACAACCCAGCGCAACCACACTTAACTACAGCTAAAGCTCTTTAAGAGCCCTATCCGTTCTTGAATTAATCATATTTTACTTTTGACATAAATTTCTCTTTCCTGAGGAAAAACTTACATTATGAATTATAAATTTAATACATTAACTAATGCTAAACTTTTTCAAGTGTGAGAGTTTTTTTTAACAAATTTATATGCTTAAGATTTAATTAAGTCCTTGGCATGTAACCAAATATAAGTTCAACTAAATTGAGATATACAAAGACGATTTTCAGTAGCCCGCAAATTTACGAGCACAACTGTCGCATTTGGGTCCGGAGAACCTTATTGAAAGACCATAAATTAAAATAAAGATGAATATTGCACGCTCGAATTCGTAGCATTTAACATGGAAATTGAATAGGCTGGTATGAAAAAATATTACTTAATTTCTTGTGCTTTTCGGTATTTTCTATAACGAACTTTCGGTCAATTTCTTTCTTTCTTATAATTCGCAATGTGAATATATTTTTCTCTTTATTGCGTATTTTCATTCTAAAAGTACTTTAATAAAAACAACACTAACTAATTGTTGTTACTTCAGCTTTTGTGCAGAAATCCCAAAGTGACATAAAAATTGATTTGAATTTTTGAGTTCAGCTCAAAAAATATCATAAAAATATGTATATGGTTTCGTGCAGTACAATCGCTATGCGTGTATCCGTTTGTCTCACTATTCCTTTAATTATTTCAGAAGGCTTTTTTTGTATAGTTTTATGATCACACACACATACACATACAAACATCGATGCGAAATCATCCATGGAAAATTAAGGTGATATCAGTAACTTCCTATTTTTGAAAGAGGAAAGTTGACTTAATTAGAAAAATATTAGCTAGGGAAAAAGTAAGTTTCAAATATCAAATAAATAAAACGTTTGGGCATAGGTTTTTCGGTAGGTTATAGCCCTTAAGACACTTTTACCCAATGTTTTTGGTTACGTAAAAATAGTATTTTTAAGCAAAATTATTGTTTTTTTCTATAATTCTAATGGAACACATTAATAATGGAACACATCATTAATTCACACATTTGTACCTGCACGTCCACGATAACTTCGCGAACTCCATGCTTGGAATCTTGAATAGATTATCTTACACGTAGAAGAAAAGGAAGGTCTGTATGTATTAAGTCACAAGATCGCGGTGGTCAATTCTGATCGCCTCTTCGAGATATCAATGGTCAGGAAACTCTTCACGCCAAAGTTGTTTGTGTGGCACGTAGCGTCATCTTCTTGAAAATAAACGTCTTCCACATCAATATCTTTCAATTCTTTATGCAAAATATGACATTATGTCGTTTGCAGATTGCCAAACTCCAAAGAATGACGAGAAATGAGCAAACCTGGCTTTTCCTTAACAATTTGTGCTACAGCAGAAATATTGTTAGTTTTTCTTCAATTACGTTTACGAGCTCAAATTTGTCCACCAGTTTTATAATTACTGGCCGAGAAGATGCTTCACGACCACGAAAAAATGCTTTTGTTTTGCGATTCGTGACCGGCAAATTTTCACTATTTTTATAGTGAATAATTTCAATGCGTTATTAATTGCATTTTTATTAATGATGTATTTTTTACTTGTCATCTGCCATATACTTACAAGTTGAAAATGAAATGTGTTATTTTAATATGAAAGTGATTTTATATAAATTTGGAATTGATAATATGTTTTATGGTTTTAAGGTTCCGTTCTGAAAAATTAAACCGAAAACATAAATTCACCCAAATAACCAAAATAGTTAATCCGCGTTTTCTCAAACAAAAAAACATATAAGGGTAAACTAATCCATTTGTTTTTATGTAATTTCACGTCTCTTAGTGACAGAATGAAACGATTTTGCTCGGACAATTGTCTTTTGGGTTAAATTGAATTAATTTTAAGTTTTGTCCGGACAAAGTTGAACTCAGTTGCCGAACTATAGGTTTCACAGAAACTCTTTGGAAAAAGGACAAAATCCAGAAATGACTAAAAGAAGTTATGCCCTTTTTGAATTTTGTATATTAAATTAAAATTTGCCAACATATTTGAGTGTCACAAATAAAAAAAATATTTTTTGAGATACATAGGCAGCAGTAGACTTCAGTTTAGTGCTGCCCTTAGAGCTTTCCTCTATCAGGATAAAGCACCTTTTGCTGCACCGCGTCTCAAATGTACTTACAATAATTTTTCTTTATTTAGATTATTAGAAGCAAATGTTTGTTATCCATTTTCTAACACAATTTGCCACAGTAATCGCAATTTTATTTACGTATTTCATGTAGTAGCTTTAATTTTCCTGATTTTTTTTCAAACGAGTTAATTGTGCTGCTAAAAACTCACAGTCTACAAATGGATGAATCCACCTTGATAAGTCTCAATTAAATATCGAACAAGTTTTAAAATCAGTTAATATTTGTGGCTGTGTGATTATCTATATCTTTTTAAATCATATGTTACTGACTATCAGTTACTTTCATACATTCGCAAACCTAAATGAGTTTATTTATGCTTGAAAAACGTTCAAAATCGTCTCACCAGGCGTCTTCCCGATGTCATTTGGCTGCTTTGGAGTTTCGATTTGACCCCTGGGATATCGTTAAGAACTAGATATTGGCACCGCTCACGTAGTTAGCGTGAATCATGAGTGATCACGCGTGACCAGTTTTTTGTTTTAATCACATAAGTGTAAAAAAATATAGCATGAGTGAGCGTGCATGAGTAGTTTTTTTTCGTGGTTGTTTGGTGATTTTTTTTATTTTTCTAATTGTTTTCATATTTTTAACATGTGCTTTTTAAGGTTTCATGAAGATATAAAACAAGTGGCAATACCACGTTGTGCCGGTATGCATTAATGTACTCATAAGAATGAACAGAGTCAAAGTAGCATTATAAGTCCAAGTTAGACTAGAACATGTTGAGATGAAAACCATCTGGAATTCTCTTTCGTTTTTATATTCGAGTTCACACAGACGAACAAGGCTTAGACATATTTAATTTTTAGAAAAAACTTAAAGATCTTTAAAATTTGCTAAACACTGTTTATATCATCTTGTTCAGCAACTAGTGAAAGACTTTTTCAACTTTAGAAAGAATACTTGAAGAGATGAGAAACAGATTTCTCGCAAAAAATATTGACAAAATTTATGTCTGCATAAAAATTGTAACTCTAAAGATAACTTAATTAAATGTATATTTATCTTTTAAATCTAAAGTACATGATCCTACTTAATCTTAATATTTTACACAAATTGCTTTCGAGATAGAAAATGAATGCTTTAATCAAAATATTTTAAAAACTCGTATGTTCATAATTTAAATTTTACTTCAAAACTTTAAAATAAAAGATAATTTATATTTAATTTAAGAACTTTTAAATGTATTCAATTGTAAAATTTAATTTTAACTACAAAATTTGAAATTGCATAATGCATACATATGTAAATACATATGTATGGGTAAATCCTACATGCAATTTTTTTTACATAAAATTTAAGTGAATTCAATGAATAAAAATATGGCTTTCGATCGGTTAATCTTTATTAACAGTAAAGTATTGATATGAATACCTAAGAATTGTTGATTTATGATATGAAATCTTAAGATCTAAAGTAGGGTAATAATTTGTGCGTTAATAATCATCGAAATACATTTATTTTATTTATAAAATTATATATCTAGTCTAATATTCCTTAAAAAAACGTTAAAAAATAAGTTGGATCAATTAAAAAAATGTTTCTTGGTGGACTTGCCCATAAATCAAAATTATAAAATTTTATTTCAAAACTAAAAAATTGTTTCAGAAAAAAATATTTCTCAGTTAAACATAATTTTCCTCTTTTGTGGCAGAATTTTCTAATTGTATATTAAATTTTTCTATTTGTATTCAGAAATTTGTGTTTTTTTCTTGAGTATTTCGTGAGCGTAAGTTTTCGTGAATGTGACTAACCCTTTTGCCCACCAACGTGAGCCAAAATTATAAAGTCGTTCGTGAGCGTGCATAAGTAAAATTTTTTATCGTGAGCGTGCATGAGCGTGAGTGAAAATTTACTTACGAACCCATCTCCATTAAGAACCGACCGCTGCTATTCGAATAATCCAGAAAAGCTTTAATAACCAAAATAAATTAAGTTTACTTTATTTTATTTAATAAAAAAAAAGATATTTGTATTTGGATCGGTGTAACAAAATTAATAAGGAAAGATTTTGTAAAATTCAATTAAAGTACATGTAAATGAAGAGGTCAGTTCAGTCAGCAACTTTCCAACAAAATTGTTCAACATCCGCAGATATCTAACATAAATGTAGACAAGAAAATAAGAATCGTATATCAATGCTGTTGTAGTTCTGACCCAAAAGCAGTTAAAGTATTTGATCCGAATTCTGACAGAAATTGAAGGAATATTCTAGACATGTTTTTTTTCTGCGATGGATTCTGTAATATTACTTTAATTCTTTTTATAGTTTGTCTCTTGTTTTGGAAACACGGTCCTTAATATCGCGATATCTAAATCTTTGTGATAGCGCGAATGTAGAACACACAAGGAAGCCTATGCGCAAACGTAAGCTTATGCTCAAATATAATAAGACTAAAAAGAATTAGTCGTCAATATCCATGAGTCCAGACTAAGACATATCGCAAAGTAGATTAACAAGTTACATTCAAAAGAAATTTAATTTTATACAGCAATTTTCTATAAAATTTTGTTAGGAAAAAATAAGCAATAAATTAGACAAATTACTAAAATATGAACACCGATATTGCACGAAAAGTATTGGCGATTGGAAGAACTAAAAGCAGAGTTATAATATGCATTTCAACTGACGTCAATTAGTTAGGCCTGTACGTTTTATAGTTTAAAGAAAAAGTTTAATATAAATACGCGTTTAGGAAAAATGCAACTTGCAACAAAATAATATTTTGAGGATCTTTCGAAATTTTCTTTTCCGGAGGATTTACTAAGTTGGAGAGTAGCTGGTTGAAGTTCATTAGGATAAAGCTTGAAAAACAGGACAACTGCAAAGAATGGATATCCCTTAATGTTTCTCTTTATACATTTCATGAAAACTGACCAACATAATAAATTTGATTTAAAAAAATCACCTAAACCACTTTAAAACCACTTGCGATTGAAATTTGGACAACAAAATTTGAAAACGCTAAAAGAAAAATACGCCAGTATGAGAGGAAATATATTTTACATTTCCCTTTTGTGTTTTCATTGAAACTTCTGTTACACTATAGGAAATATGTGATCAATCAAAAATTACCAGAACATTTAAATTTTTGTACAACTTGTCTGATCACACAAAAAAAATAACCTGGCAGGGAAACTGTCCAACATGAGTTTTATGTTATAGATATCGGTCGGTCCAAAGTAAACTTAAAATAAAATTACTTTAAAAGAAAAAACGAAATCAATTTAAGCAAACATTTTTTTGTGAAGATTTATTAACATCCCTTCGTATATTTGATAGTTCGCAATATACTGAAGTTCGTAATGATATGCCAAAGGCCACTTCAGGAACAAAATCAGTTTTAAAGGATTTTAATGTTAAATTACATAAAATATTTTTTAAATATTAATGAAAAACGAGGATTTGATTTTTATAAAACAAGACATTCCTCCCTTTTTTTAATTTCTGTAGTAATTTTTTTTAATTGAGTGGGGGTTTTCTGTCATTTAATTGCATGTAAGTACAACAAACATTAGCAACGAAATAAACAAATTAGTGTAATAAATTAGCAAAGTTGCTGAAATTAATATGCCTGGCGAGAAGACGACACCCACTAAATTAAAAGTGAAATAATGAAACCATTATGTGCTGAAAGAGCTTAAAATATCTGACGCAACAGTTGTTTTAGTTGATGTTGCCGCTGCTGTCGACAATATTTTATTGCTGTATGTTGGTGTACACTTATAATATTTGTTAAACTCCAAGGGCGGATGTTTCAAGGAGTTTGTGTTAATTAATTTCCATTATAACGTGCGAAGAGTTACAAATTTGTGATTTTAACAATGGTTTGATGTTTTAAAGAAACGGTCTTCAACTGCCATCAAAATCAACGAAAATTGCGAAAACAGCAGCGTGGCAGCAGAAGCAGGCAGCAACAACAACTTTAGAAGTTAATGTTGTTGGTTTTTTTACAGTTTGAGTTATTAATCCTGCATATATTAATAATACATTAAAACTGGCAATTCATTATTTAATTTTTTTCCTGCAGTATCATACATCCCATATGGAGCGCCGTCATTATTCTTCAGTATACTCAAAATGTACATTAAAAATTCTTCAAAACCCAAACAAACAAATAAATGTTTAAGTCTGAAAACTCTGCTGCAACTGTAGTAGATTTCATTAGCAACAGATTTTCAAATACACAAACATTGCACATGCAGCATGCTTAAAACCCGGCAACTACGAGTAAATCATTTTGACGCCATTTAAAGCAACAGCAAAAAAAAAGAAAGAATGAAAAGCAATGTCACAATATATATAAAAAATCACAAATAGCCGCAACAAGGCTGAAATTATTTGATTCAAAGTTTTAGGTCCCACTTCTTAGCTTTGCGAATCTCTTTTATACGAGTAGTATGACTAAACAAACACATTAATACATTTAATTTAAAAGTAAAACGGATGTTCGATTATTTATTCGCAAATAAAGCAATTTATCAAATTGACAATTACTAAGAGCCATTTTCCCCTTCTTCTGCGTATAAAACGCAATGTTAATTTCTTTGTTGGCTATTTGGTGTTGGTGGTAGGTATGTCTATTGAAAAGGCAAAATCAAACGAAAAAGTTAAGAAGCGTAATATATTCTCACGATCTTTTTTCTATCATTGAATTGGGTAATTTACATTTAAAATTTAAATTAATAGCCAAAAACCACTAAGATATCCCAGGAATGTACGGAAACTATCCAACGTTTTCTTATTTTCTTTTCTTTATCACATTTCTTTCAGTTTTTTTAATTTTATTTTTTCCTTCTCTATAATACTGTTCACTCTAAAAATCTAATCATAAATATTCGAAACATCACATCATGGCAAATAAGGGAGGAGAATATTTGCAAAACAGCTACAAGAAGATGCTGAAAATGTTATTTTTGTCTTGTAAAGTAAACAAAACTGGAGAGTATGGAATATTTGGAATAATTACTCATTTCATTTCGTACTAACCGAAATTGATTTAACTTGTAAGAAATGAATAAGTTGCACTTTTCGTATTCTAATTTGTTAAATAATACGGTTAAATAGTTGATATTCCTAGTCACTAGTATCCACAGTCAAAAGTGGTAAAATCGAACAAAGAACGCTGATGAGATGGTGTAGCGACCTCGAAATCTGTACTGATCCGTTCTGCTAGTCTGATTAATAAATTGTTTCAAATAAAAAGTATGTACTCTCTTAATGAAATAATGAATGTATCCAAATATAATTTCTTAAATTAAGAGGACTCAGATTTGAACTTAAGCCATAAAATTTTCATTCGAATATGTTATTTTTGTTAAAAAATTATTTTGAAAATTGAGTGCATGGAATTTTAGCTCTTATACACGCTATAACCACTAAGAATGAATGTATTTTGTCATTCCACATGCAACAGACAGAAATAATAATTTAATGGCCTTTTAAGCGTTGCAGTAGCTTACCTTGTTCAAGTGGCTGAAACGATATTAGTTTCCTGGATTATTCGTATAGCATCAGTCTTTTTACGGCACCCAACAAGAAAAAATCAGAAAAATATAAGGTTTCGTTGATTTTTCAACCGAACTCGACGATTCTCAATGTTGTGCAAGCGTGAAGCGCCTCATTTTGGTCAACGAAAGCATGATGCTGACTGATGTCAATAAGCAAGTAAATTATTTTTTAAGTGATGCAGTTCTAAAGGTTTCGATTATTACAGAGATGATCAGAAGTTTCACCTCCGCGAAGATTGTGTTTTTTAATTAATTTTGTGTTTGTATTAAAATTCTTAGAGCTCAATAAAAAAAGTTTTGCAATAGGACAGTAATTAAAATAATTGGAGGCAAACACAATAATTTATTCAAAGGCAGGAATCCAGTACTCTCAGAAGACAAGAGTTTTTTTTTCTAAAATAACAACTTTTTAAGAGAACATTAACGGAAGGCATATTCAAAAACATTTTGGTACTGAAATATACAAAAAATCGTCAACAAATATGTAATAAAACATTTTATGCACTCCACCATTCCACGGAAGATCATTAAAAATTGTCATCACAAAAAAATTTTAACTTTTTATTCTGTGTGAGTAAAAGTCATTGATTATGTTAAATTTTAACTAATTACTAAATTTATTATTGGAGACAGGTCTCGATATCTTATTTCAAAGAATATAAAAAAGTTTTGTTTGTTGAGGGATTCTCGCTTGTCCAATGCGATTTTGTGAAAAAAGGTTTTCATTAAATTTGCATATGTATTTATTTTTAAATGGAGGCATTTTTGTAGAACTTCGAGTCAATCTCACTCCATCTAAGAATTAAAAAAACACACATCATCAGATACACGGTTCAGTCAAACACCAATACTATTTCAATTATCATTCAATCAAGAAAAATACGCGACTTACAAAAACCAAATACTTCTCCTTCCTCAACAAGCAATTTTTAAAGAATGAAGCGAACTTAATCCGCATTTCCTTTTTTCCATCTGAGTTGATACAGACTCCAAGTTAAGCCTTTCGGAGAAATTTTTTTTAGCTTGTGAGCCGTTTGAAGTTTTTTTTTATTTTTAACAAATAATATTTTTTTATAATTCAATATTTATATTATTCTCCCAATTTATGTTTCTCAATATTTCGTAACCCTATGGGTAACTTCTTCAGGAGTACAAAAATCGATAAACAATTTAAATAACATAAAATAAGCAAATTATCTCCCTGGCCCACGTTGTCGAACGATAAAACAAAAAAATTTAGTCATTGTTTTTGTTTTAAATGTAATTTCACAAAAGAACGATTTTGGTCGACATCGTGGGCCAGGCAGTACAAACCAACAATTTCTTTTTCTGTTTTGGTTTAAAAATTGGTTGTAAATTGAAAATTGTTTTTGAAAATATTTTTAAAAATGAGGAAATGAACTAATTTTGAAAATTTGAAAACATTAATATTGTATTATTTTTTTAAATTCTATATTTACTCCTTTAGTCTTGTGTATTAAATGCCTATAGTTCTGAGGAACATTATTAGTATCAGCTCTAAAACTAATTCTTAGACTTATGTCCTGCTAATCTAGTTTTAAGTTTATTTTTTGTTGTACATACATAAATTTTCCGACAATTTTCACTGTCATTACTCTTACATGGTATTTTGTAAACAACATTAGATTTATATAATTTATGTATTTTATCTTTTGTACTACTAAATAATTTACCTAAAGTATTATGTGTTCTATGTGCCATCCTATATTTATTAGTATCAAAATTATCTGACTTTGCTAATCTTTCCGAAATAAAAGTAAAATATGTCAGAGAATTGTAAGTTTTTTGTTCAATAATGTTATTTTCTAAATTATTTCCTTTCTGTCTCCTATACTGCTCTATCAAATCATACACTAGTCCAACAGGAAAATCATTATTAAACAAAATATCTTTGATAATCTCTCTATTCCTTCTGTGGAATCTTACATCACTAATAATCAGTACTCTGTCTATAAGATTTTTCGCCGTATTAATAATTATTCTTTTTGGATGTTTCGAATAATACTCGTAATTAATAATCTTCCCTGATGCTATCGGTTTCTGATACCAATAAATGAATAAACTATTACCATTCCTAATTACCGATGTGTCTAAATAGGGAATTCTATTTTGCTTTTTTCTTTTATTAGTGAATTTTATGTCAGAATGGAATGAGTTAAAAGATGTTCACAAATTTTCTATCGCCCGAAATAATACAAAATATATCATCAACATATTTAGTTATTATTTTATGTTTAACAGATAAACTATAATATATAATTTGTTAATTATAAAATATTTTATTTGATGTTAATATTTAATTATATACAATCGCTAAATAAAAAATATTAGCATATTTCTAGTGAAAAACATCCAGGATCTTGTTAGGAATCAATAAATGTGCAAAAAACATTAATAAAACAAAATTTTGACAATTAGAACATTTATTATCTATCACACTTAATTAATTATTTATTACAATGAATTTTTTTGAGTTTTCACGGTTTTCACTGTATTTGGATACAAATAGTAAAAGAGCCCAAATGTTGAACGAAAGCCATTCCAAAAAAAATAATTTATATGCGTTGAAAATCAGTTTATATGTATCCAAATCGACTCAGAGAACTCAAGCGAAAGATGTTTTTTATCTGTATGAAATATCTCCCGTAGCACTGTATCTGTAATATTAGAAGTTTTATTAGAAAAAATAACAACTATTTAAAATTTTGGTTTTCATGTATAGCATCACTTTTGAGTGTAATTACTCTGTAATTTAGAAGAAAAAATAAGTTTTAAAATTCTCAGCCTTTTGTTTACTATGAAAAATATGTCACTTTTTCTCTACGCTTGAAATATTCCGATAAATTTCCCACGAAAGGTATAATTCCCCACTTTTGGCATCAGTACATTCTCGTACTTTTTGCAAACTTAAATCGAAGCGCAAAATACAACTACTCGTACATGTAGGGTATAAGAAAAAATAAGAATATGTAAAATCTTCATGTTCATGTTAACTTAATTTTCTTTTTCTCTAACAGCACTTCAACCGCCAATAACGCTCCCAATCTAGCATTTTAATGTGATTTTAAAACTTAAAATTTGGTATTTTCCTTTTCTTTTGCGTTGCGTTGTGTCTGTCTTATTATGGTGAACGTGAGGCTGGTAACAAGGAAACAAGAACGAAACAAGAGCAAATGCGAATAAAACATCTTACTTGCTTTTTAAAATGTCCAATAAAAATTGCCGACACATTCTGGCCATATTTCTTCGAAATCCCATATAAATCACTGAGTATAATCCCTCATGCTATCATCGTTGCCGACGCACAATAGGGCAGAACGACCCTATTTGTGGCAATAAATCAGGGAATAGAGTTAGCAACCTGAAAATTTCTGAAATTGTTTATAGAATCAATATATCGAAATTTCAAAACCCAACAATGACCATGCCCACAAAAACGCCCACAAAACGCCTGGCTGTATTGCCATCATTCGAGTTCCCGAATCCGGGCTTTGGTTTGTCTATTATCAAACCACAACGATCTTTAAACTCTTTTTGTATCCTTTTTTTGTTTTCAGCAACAACTATCTTGTCATCATCCCCTCGAGCTTGCCATTTCTTAAGAGGCAATTTGTATGCTAAGTGAAGTAAATTTTCGAAAAACCTTATCCATCCATGAAGAACGGACAGTCCAAACCCTAAGTTTTCTGTTTTAACTTCCCTTGTCAACATACTATCTATATCATTAAAGCTTCTAGATGACGCACCACATATGAAACACTTTTGTGTTGATGACGTTTCCGTAACAGCATTACAGACTTTGCCGTCAATCATTGTAAAAAGTAGAGTATGATTGACTTGTACTTCTCTTTCTTCAATTAACATTGTTGTCTTTCGCAAATTTTTCACCTCATTTTCAACTCTATTCTTTTCTGCAATAGACATTTGTGTAGATTCCTTTACAAACTCTATTTTTAATGGCCTACAGTATCTTGTAGAACCAGGACGTGGATTTTGCCATACAACCCTAGAACTGGAAGAAAGTCTAAGAGGAACAACACAAGTAATGAAGACCGAAGAATCAGTTGCTTCAAGGCCATGGAAAGCTTGTTTGTAGGAGCTGTGTCCCGAACTTCCATCAAAACCCCACTTGCAAAACAAGGTCAGATTTTCCGTTTCAAATGTTGTTAACACACCAATTACTTCCATCTGTGATTCCAACAAACGCTTTGTGGTTAAATCTAGTAGTGCCTGAAGGGTAACCTTTACTAAAGTTTCGCTAACTTCGATGCATTCGGGGGGTGGATAACATTTTTGTTTTGCAGCTTGTAGGACCTTATATGCAGGAAATTTTTCTGGTGCACTCATTCTGATAACATTGTATTGATGTCGAGATAGTTGCGCTTCAACTGCAACCCCTAGTGCTTCTTGGCCTGACATTTTACAACTTTTGGGTTCCAGTGACTCCTTATATGACTTCCGATATTTTTTTGCTCGGTCAGGGGTAGTTGTTGTTATATCCTTTAACACTTTAGAAGCGCTAATCTGTCCCACTGCTCTCAAACTCATTTGAGTAGCAAAACTCAACATAGAAATCGATGTAGACTCTCTTAGTTTTTCTGTTTTCATTCTTTTTGTACGTTCACTACTTTCATCGAATGAAACACTTGGTCGACCACGCTTAAGCTTTTCTTCAGGGCAACAAAGAAAAGAAACAGATGTCTCAAGCCATGAATTATTTGTTTTAAAAAACCTCTCTAATTTTCGAAAAGCCTTTTCAAAACGAGTTTTATACTCAGATTTGAATCGAGAAAGTGTTTTAGTTAAACCTATGTTATCGAAGTTTCCTGTTCGTTTTTTTAACTCTTCTTCAAGAAACACAAATCGCCCTTGTAAATTAATATTTTCAACTGACCACATTATGTTGACAAGCTCCCTCCGGGTTATAAAAATTGTGTTTGAACTAGTACCTAAAGGATAAAACAAATCTTAGAAATTCTTACAATTTTTTATTATTTTTTTGTCAGAAAGCACATTTTGTAAAGAAGCTTTTTTATCAAAACCACAAAAAAGCGCAGAATTTTCTTGCAGTTCCTTAATTAAGTTAAGACATGCTATCAATAGCAACAAAAATTGTTATTGGGACTGCTTGGGAACACAACTAAACCGATCAATGTTTGCACAAAGAAGCAAAAAAAAAAAGTAATTTTAAAGTTTTTTTATGATAATTACCGTTTTATATAATTTAAAGCACTTTCTCACAAAAAAAAATCTTAAATAGATTAACATTTACCAGAACTTGAAGGCTCCATTCCAAAAACTTTAATATTTTATGATTTCTATTTTTTTTTATTTAATTAAAAACACTTTACAAATTTCTTCACACCCAACTCAAGCTAATCTGTGAACAACAATGGCTTGCGCCGATGTTTATCATGCAAAATGTGTTTATGATAACGGTTTAAAACTTTTACAGTATTAACAGTGGGGTATTTGACTATTAAAATAAAATAACAATGGCTCCATACGGGCAGTTTCATTTTTCGATTTATTGCCACCGATCTGGCCATTCTGCCCCTTTGTGCG
>OY101440.1:77222840-77427051 GCA_956483585.1 Gymnocheta viridis
ACTACTTAAATGCCCTGGCAAGGGCAGAAAAAAAACAGTAGTATGAATGTGAGGCTTCCGTATCAAGATTCCCATACATTTTTGGGATCATGCCTACGGTACAGCCGGCATTTAAGTTAGTTGATTGGTTTGCTACATTGTGTTGTATGGAATAGGGGTATGTTGTGCGAAAATCGACCATTACCGATGTTCTTTAGGTAGGGTGTCAAACCGCAAAGATGGTGTGACGATTGTAGGGTTTTGATTTTGTTGTGGAGGGGGTGCGTGTGTGTATGTATATATGTTTTTGAAAATATATGTATGTGTGTGTGTGTGTATGTTAGTTTATAAAAAGTTGATAATATTTATAGAAATGTGCAAAGGAAAAATGTGCATACCTTAACCCTTTAACGGTCGATGGTGTTAAATTCGACCCCATGATATTTTGTGTTATGAGGCGGCAGCGTGTTCGGTTTTGCTTAAAGTGAAGTCGTGGTGGGGGTTCGGTTTTGCTTAAAGTGAAGTCGTGGTGGGGGGGGGGGTTCGGTTTTGCTTAAAGTGAAGTCGTGGTGGATGTTATTTTTGTTGAAGTGAAGTCGTAACATTTAATGTGTTCGTTAGAGGGTTAATACAATATGAATTAAACTACATTAGGGCGGTTTACGAAAGTCTGTGATTTTTTTGCTAGTATTTAATAAATAAAATTCATTTACTGCGGTATATATTAATATCCCTAATACTACTACTCGTGTTTGGTCGGGGTTTGGTCGGGGTTTGGTCGGGGTTTGGTCGGGGTTTGGGTGGGGTTGGTTAGGATTTGTATACCAATTTTGTATGAGAAAACTAACAACGAAGATTTAAGTGGCACCCTATTGTATTGTTGTTCTGTTGTTAAAAGTTCTGTTGTGGTTTTTTCTTTTTCGTTGATATGTATGAATGTGTGTGTTTGAAACAGTTGATTTAATTAAGTTGTTTGAATACAAAAGCTTGATCCTAACCATACAAGAAAGTTGATAAGAAATAAAAACCCAAAAATAAATATACTATTTATGTATGTATTTATATATATATATTATTTATTAATGTGCTTGAAATTTTTATAATATAATAAACAATAGTAAAAAATAAATCTCATATTGAAGTATGTATGTATATATATAATATTATTGAAGTTCATCTTTATTGACCCAAGAATTATGTTGATTGGAAAATCCCAACCATTTTACGTACGCCTGGTGCCCCTTAGTTTTAATAACATTTTCAATCAAGTATGTATTTGGAAAATGTGTCTTTAATAGTTCATGTTCATAGAATCCACCAACAATCGGATTCCTTTGATAGTCTTCCAATAAATAAGTAATGGGATTTGTGTTCTGTAAAGTACGAATTTTAAAAATTTCAGTTGTCCAGTTTGGAGTATATCCTTTTGAAAAAATATGTTTATATTTGCTGATTCGAACGTGATCTCCAACTTTTAGTTTACCAAATTTATATATTTTGGGATGATTATAGGCTTGTTTTAATATAGAACTTTCATTTTCTATGTTAACAGCATTTGGCTTCATTCCAATTGTTCTATGCTTTTTATTATTATATTGATTAATTAAATCCTTACATATATGTATCCATTGATAATTTCCTTGTAGACTAAACTTTTTCCACATCATTCCTTTTAGAGTTCTATTAAATCGTTCTACAATAGACGCTTTCATGATACTATATGTAGAATAGTGATTGATATTATGTTTTTTCATCAGGTTTTGAAATATTTTATTATAGAACTCTTTACCATTATCTGTTTGCAAGTTTTTTGGAAATCTCTTTAGTGAAAAAATAGATTTCATAGCATTGGTAATATCTTCACTACCTTTCGATTTTACGGGTACAGCCCAAGCAAACTTTGAAAATGTATCTATAACTGTTAAAATAAATCTATAGCCTTTGTTATATTTTGAGTAAACGCCCATTTCAACAAGATCTGCTTGCCAAAGATCATCAATTCCCTTGTGTACCACTCGACGTCGAATGAAATTTCTGCGTGCTTGCTTATGAAGCTCCTGAACCACTTCTTGTCGCTCCATTTCTAACATCTATCTTAGATTACATCAATTTAAATGCTGCTGATATTGAATTTAAATCAAAAACGATTTATATATATCTATGTTTAAACGGTTTGTAATGAGCTTCGTTTTTCATTTAGACGTTCTTCAACTGAATCAATTTTGTAATTAAATAATGATCTCATTTCTTTTTGGTGATTGATTGAGATTATTTAGTATTATACTTTGATCATGTATTAATTTACTTAAACGTGTTTCTACATTATCAAATTTTTCTGTAGTCAACACGTTTTGTTGATGTATTATTTCGTTAAAACGATCCTCCATTTCCTTAATTCTCTCCATATACATTGTATCCAGTTGTTTCTTTATTTCACTTAAATAACTTTTCATGTAAATTTTGTTTACAGCATCGTTTTCCAATACAGGACTAGCAATATTTTTTATTCTCCGCAAGTTAAAGTTGAAATTACGATCACTATCCAAATGAATCTTGAAATGTTGATTTTGGTATCTTGCAGATTTTTCAATATAATGTCCAAACTTATCGATAGGCATTTTATGAATATGAATTGTTAAACATTTTTAAGTCTATTTATATAATAATTTTTGCTTCTCTCAATTCCTCAATAATTGATACAATTTCATTATTATGATTTGAGTGACCAGCTGTTGTTGATGAAATCAAAAGACGCAATCTATCAACCAATTCATTAGGATCATCCCAATAAACATAATTATGCTTTTTTCTATTCAATTTCATTAAACCTTTTCCCTTATGAATTTTCTGTTGTTGTTTAAATAGGTTTTTAATAATCGTTGTATATTTAATTGAACGATTTCCTTTAATTTGACCATTAATACTGTTATTTCGTTTATGGACATTAGTCATCTCCAATATTTGTTTATAATTATTTAAATCTGTTTTATTATAACTGATTGGTTTCTTATAAACTAACAATTCATATAAGCCTGATGTGAAGGGCCATTTTAAATTACCTACAGTAATATTGGTTGAATTGAAAGTGATGGGTTCATTACCCAGTCTCCATATTTGATTTTTATCCTTATGAGGACCATAGGTTTTATCATATATATTTAAGTTAACTTTTGATAAATTATATTGAATACTTTGATTGGGATGTATTGTAATGGTGTTATCATCATCATTGTTATCATCCTCATTATCAACATTAACATTATTATTATCATCATCATCATCATCATCATAGTCATCATGATCATTTTCATCATCAAATGATTGAAACGTGTTTGAACTTTCCTCGATTTTCTTGTTATTAAAGTTTGGAGAAAACGTGTTATAATCAAGCTTACTCTTTTTATATGGTGTACTGAAGGCAACTTTATTATTCTCAAGATCATGTTTAAAAGAGTCATCCGGATATTTTTCATGTTTTATAATGGTGTTATTATTATTATTATTATTATTATTAGTTGATTGAACTAATTCTTTTAATGGTTTTGATATTGGTTTAAATGTCTTTTCCAACAATTCATCATTTGCAATTTCTCCAAGCAAAATATTCTTATATTTCTTTTTTAAAATATTTCGAGTTTTAATAAGATTATTAACCAGATTTGTATTCATATTTATAGATTGAATTAGAAACAGATTCAAAACAGATCAGTTTAGCAGTTAGCGGTTTAATAGTTGAGAAGCTATTAGTTTAATAATTAATCTTGTACTGATTTTAAAATATCTGTAATGTTTCTTTTATAGATTTATAAATATATCGAAACCTTTTCTATATCGACCATTATTCATAGGATCATCTTTGTTAATAACTAGAAAACCATATTTTTCTTTCCAACACTCGGCACATAACTTATGAAATGTTTTTAAAGTCATATCAGAACCAACATGATCATTGTAAATATGCTTAATATTCATTACATCCTGTTTAAAAATTATAATCATATTTGCATTATCGCGAATCAAGTGTTTTGGTATACGTGTATAAGTTTGACATAAATAAAAACTATCAATGTCTTTATGGCGACCCATACAGAAGTAAGAACGTACATGATTTTGTTTCTCACAAGCTATATCATCGAATATAAATATTGAATTCGGTTTAACTTCGTCTGGGGATAGAACATCATCATTATTAGAAAATGATGAAAAATTTATCTCCTTAATGGGTTTAATTAGACTTTCTAAGTACTTATATTTCGGTTGTTGTGTTGACTTTGAATATAAGTAAATATTTTTAAATTTCAATCCATGAGGACTTTCAATAAGACTGATCATAACATTTGTTTTTCCGCAATTTGATGGACCCACAATAAGAGCTCGAATAGAATTCGGTAGTAATGAACTATGACGAATTTTATTTGATGAATCGAACTTTGATTCGATATTCTTTACATCAATCCTTTTATGTTGTTTAAAAAAACGCATTCTGAAATCTAATGATAACATAATATATAAACCAGTCTCTTTTATTTGTTTTCAATCAATTTAATTTCAATCTTTAATCGATAAAGTATCAATAGATATGACTATCATTTATAAAAAGTTATTCAGTCGCCATCCATCCTTCATTGGTAAAGGTTTTCTAAATAAAATAATTAATAAACTTCCCATTGAACTTCATCTACCCGGTTATCAATTTTGCGGACCTGGTACAAAATTAAAGAAACGTTTAGCTAGAGGTGATCAAGGAATCAATCCATTGGATACTGCTTGCAGAGAGCACGATATAGCATACTCAAACAATAAAGATTTAGAGAAAAGACATATTGCTGATAGAATTTTAACTGAAAAGGCTTGGCAAAGGGTCAAAGCAAGCGATAGTAGTTGGGGTGAAAAATCAAACGCTTGGTTTGTTGCTACTACAATGAAAGCAAAAACAAAATTCGGTATGGGTAACGTTATTAGTAAAACTAAAAAGTCGTCTCCAGTAAATACCCACAAACTATTTACACATGCATTGAAAAGGGCAAGAAAGAATATAAAGAAAAGTGAAAACTTGAAAGATGCTATAAAGATTTCACGAAAAGTTGTAAACAATATTTTCAAGGGGAAGAAAAAATCGTTAATAAAAACACCTCGAATAATACCGCTACCAAAATCTGGAGGTTTTCTTCCACTTGCCCCTATATTTGCTGCACTGGGTGCACTTGGTGGTTTAGCTGGTGGTGTATCTGGTATTACAAAAGCAATCAATGCAGTTAAAAATGGAAAGGAACAGCTGACTGAAGCAAAACGACACAATAATACAATGGAAGCCATTGCGATGGGAAAAGGCATGTTCTTAAAACCATATAAAAAAGGTTTTGGATTATATTTAAAGCCTTATCAACAAAATTTTTAATGAAGCTACCTAAAAGAGCCCTTTCTGATGTAGACTTGAGAAAATATGCAAAACATATTCCAAATTTTAGAGGTGTGTTTATGTGCAACACTCTTCCAAGCAAACCATTTAAAAAAGAATGTGGAATAATCAATCTGGATACTTCAAAGGGACCTGGCACACATTGGGTAGCATATTGGAAAAACAACAATCAAATCGAATATTTTGATAGCTTTGGCAATTTGCAACCACCAAAACAATTAATAAAATATTTAGGAAAAAACATTAGTTATAATTATGATAGATATCAAAATTTTAATACAATAAATTGTGGTCATTTATGTTTAAAATTTTTGTTTTCGAAGCTAAACTAAAAATAAACTATAAATGTTTTAATAAAATACATCGATTAAGAATTAAAAAGATCTTGTTTTATTTATATATATATATAAACATTTTTTTTTCATTTATTAAAAATTTTAAAAGAAATATTATAATTAAATAATTTTTCTAATTTCGCTTGTTAGAGGTGAGTATTCGATTAAGCGATCATGAATAACTAAACAGTATGCTGATGTTTTTTCTGGAATTGGTTTGTTTGCTTCAGTATCAAATTCAATTCGTACATCAATAGGTCCAATTTTAACAGTTTCATTTTGATGTGAAACATCAACAACAATAAGCGGTGCGTAAGACTTGTAATCGTTAACATCCAGCAATGGTTCAGGTTCTCGCATGTAAAAGCTTTGTTGAAATTTTGCATACATATTATATAGAACAGAATACTGACCCATTTCGAAACGATTATTTAAATCGTCATATGGATATGACTCTGAGTTTAGATATACTTTTAAATTAGAGATATTACAATGGTCAAATATATTTCCTTGTTCTTTACTTTTCTCTTTTTGTAAACCAATTATAAGAAATCGTGGTCTTTCGTTTTGTGGAGAAAGCTTCACATTCCATAAAACCTTTGTATTCGTTGGTAGTGCAGGATTTACATGACAATCCCAACTACGAAATGCAATTGGTATAGAATTTTTGCTGTTGATTATCTTAAACATTTCCAATTTTGCAAAGTCCGATAGTTGAATATGCGGCATTTTCCATATTATATCCAGAATTGTTAATTTCAACTGATCAGTTGTATTTGTAGAATAATATGATCTCTCATCGGATGTAGAACGTTGAAGAATGAGCTCATGTTTCGAATTTAATAGTATTTTGTTATAATCTTCAGCAAAACCCAGCAACATTTTCAGAGGTATACAACAACTAAAATGACTTTTTTCTAAAACAAAAGTTTCGTTAAGACACCAACCAGCGTTTTTTAGTGTAGCACTTTCAGCCTTATTCAATGATACAAAATTTTTCATGGTGGATGAAATTCCAAGTTTGCGTGTACGATCAACTTCAAAACCATTAATTTCATAACGAATTTCATCAAACAAATATGAAACAAAGTTGTTTTTAAATTTCACATCTATAGCTGGAACCTCTTTGTTTGCTTCCTTCTTTACTATAAAACCATGAATGTAAATCATACTCTCACTTGGTAAGACAAAGAGATCCTGATTTTGAATTGGTATACGAATTTCATCATTGTTGTTGAATGATTTTAGATATGGAGAGTAACTATGATATTCTCTTTTTACAATACTCTCATCATATATAGGTTTTTGAAGGACATTTAGTATTTCATTCATGGTTGAAGATTAAATCCTAATGATTTTAAGTATTCTGTATTAGATGAGGACAACAGTTTTTTATTTTTTATACTTTCTCGAATGTGAGTTGATGAGGGATTGAATGGAAATCCTCTTTGCACTATGTTTTTATTGTAAATGATCATTATTCTGGTTTGAAGTGGAGTCTAAGAGTGATTTTTTCTCCTCTAAAATTTATAAGTTCACCGTCTTGATTTAAGATTCTAATCGTTATGTTGTTTATTTGCTGACAGTTGACGGGTAAATAAATAACATTTCGAGGTTTTTCGTTTATTTTATATCCTGGAGGAACATCAAGAGGAAATTCATGAATAGTATGATTCGAAGTATTATTAATAAATGAACCGGTTGTTAAGTTGCTTTCAATGCGTATTGTATTAACATTCGTAATATGTGTAGGTAAATCAGATTCAAATAACCTTGTAGTATTCAATTGATTAATATCTACAATCACCACTTCCAAAGATTTATCATTTTGAAGATTTTGATCAGTGTTATAATATTCAGTTGAATTTACTTCTAATTTTCTTTTGCTAAATCCGAGCAACTTTCCTATACTGTTTGGTTGTGAAAAATCTATATCCATTGATGAGGTTATTTCAGTTTTAAGTGTGTTATTGTTAGCTTCAATTTTTAGATAAATTGGTTCATCAATATCGTTTAAGCTTGAGTTTAGGAAAAAATCAATATCTTCAAGTTCGTATGAACCAACTGGAATAGTAATAACATGATTTCCTATATGAAACAAATTGTTGTAAACATCTACATTGGGTATGGAATTGAATGCTACAAAATCAATAAGTCCACAAACATAATTTGTAGACAGTTCAATTGGAGGAAAATATTCTCCAACCAAAGTTGAAGTGTTTCCGGTTAAAGAGATCGTTATTGACATTACAAGTATTCAGAATGAACTGATGTTTGATGATTATTTTACCTGATTTAAGTGTTAAGTAATAAATCGAAAAAATGTCTTTTATAATTTTATGTTTTCTTTATTAATATTTGATTTAATAAACTTTCTTAAGAGTATTACATTTTTTTGAGCACATATACAATATTTTCTATGATAACAACAAACATTTACAGATTTATCATTTTGATATAATGTTTTTAAATTTGGACAATTTAGATCATCTAGGTTATAAAAATTAATTTTATCCTTAAAAATATTTTGAATCCACTTAATTTTTTCTAATCCTTTAGCATAATAAATAAAATTTTTATCTTTAACATGCGCAATATAATATTCCATAATATTTGTTAAGGTTGAATCGCCATCTTTCCATTTTAATCCATGATGATGATTATAAAGCCAATTAATTGAATCTTTTTCTTTTGTTGTCAACAATGAATATGGAAAAGGTGGTTTAATAATAAATGTTTGAACTTGTGAGTCATCAATTGAAATACTCAGTTCTTTTACAATGAATTTATTGTTGAGATAAAAACCTTGTACGTCTACAACTAAAATTCTCTCCTCCGACATTGTTTAGTACTAATCAAGTCACAACGACGACTGTAGAACTGTTTATAAAGTCTATGTTTTTAAATTATTATAAAAATTCATTATACATAATGCTTGTTCCCAACTTTTATCGATAAGGGAACATTTACAGGTATCAGGTCCACAAGTTGTTTCATCGTTGGACCACACACAATTGGTGTAATGATATCCAAATTTTGATTTACTTTTCTTATAAAATGCATATTCATCGAATTGAGTTTTTAATTTCTTCAAAATAATCTCATGTTCATACCACAAAAACCTTTCTTCGTTCAAGAAGTCATGTAACATTTTCGAATAAAACTGATTGTTCATTATTTTTCTTATTTTAATTTTTTTATTTATGTTAAATAAATGTTCTTAACACATCAACAACAAAGTTTATATTAAGTAGTAGTAAATGTATTTCATCATATTAGTTAATTTATAATATTTCCATATCCAAATCATGGGTATAATCTTGAATGTTGATTAATGTCATATCGGATCGGTATGTAGTATCATCCTCAGAAACCGTCTCAATTTCACCATTACTTAAAATTCTCTCGTATTCAACTTGACGGTATTCGAAACATGAAATATTTAATCGACGTTTCAAGTAATTGCTGTCATATGTACAACGGATTCTCAATTTTATATTATCTTTGTATTGAAGTTGAAAATGTCTATAAAATGGAGCCGAACTTTCAATTATTCCTGCAATATTTTTTTCTTTTTTTACTAAATCTTGCCTAAATGCTTCAATAGCTTGTTCGACAGTAAAAGATTGATTTATTGGTGGTGGTGAGGAGTCTTCTTGTTCTTCGTTTGATTTATATTCTGTTTTTGTTGTTGTTGTTGTTGACTCGATGTTTTTATTTAAATCATTACTAAACTTTAAAAGTTTGAAATTTAGTTGTATGCTCACAGTATCATTATTTGGTAATTTAATTGCAAATTCTGTATTTTTAAGTTCATTTTCACTCAAATCAATAGGTAATGAAGCTGAAAACACTTGTATGATATAGATATATGAAAACAATATGATAAAAATATTTTTCATTTTAGTTTTTCTTTTTAATAGACGTGTTCTTAGGTTAGCGATATATTTTTGAATGAGATGATAAGAATTGTTTCTTAAATTTATATACTAATTTAATAATCTTCATATTGAAATGAGTCATCACCACCGCTAGCACCACCAGCTGCTTTCTTAACTATACTATTATTAACCATTTTCTGGGAGAGGGGAGGTTTTCGTTGATTTTTATTCAATGAATGGATACCAGTCTTACCATTATAAGATTTAGTTGCATATTCATCTATTTCACTATAAACACATGATGGTTTGTATGAGTGTACATTTATATCTTTAAAACCACCCTCATAGACTGTTCCAACTAGTGATATCATACCACCGATAACCTCAATTTTTATATGTTGATTGTGACTAAAATGAAATATTGGAATATTTGTTGGCATTTCTTGTCCTCTATTAAGAGAAAAAATTTGAGTTCTTGTCCCTCCTTCTGCGGTTAGGAACACCTGCATTATAATATCCAAAACTACTGCATTTATTATTTGAAAAGTTTTCCACTGTGCATGACAAGTACAATATTTATCACCAGTTTTTAAAAATTGACCCCAATACATATTTAACAAAGTTTTTTAATTCAACTGAATCTCTTTATATATATGTATATATATATATATATATATATATATATATATATATATATATATATATATATATATATATATATATATATATATATATATATATATATATATATATATATATATATAGATATATATATATATGCATACATGTATACTTAACCGCAATTGATAAGAAGTTATTGAAATAACTAAAAACACCTTATAGTATCAATTATTGAATATAAAGAATCAGTTTGAAAATTCGTTTTACGGTGAAAAGTTAAAAGCAAAATAATGAGAGCAAGTTTAAGAAAATTGTTTCAAAATCCTAATATTATATACTTACCTTTAAAGGATATGGAAGAAAATACTGCATATGAAATCAACAAGATAGAACGAGTAGATACAAAATATGGTGAAAGTATAAGATGTCTTGTAAATAAAGAATATCATATTTATTTACCTAAACGATTTCTGATTATTACTAAAAATCAGATGGATTATCTAAACGCAAATCCACACATTTTAAAGAAAGTTAAAGAAGTGAATGGATTATATACTCTAATCATTAAAAAGAAGAAGCAATATGTATTCTACAACAACTTGTATGACAGTACTGAAGAAGAAGAAGATGACGATGATGATGATGAAATAAAAAACACATTTTAAATAAACCTCGAAACAGAAACTTTTTTAAAATTATGAAAACATATGTAACAATAAAAGCCTCCAAAATCTAAAATTTCTCACGTATTTAATAAATTAGGAACTTTATAAAAATGAAAAACCATTTCCATTCCATTTCTGGTGTTATATCATGTACATCTGTGAAGTATGTGGAATGTCTTTCGCATCCAAATTTAATTTTAAGAGACATTTTAATAATAAACATATTGAGCCAAAATCAAACAAAACAAAACTAAATTTAAAAAATGAAAATATTGAAGAAACTCCATCATGTAGCTATATACGATGTGAAACTTGTAAATTAAATATAAGAAAAGGTTCTTGGTCTCATCATTTGCGAACTAATGATCATAAAAAAATAATAATCGTTTGTTTATAAACAACGATATATATATAAGTAAAAATTTATTTTCTAAGCGTATTCAAACTTTTGTATACGAAAATAAAAAGGTAGATGAGCTTTTAATAAACATTTTATTTTCGAATGCAAAAGAAAGTATTATAAATATTTTAAAAAATATGTTATTAGAACATCAAAATATAAAATTTAATATAGAAGTTTTTGCAGAATATATAAAATTCTCAAAAACTAATGAAATTGAAATTGATGATAGCGCACTAATTAATATGAAATCTTTTCAATCGAAAATGGTAATAGTACAATTAGAACAAGATCTATCAAACATGTACGATAATCATAGTATAGAAATAGCAGCCAAAATGGATGAATTTCAAGAGAGAGACAGTGGTTGGTCTCTAGTTTGTATCAACAAAATTGAAATAAACGTTAACAAGTATTGTCCTATAAAAGCATCTAAATATTTAGAACTACCAATATTTATCAGAAATAAAAAAGCGTGCGTCAACATTAAAAATAATGATAATTATTGTTTCAAATGGTCTCTTATAGCTGCATTAGAAAACAATAATTTTATTATATTTTTTAATGGTTTTTGTTATAGGTTGAAAGGTATCCTCCAACAAATTAACTTTATCGATTTCATTTAATTTTATTTTTTTAGTTTTTCTTTTAATACTGTTCTAGTATTTATAAGTTCTTTCATAAGTTTTTTATTCATGATTATGCTTTTGTCAACTTCCAAAGAGCTATCGAATTGTTATCGATTTGTTATCGAACTGCTATCCAACTGCTATCGAACTGGATCTGAACTGCTATCGAAAACAGCTTTTATACTGCTTCTGATGAGCTCCCGATCAGCTTTATATCTGATATCGCTTTAAAAAAACTAACTATAAATGATTACCGTAACTGTTTGATAGATAAAACCATATATCACGATAAAATGTATATATTTAAATCTATCCTACATGAAATTTATACACAACAAATATCAAAAGTTGTATTAAGTTATGATGATAATAAACGTTATATAAGAGAAGATGGTATTAATACCTATGCTTGGGGACATTTCAAAATAAACAAAAATTCAAATTTTAATAAAGTCTAAATCATAAAAAAAGTTTTTTCTTTTACAAATACAATACTTATTTATATATATTTATATTATATATATATATATATATATATATATACATACTTCAATATGAGATTTATTTTTTACTATTGTTTATTATATTATAAAAATTTCAAGCACATTAATAAATAAAATTTATATATATATATATATATAAATACATACATAAATAGTATATTTATTTTTGGGTTTTTATTTCTTATCAACTTTGTTGTGTATGGTTAGGATCAAGCTTTTGTATTCAAACAACTTAATTAAATCAACTGTTTCAAACACACATTCATACATATCAACGAAAAAGAAAAAAACCACAACAGAACTTTTAACAACAGAACAACAATACAATAGGGTGCCACTTAAATTTCTTTTACAAATACAATACTTATTTATATATATTTATATTATATATATATATATATATATATATATATATATATATATATACATACTTCAATATGAGATTTATTTTTTACTATTGTTTATTATATTATAAAAATTTCAAGCACATTAATAAATAAAATTTATATATATATATATATATATATATATATATATATATATAAATACATACATAAATAGTATATTTATTTTTGGGTTTTTATTTCTTATCAACTTTCTTGTGTATGGTTAGGATCAAGCTTTTGTATTCAAACAACTTAATTAAATCAACTGTTTCAAACACACACATTCATACATATCAACGAAAAAGAAAAAACCACAACAGAACTTTTAACAACAGAACAACAATACAATAGGGTGCCACTTAAATTTCTTTTACAAATACAATACTTATTTATATATATTTATATTATATATATATATATATATATATATATATATATATATATATATACATACTTCAATATGAGATTTATTTTTTACTATTGTTTATTATATTATAAAAATTTCAAGCACATTAATAAATAAAATTTATATATATATATATATATATATATATATATATATATATAAATACATACATAAATAGTATATTTATTTTTGGGTTTTTATTTCTTATCAACTTTCTTGTGTATGGTTAGGATCAAGCTTTTGTATTCAAACAACTTAATTAAATCAACTGTTTCAAACACACATTCATACATATCAACGAAAAAGAAAAAAACCACAACAGAACTTTTAACAACAGAACAACAATACAATAGGGTGCCACTTAAATTTCTTTTACAAATACAATACTTATTTATATATATTTATATTATATATATATATATATATATATATATATATATATATATATATACATACTTCAATATGAGATTTATTTTTTACTATTGTTTATTATATTATAAAAATTTCAAGCACATTAATAAATAAAATTTATATATATATATATATATATATATATATATATATATATATAAATACATACATAAATAGTATATTTATTTTTGGGTTTTTATTTCTTATCAACTTTCTTGTGTATGGTTAGGATCAAGCTTTTGTATTCAAACAACTTAATTAAATCAACTGTTTCAAACACACATTCATACATATCAACGAAAAAGAAAAAAACCACAACAGAACTTTTAACAACAGAACAACAATACAATAGGGTGCCACTTAAATTTCTTTTACAAATACAATACTTATTTATATATATTTATATTATATATATATATATATATATATATATATATATATATATATATACATACTTCAATATGAGATTTATTTTTTACTATTGTTTATTATATTATAAAAATTTCAAGCACATTAATAAATAAAATTTATATATATATATATATATATATATATATATATATATATATAAATACATACATAAATAGTATATTTATTTTTGGGTTTTTATTTCTTATCAACTTTCTTGTGTATGGTTAGGATCAAGCTTTTGTATTCAAACAACTTAATTAAATCAACTGTTTCAAACACACACATTCATACATATCAACGAAAAAGAAAAAACCACAACAGAACTTTTAACAACAGAACAACAATACAATAGGGTGCCACTTAAATTTCTTTTACAAATACAATACTTATTTATATATATTTATATTATATATATATATATATATATATATATATATATATATATATATACATACTTCAATATGAGATTTATTTTTTACTATTGTTTATTATATTATAAAAATTTCAAGCACATTAATAAATAAAATTTATATATATATATATATATATATATATATATATATATATATAAATACATACATAAATAGTATATTTATTTTTGGGTTTTTATTTCTTATCAACTTTCTTGTGTATGGTTAGGATCAAGCTTTTGTATTCAAACAACTTAATTAAATCAACTGTTTCAAACACACATTCATACATATCAACGAAAAAGAAAAAAACCACAACAGAACTTTTAACAACAGAACAACAATACAATAGGGTGCCACTTAAATTTCTTTTACAAATACAATACTTATTTATATATATTTATATTATATATATATATATATATATATATATATATATATATATATATACATACTTCAATATGAGATTTATTTTTTACTATTGTTTATTATATTATAAAAATTTCAAGCACATTAATAAATAAAATTTATATATATATATATATATATATATATATATATATATATATATAAATACATACATAAATAGTATATTTATTTTTGGGTTTTTATTTCTTATCAACTTTCTTGTGTATGGTTAGGATCAAGCTTTTGTATTCAAACAACTTAATTAAATCAACTGTTTCAAACACACACATTCATACATATCAACGAAAAAGAAAAAACCACAACAGAACTTTTAACAACAGAACAACAATACAATAGGGTGCCACTTAAATCTTCGTTGTTAGTTTTCTCATACAAAATTGGTATACAAATCCTAACCAACCCCACCCAAACCCCGACCAAACCCCGACCAAACCCCGACCAAACCCCGACCAAACACGAGTAGTAGTATTAGGGATATTAATATATACCGCAGTAAATGAATTTTATTTATTAAATACTAGCAAAAAAATCACAGACTTTCGTAAACCGCCCTAATGTAGTTTAATTCATATTGTATTAACCCTCTAACGAACACATTAAATGTTACGACTTCACTTCAACAAAAATAACATCCATCACGACTTCACTTTAAGCAAAACCGAACCCCCCCCACCACGACTTCACTTTAAGCAAAACCGAACCCCCACCACGACTTCACTTTAAGCAAAACCGAACACGCTGTCGCCTCATAACACAAAATATCATGGGGTCGAATTTAACACCATCGACCGTTAAAGGGTTAAGGTATGCACATTTTTCCTTTGCACATTTCTATAAATATTATCAACTTTTTATAAACTAACATACACACACACACACATACATATATTTTCAAAAACATATATACATACACACACGCACCCCCTCCACAACAAAATCAAAACCCTACAATCGTCACACCATCTTTGCGGTTTGACACCCTACCTAAAGAACATCGGTAATGGTCGATTTTCGCACAACATACCCCTATTCCATACAACACAATGTAGCAAACCAATCAACTAACTTAAATGCCGGCTGTACCGTAGGCATGATCCCAAAAATGTATGGGAATCTTGATACGGAAGCCTCACATTCATACTACTAAGAACGAAACAAGAGCAAATGCGAATAAAACATCTTACTTGCTTTTTAAAATGTCCAATAAAAATTGCCGACACATTCTGGCCATATTTCTTCGGAATCCCATATAAATCACTGAGTATAATCCCTCATGCTATCATCGTTGCCGACGGTCTGGTGTTTCTTTTATTTCATTCCATTTCTTATTTCTTTCTATGGGATGTTTTTTTATTTCTTTTGCTTTTTTTGGGTTTCCCTCAGTTTGGCATCTTCTTGTTGTATGAAGAAAAGTTTACGTGCGGGTAACGCTTGTTCTATTGTTGTTGCTATTCTAGTATCTATACTCAAGCACTTCTTTTGAGACCAAAACGTGCGTAGCTTTTTTAAACATATTTATGTAGTTAAAAGCATATTTAAACATATTTATAGATACGAATACATTACATCGATACCGCATTATTATTAAATTTAGTTTTAAAATAATTAGATTGAAATGTCCTCTAAATATGTATGTACATACATATATACATATTTATAGAAATTTAAATAAAAATTATGGCTCCTGAGATTGGAGTACTTTAATAAAACCATATTCGGGAGAATATTTTAAATAATGCAAGATTAAAAAAATTCTTTAATTACAGGTCGATCCACGAAAAAAGGGGGTCCATACTTGACCTCAGCCTGTTGGAAGCACAATGTCGATGATGCCTTAAGTAGCGAAGTAGATTAGGTCCAAGACTGAATCAACCAATATATACATATGTAGTATATTTATAAAGACACAACTATTTAAATTTAAATGACTTAACTATGATGTAGGTGCGGCCACGTCACACTCCATATTTAAAACTCATGCAAAAAAATCATTTCTGTCTTTCCAATGACTTAATTGGAGATAAAAATCAGCAATCCTCTACCTAAGATCTCACCTATAGAACTCAGTAATTAAGTTCATTTATTAAGAGCAGAAATCCCTCTTAACGTAGCTTTCATTGCATCTCTTGTGCAGAAACTGTCCAATAAGTTCATTTCTTACCAACTATCTGCTTTAACTTCATCTACTATTCTTTCTCTCCTGATCTTCTGATTGCATGTTTGTGTACTACGTTCCACTGGCGCTGACCGAAAGTGCATTTCATTTTGATTTTATGAGTTGTAATCTTTTCTATTGTGCTTTCGGTGTAGAGGGCATTTTGTAGACCTAGATATTTAAGGCTCTATTCTGGTGTAAAATGAATGTGAGTTTTGGCATGCGTTGGCATCCGAATTGGCATATGATCTTTTCTGGCGTTACTTTGGTCATATATGTACTACTATACCTCTGAATTGCATAGCAACGGGTAAGCCCATAACTGTCCTCAACGTAGATTGATAGATAGACTACAGGCGTAGCAGCTCCTGGAACATCAACCTGTTGCAAGCACTAGAGTGATCGGCTTTTCGAAATGTCCTTTAGTGATATTACTCACTGATTGCTCTTTGCGGCCTACCTTTGAAACCACGGGATCTGATAGCACGTAGATGACCCGCCTCAGGGGTTTTTTAATTTTTATGGTCCGTTGGCGGACTTCGCTCTTACCCACTGGGCTTACTATATGATGTTTGTCTTCGGGCTTATGGATTCTTAGAATAGTGGTTGCTGACAGATTTCGTGCTTACCCCGCATGGAGGTAGGTTTCCGCGGCTGGGTATTGGCTGGGTATCCTTGCTGAGCACGCTGTGGCTGTTAGTCAACACTAAAATTGCGTTGGTGACGTGGGATGGTCGAGTGTAGGGAAGGGTAAGTTCAGTTATTAACTACCTCATGGGCAGTCTTTTGGCTGGCTGGTTATTCGTTATGCTCAATGCGGCTGTCTGGTGTAAATCTGACATACCGTAAGAGATTAAATAGCTCGAAAGTTTTAGCAAAAGTGTTAGTACATAGAAGTTGATATTTGTACAAGAGTTGCGAACTGTGTGGACCTTGCAAGTCACACAAAAATGTATGTGCCCGCCTTAATCTCAACTCGAATCTATCCTGATATACTCTGTTCTTTTGCCCGTGATAAAAAGGAAAGATATATTCCACAAAAGCAATCAAAATATTTTGTATTTATATGGCCAAAAGTTTCAAAAACTTTTCCGATTTTCTTTTCGATTTTTCCATCTTGATTAGATTTAGATATACATAAAAACAACCAGTTTTAATATTTTTTAAAGCTGCAGTCTATTATAAATTGAAAATAGAAGATATTTCTTGATAAATAATTAAGTCTTATCATAATTTTTATAAATGTATTTCTCGATACAAGTCTTTCAATTCGTTGAATAGTGGCATACCAAAATCATAATTCTTATTCACACCACGTTATATAAACGAATTAAAAAGCAATAACATCAATTATGTTGTTGAAATGTCCAAAACAATTGCATTTAAACAGACGTACGTACGAAGAGTTTTTTTTTATATAAAGCTTAAGGAATACAATACTGCCCACCACATTAAGCAAACAGTAAAAGCAGGTTTGTATTATTTGTATTGCATACAGTAGAGTAAAAAGTAGGCTGGAGTTGAATGGAATCGATTCGAAGTTAAGAGTGCAACTGGTATTAAGTATGCAAAAGTCGAATATTTGCTTGCACTTGCAGACAGGCAGACAGGCATTATCTTACATACGAATTGCTAAACAAAATATTCCCAATTATTATTGTGGACAATGCAATCAAAAGGTGTATAACTTACAACTTAGTTTATTTATTTATTTCTTGGTTTGTTGTAACTTACTTGCTCGTATCGTGTAATGTGGCGGCATTAGTCCAGTGATTTAACATATTCGAAATTCGTGTTAAGCATGCGCAAAATTGTCATCGCCAACAATAATCAACAACGTCATCGTTATGGCTAATAGTATGGAAATTTTATTGTATGTAGTTATGCTTTTGGGTTTTGCACCAATACGACCCGAGAATCATGCCACCATACTCACAGAAAAAGTAACAAGCAGGCAGACAGACGTACAGACAGTCAGTCATATGAGTTTATAAATAAAAGCTCAAAGCAAGACATACGAAAGGACTCCAGTCTATAATTCATTTGACAACAATGCGACGCAATCATTCACTCACTCACTCATTGACTCACGACTTAAGCAAGTAAACAAAAAGACGAATACGGCTAAACTCCAATAAACCAAACGATTGTTGGAATTACAAACTCGATGTTTTGTAAATAAGTACGAGAATGTGCTTATTCTTTTTAATTTTATTTTTGGTATATTAAAGATGATGGTAAAATAGTTTGCATTTAAAAGCGTTTTCATGAAGTCATAATTTATAAAATGTCACTCGTCTGTCGACGGGCTGTCAAATCGAAAGTGGATTGAACAAGATGATCCAAAGTTATTGCAAAACACTGATAAGAATTTCAATTAATGTCTTAATAGAAACAACATCAATCGATCATTTTAATATTGATTTGTCAAGAGGATTGTAAATACCATTTGGAGGGAAAGAAAAAAATACACATTGAGCGGTTTTTGAGGATTTATTTGTCAGATCAAAAATGAATATGGGAGATTTGAAGGGTGGCGCAAAAGACAAATTTAATTTAAAAAAATATACAGCATGAGCAACACCCTTTATAATTGAAAAATATTAACAGTTTTAGATTAGACCTTTTGCTGTAATTCTTATGGTTCTAAACCAGCATATATGATTTTTTACGTGTAAAGCGTATTCTAAATTAATATAACAATAAACACGATACTTAGGAAGAAGGCCGTAAAAAAACAACGTCGTTTCTGTTCTGCAGTGTAAAAACTTTCCATTGTTCCTTTGGAACAATGTCTAATTCTTTCTGACTAAAAACGTTACGAACATTAGCCAAAAAATAATAATCACTTTGGATTAAAAACTACTATTCACAAACTGATTTTTTTCTGAATTTTGATGCCAATAAATTTGTTCTATGATTTCTCACAATATCAACTAACAAATTTATAATTAAAAATATTATTTCAAAAAGATAGACAGCTTTGCTGGCATTTGCACGACTGAAATTAAAATTTTCTTTTTTTTCTTTTTTACTTCCTTCTATTTTAGCGCTGTGGTATACACTTAAACATTTTCAATCTGCTTAATCGCTGATGATTAAGATTTTTACAATTAAGAAATTAAAAACAGACCAACAATACTCACATCTTTTCACGAACTTAGTATTCGTCATTTTAATATAATTTTAAGATGTTAATCGCACTTTTTGAAGCAATAGCTTATTCAGCAACTTTTCATTTTGCCGAAGGCTTTTCAGAATCAAAATTATCAATTAGTCCTTTTTTGTATGTCGATGTTGAACTCTCTCGATTTGCATATTTATATCCGATCGCGCCAGGGTGAGTTCAACGTTACTCTAACTAAGCTTTCGCCATCGATGGTTGCTGCCAAGTTAATAAATAGTAAATATGTGTGGTTTCTTTATTATTATTAGTATAATAAGACTGAATGTTGCCAATTTGATATGCCTCACGGTAAGTTGAATAATCTTTAATTTCTTATTTATTACTATAATCAAATTGGTATTTTTTAGAATTTTCTCATTTCTTTTTGTCCAGGGTTGATAAAAAGTACTTAAAAACGTATAAGTATTCTTAAAATCTTTTTATATTTATTAATTTTTATTTTTTCTCTAGAATATGTCGAATTGGAAAGACTCTGATCAATTAAATGAGACATTATAATCATCTCCGTAAATATTTATCCAGGCCGATTGCAAATTTATGATACATTTTATTGATTTTTTTGTTATAATCCCTGAATCCGAATGATCATGCAGCACGCTAGCCATCTGGGGATCTTCTTTCTAAAACGTAAGCTCGAATATCTCTATGATTTGCGATTAAGTTGTATGCCAATTGAACATATTGTTTAAAAATCGATAATGCAATTGCAAAATATTTTGAAATTTATCCTGATGATTTTTCATACCCATGTTTTAAAATCTTGAGATTTTATTTACAGCAAAAATTGAAAATTCATGAAGGATATAACACATTTCACCGAAAGCTTAGGAATAGAAAACGGTGGACCATTAACATTAATTTAGATGAAAGTACACTCTGATACAGCATTTGACGATAAGAAAGGGATGAAACAACTTTAAAACAACTCAGAGAATTGTTTAAATATTTCACATCCACCAGCGTATTTGTAATCAAAAGTTTCCTCTAGAAAATCCTGTTGTATCGGTTGCATATTTTAATTTTATACTAGCGTATCCAGCAGTCGACTCAATCGACCGCATTATAGAAATTAATACTAATCATTTACATATGTAAATACATAATATAAAGTACGAAAACAAAAAACATTCTCAATAAACAACTAAAAATTCTATCTCATTTCTATGCTAAAACAGATTGGACAAACACTCATGAACTTTGTTTATTTTTCAACTTAAAGCTGATACAACTTAAATATGCACAAAAATTATTAAAATATGCATGCAAATATTCCAAAAAAATCTTTAAAATATGCATAAAAATATATACCCGAAAAAACAGTGACTAATAATTTTTAAACAGTTTTATTTAAACAAATATTTATTACAAAATATAATCAGATGATTTTTCAAGTTTTGAAATCAAAAGGATATTCGATTGTCGCACAAAACGGTCAAATATTTTGAATATATACGTTCAACATCTTGCTCAACGTTTGAAGGCCAACATTTCGATAAAATACTTTGTTAAGTTTTTTAATAAATATTTTATTCTTAATATTCTAAAGTTTTTCTTTTACATTTTCTATGACGGATAAACTTTCATGTAAAGGAAGTCCTTTGGTTTCCAATTTGATTTTACTGTGGCAAATACATTTAAAATTATGCAATATCTGTTTTTGGCTATGACTTCACAAATTAAGCCTTTACATTACATTACATATCGACTCTACGTCATCATCACAGTGCTCATTTAAAACGCTGCTTATTTCTATAAGGTTGTTAACCAAGGTCCCCATCTAGTGGGTGGTGCAGGAATTTTGGGGGATTGATCATACTTGGGTGCATTACATTGATATGATAGGGTACCTGGAAAATAATTAAGACAATAAGATAATTTGGAAAAATTATAAATATTATACACGTATGTAATTCTACCACAAGAAAAGCGATTTTGCAATTTGCAACAAGTAAGTTAACATTGGTAAATGTAAGCCAACAAAATCTGCAATTAACTTGGTTACCACAAGCAATTTTTGTTAAAAAGAGTTAGCAACCTGCGTAATATGCAAATTTATGCAAGTTATATCAAAAATGCTCTTCATGGGAAAAATTGGAAAAAGATGCAATAGCATATTTTCCATGTAAAAAGCATGAAAAACTTGTCCTGCTAATAAGTGTGCTTGGGTTAGTAGCAAATTTAAACGCTTATAGCTCCCTAAATAACGATCCGATTTTAATAAAATTAAGATTGTGCACATCTATGTAGACACCCGTTTAAAAGCATATAAATCTTTCCAAAATCGGTTCAGTATTACGGCCGTAAAATGGATCTAAAACAACATGTTTGCTATTAATAATATAGATAGATATTGAGCATTGTATATTCCATGCTCTTAAATAACTTAAAAAATAGAAAAACTATTATTTAGAGTATCATATACAGAAGCAGTTGACTATGCCATATTTGTCGGCAGTAACAAGGTCTTCTTTATCATGATTTTTTAGAGTTTCATAAGAAAAAATAAATTGTCAAATAATAATATAAATTAATAACAGTTAAATTAAAAATGTTTCTAACTGAACAGGATAAAAAATTGCTAAATTAAGTTTTTAAAAATTTTTACAAAACTTGAGAGTGTAAAGTGACAGTTCATGGCTGAGTATTTAGAAATTTTTACTGCAGAAAATTCTTGTAGTAAAATTTAATAAAACCAAAAAACATATGATTCAAAAAGTAAAAAAACATAAAGCAAACAATTTGTGAAAAATTATTAAAAAAAAGGAAATTTTATATAATAAAATAATAAAAAAAATAAAAAGTGAATGATTTTTTTTAAACTATTCATTCGTTTAACATATATGCCTTTTAAAATGAAATAAATGTTTTAGAAACCATTTACAGCCATTTTCGTTGTGTTACTTTTTTGATTCTTTGGAGTTGTGAAAGTGTAAAGTATATGGTTACTTAGTACTGCACTTGTTTTTAAGGTAATCAATATCAAAAACAAATAATCACATACCTTTGAATAAATATAACACAAAAATTATCAAATTCTAATAAAATAAAATTAAACTAATTAAAAAGATTTCAGAAAATAATTTGTTTATATTTCCTTAAAATTTTCGTGTTACAAAAAGTATTGCATCGAGGGCCAACAAGAAAAAGGGTTGATTAGTCAAAAGTGTAAATATGTTTTAGCACTACATTTATTTGCAATTAGCTGTTTCCTTAATCTTATTAATTTTTATAAATTTTCCGTTCGCGTACTTTTTTGGGCGAAATTTTTTTTTGAGAGTAAAATTTGCAGTTTACTCAGGAATTACTCATTTACTGCATTTTACTGTAAAAGTTAAACTTTTTTAAGTGTAAGTCTTGCAAAAAAAACATAGCAGGTCAAAATGTGCATGTACCTTTTATTAACTTGGCTAAAAGAAAAATATGCTAACTATGAAGTTATAAATCTCAAAAAATTATGAGTGTCACACATTTGAATTAAAGTGATACCCTTTTGAGAGTTGTTATGATAAGAAGGAAAAATGTATCAACGGATTAGCTTATGAACTGCATAAAAAACCCCACAGCAGTTAACCAACCATCGATCATTCTTCGTGTGTCTTTTTACGCAGTTAAAATGAACAAAAAATGAGAAACAGAACCAAAAACAAAGATCACGAGCCAAACTTGGTCTCACTTAAATCTGGTTTAAGCAAGTGTATCATCGTCAATATTTACTTTAGTACTTTACTCTTTTTCTTCTTGTTTTGCTTGTCCTATCGTGTCATTTTTTAAAACTGAACTCGATTATCAGTGCACCGAAGTGACGCAAACGCACTAAAGCAACACCAAGCTAAACTTTAGCGACACCTTTCCAATGAATTACGGCTTTAAGGCATTATCCAATCCCAACCAAGAAATCCTGTTTGCCAGCCAGTGAAAACAATATTTTTGTTAAAGATTTTGCATTTTAGTTGCCGTTTTTTCTTCTTCTTTTTAAATGCCGGGGTGTGTCACACATTCTTTTTTCTTTCTGTTTCTAATTTGTCAGAAATTAATCATGTTCTTGTTTTCAACTTGTGTTACAAATTTGATAAATTAACCTGTATTCTGGGATGACAGCAGCAGTATCTGAACGAGATTGTGCATTTGCTTAAATGATGTTGAAAAAACCTCTTTTTATTTCGAAGTGCAGGCAAAATATTCATACTAATACAAATTGGTAATAAACTGAAAATATCTAAGTTTGATATGTAAATATTAGGGTTTGCAGGTAGTATAAAGTTATATTCGAACCATTAATCGTTTGCCCTTACAAAATAAAGAAAAATCGAACAAATATCGTTGAATATTAAACTTGCTATCAGAGATGTAGTTTTCAGGAAATGTAATATTATAAAACAAGAATCCAGTAACCGTAGATTTTTTGAGAAAAAAGTAATTCGTGGATATACACACAGATGTGATTTATTGGAAATAAGGTTATTCAAATACAGATATAAAATACCTCTTTTTATTTTCTTACCAAAATACTTTCTTCAAAATTTATTTTATATATTATTTGAAAACTTTTAACATGCATGTACATTTGCACTTCGCTTAAATTATGAAAACTGCAAAAATGGATATCAATTCTTGATGTTTATTAAAATTTGCTGGAAAAATAAATAATTTAGTAAAATTCGGTAAAATTGTTAAAGTTATTAAAAACTTAAAAAATCGGTAAATTTAGTAAAATTGACAAAAAATTTGCAATATTGAAAATAAGACTAAATATTTCTTAAACATCTACAGAATTTTACAGAATGCAAACATTTTTTTGGAAAGTTTTGTAAAATAAATTATAAAATGACGAGTAGTCAGACCCCTTCTACTTTACTCATTTATAACGTTTCGTTCTAATCGAGGGGAAGAGAAGTAAAAGAAAACTGGTGAAGTTACGTGTTTCTTATAACCAGCACATTTAATGCCAGATGTACTCGTAGTATTTTGCATTTCTCATTTAGCCTGAACAAATTTTTTCTGCATTTTTCCAAGAGTATTTTTTTAAATTTTTTTGTGTGTCTAACAGGCTGTTTATGGAACGCGTCAAAAATAAAACGAAACTGGGCGACATTTAAATTAACATTTTGAAAAAATTTTTTAAATAGTTTTTTTAATTTTTATTTAGTTTGTCGAATTATATTTGTCCACAGCGAAAAACTTATTCTATTCGTTTTGCTTTCAGCTGTTTGATATTTAAAAACGCGATACACATACAAAAAAAATGTGCCAGTTGTTATGTGTTTTGTTTAAAAACTTGACATTCGTGTTGCATGAACCCAAACAGGAAAATGTTGATAGTTTTACTCGATGTTTTAGTTAATTGTGTTCGATGAACACGAGAAAAACACGAGAAAACATCATTGTATTCTCCAAAAAATATTTCAAAATTAAGACAATTTACCAATCTTAAAATTTGTTCCTAATGCAGATGAAGGAATTAAACAATTTCTTTGCTTAAGTTGATATTTTAGCGCGGATTCAACACTTGAACTTACAAAATACTTTTTTATTAAGAATTTTTGATAAATTCAAATTTCTTTTATTATGATTTAACCTGTAAAATGAACATTAGAAATGTTTCTACTCGTATTCTATTTGGTTAATTAATTTTGTGATATAGTTAATAGTTATCCTCCGTAACAATTGGTCAAATCGAGCAATCTAAGTAACTTGCCCTTCTCATAAAATAGTTGAATAAGAAAAAAAAGAAAAATAATAAGAAGTAAACTCTGATATTATTTAGTGCAAATAAAAAGTAAAAAAAATTTATATATATATTTAATAGCGAAAATTGTGCAATAATTCTTTCGAACTCACTAAACACGACCATAAAGATAAAACGAATGTGGAACATTTTCTCCGCTACTTAAATTGTTCAAAATGGAAGAAGAAAAACAAAGCATTTTTTTAACAAAAACTTTGGGGGTGTTGGATGAAAAAAATCGCGTACTCATACATCTACCTACAAAACATAAAAGATGACTTGCAAACAAACACACAAAATAATCAAGGGGTATCAAAAACAGGAAATAAAAAAATTTTAAAAAGACACTAAATGATGAGGGAAAATGGCAAAGATAGAGAAATGCAGTTTTTTATTTCTTAATTTTTAGATGAAAACAAAAGAGCCACTAAAGTAAATAAGTTATTATTTTATTTTTAAAGGCGGTGGATAATAAATGAGCCCACACTCGGGCATTTAACCCTTTTGAGTCATGACCTCATATGAGTTCACATGACTAAAAATGTGTGTGTGTTTGTGTGTGCATTTTTTCCTTATTTATTATTTTTTGTTCGTTTGTTAATTGTATAATTTCAAGTGCCAGCAATTATTTGATAACAATTCACATTTTTCATTCCAAACTAAAAGGATTCACACGCTCATGCCTGCTAGCCAAAACATATAAAGAAGAAAAAGTGCTTTGGAAGCAACATTCGTGTAAGTGGTTGTTTAATCATTCTTAAGCTTACGTCTGCATTTTGAAACACTCTCATACAAGTGATAAGGCTGGCGTGTATTTCAATTAAAAATGGGACTACTTTTTCTGTTGCTCAAAGTTCTTAATTTAGTATTTAGTAAATATGTTACTCGAGGTATGCTCCGATATCTAGTTTCAAAAAGTTTTTATTTGTTGTGAGTTGAGCTAGTCTATATACATGAATTTCATTGGGGCTCAGTACAGGTAAACCATATTCTTCAACAGCTTCTTTTGGTTCTTAATGTAGTGTATTTTTTAGCTAATAAATAATGAAAGAGAATATTTGATTCAAACAGAAATTACTGTTTTTATTTAGAAATTTGAATGAATGATCTATTAATCGAAGTAAATATATTTCGCCGAAGACACATGTTGCTACGATGCACTTGTACCATTGTGAGAAAAAGTGTAAAAATTTATATATTTTAATACATTTAAAAAAATTTGATAAATGTAAAGCAGTTAAATACTAATTTTTGATACCAAATTAAAAACTAAATAATTATAATAATTATTCTTTTTTTATTAAAAGAGCCTCAGAAATTTTAATATATATTAGATTTTTTTTACTTCAAATTTAAAAATTTATAATTAAAAAAATTTAGTTTTATGGAACCTTACCGTAAATAATCTTTAAACTGAATGGAAATAGTTCAAAAGCATGTTTTTTGTGAACAGTAAGTTAATTTCTGAAAAGGAAACGAATGCCCATGACAGATACACGGTTTGTATACTACGATTTTTATTGCTAATTTAGTGTGACAGACATGTAGTACGTATTTTGTTTTTAAATTTTTAAAACAAGTATTAGAATATGACTAAAAGACAATTAGTTGCCTCCAACAAAGTAGCAAGTGTTGGCTAAATTTAAAAAAATCCTCTTTAATAAAAAAATGACAGCTGAACTTATTTCTGGGCTTGCACATTTCCGACTGAACACTATGTCTAGTGAAAAGCCACATTTATTCCACGAATATTTTCATAGTATTCAAACCAGCTACAAGCCAGTTTGTTGGATGGTTTAATTGCTGTTCAGGTTGACACACATGTAGCATGATACGCAAGTATAGTTCACAAGTCCCAGTCAGCCAGATTTATTACCAAACTGTTTGGACTTATACGTTTTGTATGCATCTAAATGAGACTTTGGGAGAATAAGGTGGCTTAAGAAAATGCAAATGACTGTGATCAGACCCATCTGGATCCAGGCTGAATACATTAGACAAAGTGCAAAAGATAAAAATGCACTTCAATTACTGGCTCAATAAAATCTGCATCTCAGTCCAGTTTAGAGGCAATGGCTGGTTGGCTTAACTTAAGTTGATACCACGTAATAAATACGGCTATGTGGAATTTCAATCAACTTTCTACCTATGATGAATATGAAAAATAAATACTTCACGAAACATAAAAATATGAATTGCTTCACGCACAACTGTATAAGAATTAGCTCCTTAACGTAAAGAGAAATTTTGTACAAGACACTCAATCGTTCGTTAAAAGAAAATTTACTGTCTTTTGAAGTCATAAAATATTTATATTCTGACTTGGTAATTTGCAAACTTTCCTGCATCCACATATTCTGAAGCTCTTTATGGTACTTGTGTTGCATACATAATATCATATCGAAATGTATCATATCGTTTTTCAAAGAATTTCAAAAAGTTTTGTTTGTTGAGGGTTTTTTTGATAGTTAATATACATGCATTTCCTTTGGTGGAAGGTCTACTGATGATTTGGCAATAGCACCAATGAAATGGATGTGTATAGACTACCTAAAAAACCCCTCAACAAACAAAACTTTTTGACATATCCTCTTTATTATCCCTACATCTCATAATCTTAAGTGATTTAAAAATGTTACATCAGATAAACTAATTGATATACAAATGATTTTTGAAATATTTAAAATTGATTGCCTTATTCATCAAACGTCCGCTGTATTGACATCACTTCACCATTGATTTTAGAAAGGATTTCTTGCTCTGGCTAATGTTCTTTGCTTTTGCCAATGGCCACTACACTGACTTTAGTGGCACTGATTTAAGCAAGGTATTTGACAAAATTGATCATGTACTAATATTGACAACAATTTAGACGTAATGGGTCTTCATAGTTATTTTCTGGAATAAATCATACTTCTCATGTAAAATTTAATTCTGCAGGTTGAATAAATTTCTGGAAAATTCCTGGATACTGAAAAGATGTCCGTCCCATTAGTCTGATTAAGTTTCTCCTTTTATTAAAGATCTCCCAGAAGCAATTAAAAAACAAATTCAAATGTTTTGCTTTTGTTTTAAATGAAATTGTACGAAGGAAAGAATACGTGCGACATCGTGGGCCGGCAGTAAATATTGTAATTTACTAGTGTATGCAGATGATTTTAAAATATTTTGGAGTGTTAAACATCTTTCTGCTGAGTAGTATTTACAGAATGACCTGGATAACTTGTAAATATGGCGTAAATTTAATTTACTATAATTACATTAAAAGAAATATAAACATATGAGCAAATCCTGCATAACGAAGGCTGCATTCGCACGCATTTTCAAATTTATATATACAAATTTGTTGGTCTTTCAAAAGATGTACCTTCAACTTATGCATGGTATTTAGTGGGACATAAGTGTACTTTCGAATGGCATAAAAAATAATGCTTGTTGCGAAATAATTGATCACAAAGTTTTGTGATGCACGCTACAAAAAACGGAAGAAACTTCGAAAGTTATTTCTTTTAGCGAATTTTGCATAATAAAGCACATAAAATCTCGTTCATAACATAAAAATGAATATAATTCTAAAATAACTTATTTGCAGCAAAAAAGATTCTTTTTTATCAAAAGACGTGAACACTGTATGTCGCACGCTGCGTAACGTACGTTATAATTTTTCTATTCTGAAATTTCATACCTAATTTCAATGTTTCCAAAATAGGAAACACAAAATTTTTTTACTAAAATTGAAGTGAATTCAATGCATAAAAATATTGCTTTCCATCGGACCATCTTCATTAACACTAAAGTAATGATATGAATACCTAAAAGTTGTTAATTTCTCGTATGAAATTTTAAAATCTAAGGTAAGGTAGGATTTGGTAATAATTTGTGCATTAGTAATAATCAAAATACATTTATTTTATTTATTAAATCATATATATAGTCTAATATTCCTTAAGAAAAAATAGATAAAAAATGAGTTGGATAAATTTCAAAAAAAATGTTTGTTGGTGGACTATTTCTGGGACTTGCATATATGCAACGAATTTTTGTTTATTTTACATTGGTGGCTGTAACGTAATAACAGTTGACATGATCTTGAATTTAGGAATATTGTTGATGCAAATTAAAATTTTTCCAACATACATATAACATTGAATAATTTCAGACAAAAGACTGTTTGAAAAAATAGTTTTTTTTTTATATGAGTAAACGCAATGTTTTTTGGTCACAAATGTTAATTTTGATCTAAAATCTATATGTATTTTACATAAGCAGGTTAATTTATTATTCGCGGTATGCTGCGATATCTAATTTGTTATGGGTTAAGTAGTCTATATACATTTATTTTATTAGTACTTATGCCCAATCATTAGCAAACCTTAAACCATATGCTTGAAAAGTTTCAAACCTCAACCCATATGATGTGAGTATTAAATACATATCTACCAAGCCTGTACTTAAGCATGGTACTATGTTCATAATTTCGTGCGAACTGATGTTTAAAGTCCATATAAAGAAATCACGCTAAAGAATTGCAAAATAATACTGCAAAAGTTGTACTCTGTTCATTTTAAGAAAACGTTCGAAATGACCCTGGCAGCATTTTTTCCAACTACAAAATGTTTCCGGCAACATATTTTCCAGCCGCGAAATAATACAAAAATCACTTATTTTGTAAGGAATTGTAGACAACAGCTGATCAGATTTTAGTAGGAATTGTGGTTTTAATTTTAAGTTTGATACACACACATTATTAAAATAATGAAAAATAGTGTAAATATAATACAAAATGAAATTAAGGGCTTTTTGCAGAACGCGTGTCTTCAAAGAGCTCCTCCGCAGCAGCTACAATTTTCATTAACGATACATTGCAGCACAAGCTCCTAATATTATTTTGTTGTCCGTTTGTTTTCAGTTTTTTTTAATAAGCACATGATTTTTGTTTACATAAGAAAAATAATGTTGCTACTGTAAGTCACCACTGGCTGATTCTAAAATTGTCTAAACTTTTTTTTCGTAAATTTGATCACTAGGCTTTACACATTTAGGTAGTCAGGCATTATAATTCATGCCCGTATTGACATTTTGATGGCTGTGGCTGCAATAGGACGTATAATTAAAAGGAGCTGACGTAGAAGTGTGTGCTGGCATGAAATTAATGTCTGAACATTATTTAATGGGGAAAATGATTCTCAGGACATAATGGAAAGCGATACAGTAAATGAATGTGCAGCAGCAGGCTCGGCTTCGACATAGTAGACTCATAAAGGAATACATCCCCTTAGCTGAGCTGTCAATTGATATTAAGAAGTGGATGTAACAAAAAGGACTTTTCGACAACTGAATTTAAAAAATTTTATGATGTAGTTTTATATAGAAGTGTTTCATGAAGGCAAATCTTAAATTCGTTTTCGTAAAAATATTACTTTTTCATGTTAAAAATATTATTGAAGTCACTAAAATGTGACACAGCGATAAGTTATGAACTTGTTCATGCATCTCTGTTACGTATGTATATAAAGTATTTTTAATGCTAATATATATTTTTATTAAAGTATTTTATTTTCAATTAAAAAATAGGGATAACGCGAAGGGTTCAATAGATACACGCGAATCGAAATGGATTTTCAAAACACAACGTATGCAATTTGCCTTGAAGATAAAACTAATCGTCGACTACCCACCTACAAACTGGTGCGAACCCATTCATTCAATTTAATCCAAAAAATCTTCCAACTTTTACAAGCTGCTGCACAAACTTAAAAATTTTCTGAAAAATGTCACGAACACTGAACAAACTCAAATATGTTTCATACATATAGAATTTAACTTTTATGTTATAATTACCAATAATTTCTGACCTACCGCAATTTTTCACACCGGAACCAAACTTCAGTTTTTTCAGACCGAGCCCGAATTCACTTTGCAAATAATCTCGCTTTATTTAGTTCATAAGCTATTAAAAGAACCACTTTTCTTTTGCGTAATTTTCTACTGAATTTGCCACAGATTTTTCTTATTTATTTAGATATTTCGTGATAGCTTTGATTTTCTAAAACATTTTTTTTCAAATGGGTGAATCGTATTGCAAAAAACTCTGTGAACAAAATTTTGTTCAAACAAAAATTTTTTATTTTATTAACACTCATAAAAACATCCTTGTTTGACATCGTTGTAATTTTGGGAGTTTAGTATTTGCTCGCTTATATTTTTAGGGCATCTTTGATGTAAAAAAATTACACAAGCTTTGGTATTCGGCGAACATTTTACCATACGCCGAACATTAACCGAACATTGATTTTAGCCGTACTCCGACAGCTAACTCGAACTTTCACTCGGACACTAATTACGAATTAATCAACTGTTAATCATTGACAGAAATTAACAATTTGGGCGCAATTTCAAGGAGAATCATTGATGTTACACACTCGAATAAAATTAATGCAGGGCGTACTACATATGACTTATAAAATGCTTTTCGATGATTTTTCCAATCTGCAGGAATGCAGAATCAAACATCTAGATTGTATGACCTAACCTGGAACTGCATCTAAGGTCAGCGTAAAAAACCATTAGAGGCGGCTAAGCTACAAAGCGCAAATAGTTTTTTCTAAAAAATGTAATTTCTTTAATTCTAATAAAATGGTGTTCTTGAGCAACCCATGAAAATATGTGAAGTGTTGAGAATTTTAAAATTTGGTGTACGTGAATATAAAAAATGCCTCTAGCAACAACTCTTAACTAGCATAACCATTATTCATGAGACCACCCTCACATTTTGGTTTATTTTGCAAGATGCATTCTTTCTCACTGACATCTTTGTGGTGGAGTGGAAAAGAACATAAAATTTATTTTAATTATAAACAAAATAATAAAAGATGAAATACAAAAGAAGTTACTTTGTTACCAGAAGTACAAGGACAACAAAAAATGAGCAAAAATTTGCTACGCAAACTAATTAAATGAATTTATATGAACTCCCCAAAGAAACAACAAAATAAACTATACTTATTCTTGTGCAGCTACATGATGCACAAACAACATTTTAAATTCCAAGGATTCTTGTTGCCAGAAAAAAGCAGACTATTTTGGGCGAATTGGAGTTGGAAAGAATAACAAAGAGTTTTCTATTACTACTCACAAATAAAAATGGAAAAGAAAAATAAATGCTTTAACAAATTTATACATAAATACTTATGTATGGTTGTATGTATAAATGTTAAAGAAAATAAAATATTTTTCTTTTCTTTTATGAAACTGTAAGTTTTGATATGCAATTTAAAAAAAAATCTGTAAATTTAAATTTGTTTCAAAACGAATGAAAAATTATTTGGATTGGCAAGAGTATCGTTCTTACAAGTAATTATTAATCAGAAAAAACTATGTTAACTTAAAAGAATGCTTTCATTATACATTAAACAATAAAATTCCAGCTTTTCGCCAAAAATCGGTTTCAAACTTAAGACTACCCGAAGGTAATATTTACAAAATTAACAACAGATTCTTGCACTCTCATGATCAATTTTTCTCTTGTTATTATTGTCAACATATCAAAAGTAGTTTAATGTTTCATTTGCATTTCAATGCGTACACATTTCTTATTTAAGCCTTTGCTTTGTGTTTTAGTTCCGAAATTCACGTTTAAGCTTCGTAGTGTTTTTAGCGTTTTTATACCCTTCACCATGGGTTTGTCATTCAGTATGTAATTTCTTCATTATTCATTTAAGACCCCATAAAGTATATATTCTGGATCCTTATAAACAGAGAAGTCGAATGAGCGATGTCCGTCTGTCTGTCCGCTTAATTTTGGTGTATTTAGAATTAAAGCCAAAACACAACATAAAGACATAAATTTTATACCATTCTCTTGAATTTTTTCATAGAATTGTTCGGTTTGAAAATAACAGAACTCGGTCCAATAATCAAGAAAGCCAAAAGCTTTTTTTTGTTATATTTCCTATCCTGTTGTTTTTTATGGCCCCGACAGTCCTACGGTCAATTTTATGAAGCAGATCTCTTGTATGGAGTTCTACGAAGGTTTAGACTGAAAATAATTGAAGTCGGTCCATTAACGACTAAAATATGAGCAAAAAAATGGTATTCGAAATAATTTTACTTTTAAAAATTGTTGGAAAATGTTGCGTTGGGATTCAATCCCACAACCTACTGGGTGGTAGTCACAAGCGCTTCCTATACACCACAGAGCAGTTGTGTTATTAATGGTAGTTTACGCATTTAAGTACATAATATATCTTATTTATTATAAAATACAAAAACTTCAAATTCTTGATTCTTCCCTTTTTGTCACACATATATTAATTACATCCTTACTGAAATGAGGTCATGGGCACATATACACATTGTGTGTATGCATGTATATTTTTAAACAGTCTTAAAGTAAAGATTTGTTTTTTTTTGTTTGTTTCTTTAAACTTATTTTTGTACGTTTATTAGTATAATATTATGCATGCGTATTACAGTATTTTTTCTCGCTTATATTTTCTTTTCGTATATAAAAAATCATAATTATTTTTTATATTATTTATATTAAAGAAATGGGATGGATCGTCAAGACACTATGTACGAGTAAATATACCAAATGAATGAAATTGAATTTAATTTTATTTTAAAAATGTATTAATATTTAATTTCTTATAACTATTTGTGATTTCAGAAGAAAGGCAAAATTGATGCTTATATCCTGTTTTATACTTGTGTAATTTTAATTATTTTCTATATTCACGTGCAGAGCGTACCTGCAGTATATCAGAACCCGGTATTGATATTGTATTTGTACAATGTGGCAAAAAATCTTTTGACAATTAAAATGTTGTTTGGATACTTAGTAACACATTACAAAGCAGAAAAATCTCTTCCCGGCTAGAAATTGATAAAAAATGTTTCTTTCATTATGTAACATCAGTGAGTTAATCTTCAAAAGAACTTCAATTAATTGCCTTTTCTATAAAATAAAAACAAAGTTTGATGTAAGAATTTAATTTGATATCAAGCTCCAAAATGTAATTAGCAAAGAAATTAAAAAATTGAAAACCCCGCGAAAATAGCGCATATTCCAAAAATTACAACTGCAATATTGGAAATTATTCCCAAAATTTATTTAAAAAAATCATATAATTGGCAATCGGCAGCCAAAAATCTTGAAAAAATCTCTAAAATGCCAAAAATTCTTGAAAATATGCGAACACCAGGAAAATTTATGATTCAATATTGATTAAAAAACAGCAAAATTATAGAGTAAAAAAACTTACAAAATATCATTTCCATTGTGAAAATTAAACTTTTTTAAAAACTATTTTGTATTTGGAATAGAAATTTAAAATGCATTTGTATTTTAATAAAAGTATTGCAAATACCTACTTTCCACAAATTTATATTTAGCTTCTAGATTGCATTATCCAATTGAATAATTTAATGCGGGCTTAATTAAAATGTATTCTAAGAATATTTTGCCATTCATCAAATATATTTCAAACAATCAGTTCCTATCGTATACATACATATGAACTTTGGATTTCTGGATCGGAATGTTTGGGGAAAATTTCCAAAAATAGTATATGCATACATATTTGTATTTAATATTTTTTTGCATATTTTAGTATTTTCCCCAATTCAACATATACAAAATGATAAGTTAAGATCTTAGGAGAAAAAAATTGATTTCTTCATATTCATATAAAAATAACTGGTCTTAGATTCATTAAAAACACCTAAAAAATCATAGTTTTGCGGAATATCACATGTCGATAGCACGCACTACGGAAATGGACGCGGATTAATGGTTAAATATTACGAAAATAAGCCGAATTATGGGTTGGATTTGAGAACAAAAAGCTTTCTGTTTGCGATTTTATCGTAATTTTTCATATTTAGTTATCTGTCTTACTTAGTAAACGCAGAAGATTTAAATAAAAAATGTTTTTAATTAAATCCATCTGTTTTCTTAGCAGGCTGAATATGAATTATCGAATTCGTATTTTTTAAATCAATTGTGGTTGAAATTCCATTGTGTTTCTATATCAGAAATATACAGGTTATTTTGAACCGAAACCTTTATCGTCTGGTCCAACCGCAATACAGATAAGTAAATGGAAAAGTTAACAAAATTTTAAAAAGACAGCTATTAGAATACCACTAGTTTACATACATACGTACATACGTTGTTATATTTTATAATTTAAAATTTTTTCTTACACCGTCAAGTTCTTTTAATTTTTGGAATTATTATCATATTATATCAAATAAAAACGTCGACAATTGCTGAATTCATTATATAATTATTTGATCGCTGTACAAAATCCTTTCTGATAATATATTGGATATTTTTGAAAAATAAACCTTTTATTGTTCATAAAATTGGAAAAAACGCAAAAATTCAAAAAAATATTATAAATGAGATTGTGCCTAGTTTTTTAAATAAATTGTGGAACAAACTTTTTCAAATAAAAAGTAAAAGTAATACAAACAACTAAAATGAATCGAAAACCAAAAAAAAATAGCAGTTTGTTGTGTTCAGGACTCGAACCCGTGCCACCACCGGGTTAGGGTACGGTTTCAAATCCTGACCAACCATTTATTATTTTTTTTTATTTTTTGATACATTTTAGTTATTTTTATTTCTCTTACTTTTTATTTGAAAAAGTTACTTTTTTTTAAAGAATTTTTTATAGCTTTAAATTATTTTCAATATGAAGATAATATTGGAACATTTTAATCATTAGACTAACAGATTTATATAATAGTTGGCGATTTTTTAAATCAATTTTGGAAGAATTCCTTAATTATTAAATCTTTTATTACGTTTCAAATCATTTCTTTGTTTATTCGAACACCACTGTCTTTTTGATAAAGACGTTGAAACACTTCTTTGATGTGTGAAAAATTATATATGTAAGTGCTAATAAGGGGATGTTAATATTTTTATAATGCACCCCAATCAAGAAAGTGTTACAAATTTGTTACGAAATTCACAATTTATGGCTGAATTCATAAACGTAGTTTGCAAAGCAACACTAGAATGCCTTGTAAACTCATGCTTCCAGTGTTGCTTTGCAAGCTGTGTTTATGAAATCAGCCTATACTATGAAGTAGAGATTAGAACCAAAAATGCGTGATCGTGATTAATTTTTTATTTCCATCACGTGAGGGTGCGTCCGTGAGACGGTGAGTGGAATTTTTTTTTGCTTTAATGTAATTTTTTCGATATAAGATTATTTTTTTAATTTTTTTTGTATTTCGTATGCGTACATTTTCGTGATTCTGACTTCTTTCATCACTCCATACTATGGTGAAGGGTATATAAGATTCGGCACAGCCGAATATATCTCTCTTACTTGTTTATTTTTAATTTGGCCTCAAAAAGGATAAATTTCATTAAAATTTTAATTTTCTGCTGAAGCAAAAAAGTACGCTGAAATGTTCAATACTGCTGACAAGCCTATAGGCTTCGCGGGGAAAGTCTTATGTAAAATGAAAAAAAATCAGAAAAAAAACAAAAAAAGCACTTGAACTGAATGATATCTAAAGAAAGAAACACATTTTGACAACTGCAGACATAAATTAATTCTGTCAAATGATAAATTGATCATCCTGACTGTCTGTTTTTTAAATACTCTTTGTAAATTATTAATAAAATACTGGGGCAGAGGCCACAGATACCAGTACTCATTCCATTGAATTTGTTGTAAATTAAATTTTCAATAAATAAATGAATAATAATAAATATAAATAATAATAAAATAGAATTTACATAAAGAAAAAAAACAGTGGAGTTTCGGTTGGAGCTGCGACAATTTAAGAATATACTGCAAGAAAATCTTTTCTTGATTGGTTAATCTACTATTTAGTTATTTAGCATTAATTTTCAGTAACGATGAGGTTGAAGTACTTGCGAGTACCATAAAAGTAATTAAAACAAAAGAAATAAATCGTAGTAGAATTAAAATGCTTACTCTTTTTTTCCAATATGTACATAATATTAATAATTACAATTTGATGCTTCAGCGTTTTATGGAGAAAATATAATTTGTACAAATATATGTATGTACGTTGAACTGTAAAGTTTGATTAAAGAATTTTAGAAAGAGGCAAATTGTATACGTATATGAATATAAAAGAGGAATTTTACTATATGTAATAAATAATTATTTAAAATTTCCTTAAACGTTATAATTTTCCTTGTATTTTTCAAACCGGCAGGCATTTTATTGAACTCATGACTGGCCAGATATTCTATCCGTTGTTTGAAGTCTACATCGGGATACTGTTAAATTGCTATTCTTTCTTGTCGATTTCTCGCAAATTGTGTGGTGTTCCATATTATTTATACACTTGAAAATGTATTTTAATATGTGCATTTTGTAATTGCAATAAATTGTTAAAACATTTTTCAGTATTTTTTATAGAGAGATATTGTTGGGTATGCGAGTGGGAAAGTAAGTAAAGTACTACTTTTAAATCTTTTTTACATGCGTTGTAAGGATTTTAGTTCCAGTGTATTTTTAGGGTCATATATTATGGCCGAGTAATGAATGGCTTTGAATTAACGAATTATAAACAGATATAATATTTAAAATGTATTTGTAGGATTCGATATTGAAATGCCAAAATAAACTATTGTTTTATACAAAATACTAAATTTATTTAAAAAAATGAAGAGGTCGAGAAAACAGAACTAAATGGCAATAAAATTAGAATGCTTTTTTCAAAAATTGATTTCTGAACTATATTTTTCATAATATCACAAAGTAATAAATTCAATTCAATTTATTAAGTTCATGGATTTTACAAATTATCTTATATAATAATATATATATATATATATATATATATATATATATTTACAAATAGCATAAGGACTGTGTTTATTTAATATAATAAGTGGAGCTAAAAATATTAAAAAAACCAATGTGAAGTTTTATGTGAAAACTTAATACTACTTAATCGACTTATTAATCTAAGGGAGGCGCTAGCTCAACTATATGATTATATTCCGAATAAGAACATTTTATATTAAAATCGTATATATCGTATAATCTGTTTAACTTGACAGCAACCAAATCAACATCCCCAACTTGGTACAAAGTAATAAATAGTGTAGTGAAAGTACCAATACATGTATTTTTTTTAAAGATATGCTACTTGAATATATTTAAATAATAAAAGAATAATTATTGTGTCATGCCTTAATATAAAGATTCAGTTTTTTTTGATCCAATAATGAGTGGAACTCAAAAGAACTCATTTTTAATTGAATTGTATCTTAATAACTTTGAATATGTTTTATGCAGTTTTTATTAATCATAATTAAAACGTTGAGTTATGAATACAAATGTTTAGCTTTTTAGACGATTTAGCCTATTCTGGCATTTTTAAGAAGCCCGTTTAGTTGCTTTTTCAATCAGCTACTGGTAATACAGAACTGAAACAATGTTTATTAGTTTTTGCAATTTTTTTTATATATATTTTTATTTTTTTATATATTGTACCAAAGTTTATTAAAACCAAGTATTTGCCCGCGCCCAAATACTTATAAATTTTCCTTAGTCTTGTATTTTTCCACTGAACAATTTCATATAACTTATGACAAATTTTATAAGTTCAATGAAAAATGCTTGGAAAAACCAGTCATGTTAGATTAATGCTCTAAATTTTTTAAAACCTGAATTTTAATTCATACATACTTCTTACAGAAGCTTGAAAATTGGGCATAAGATGCTACACTCTTATATATGAAATAGTTTGGAGCAACCGTATTTGTAACAAAACTTCCGTGCTACCGTGTGTCATAAATTTATGTACAAAACAGTAATTACCTAAAGTTAACATCAGTGTGATGTTGGGAAATCAAAGGAACATAACTTTACCTTTGCCATATTCCGAAAAGAGTATTTAAAGGCATGTAGTGTTCATAACTATGACATCAAAGTGTGAGACCAAAATCATTTGTCATAAACGAGACATATTTGCTGCGTTACTGCGTTTTATTATTTCAGTCGCAATTAGGTATATAAAAATACAGCAAAGGACATACAGATTTTTGGTAACACAGGGAAATGTGAAACCATCACTTGCAACTGCGATTTTTGAAGCGGTATCATTTATTCTGGAATCTTGTTAATTCCTCAACCTGGTGATGACTAACGAGTAGAATTTTTCTTTTTCCGAAGTTTTTCATTTCCGGAAATTCCCCCGCCGAACCAATAAATAAAAACAATGTATCGTTACTTCGACTTTAAATTGCTCATAACTTTTTGATTTTTACAGTTTTTATTTTAATTTTTTTGCAGGCAATAACAATTTAGTAAAATTTTATAATGTCATCATAGAACGTGTAAAACTTTTCAATTTTATTATGTTTCCAGACGATCAATTGTTACAACATAAAGTAATGAACGATGAAGCACATATTTATTTAAATGGACATGTTAATAAACAAAACTCTTGAATTTGGGTTACGCAAATCATAGAGCTGTGCATCAGCGACCATTACATACACTCAGATATACGGTTTGGTGTGGAATTATGGCTGTTATATTTATCGGTCCATATTTTTTGGAAATAGTGCAGGAGAAACAGAAACCGTCTCCAAGGTGATATATCGGAACATGTTTGAAATTTTTTTACTTTCTTTAGTTCTCCATAATTCTGACAAATGGTTTCAGAAGATTGAGTTTCAGCTCATACCAAGAGGGGCGCAATGACAATTCTGCGGGAACTTTTTAGTCGAAGTTGGCCCACACTTTATATACCGTTATCTTGAGAACCTTGCAGGAATATATATATTAAATATAATATAAATATATATATTAATTTAGAAAACGCGTATCTAAGAATAAGAAAACTTTACCAACGAAATGTGGCACTATTCAGGTCGCACATAGATTAATGATGTTGTCGGCAGTGCCGTCGACTCTCTTATGCCGCTTGGTGGCGCAAATTGAGCAAAGGGCGTCAAAATTGTTGGCAGCTGTGATTAGAGGACTCGAAACTGTACCAATAGCTGCATCATAGGAGCTTAGGAACTCTGGAATGACATAAAAATCATTTACTTGTAAAAATACCTGTTCTTTTGGGGAATGAAGGATGTGGTAAAGATATGAATCTTTAATATCTTAAACTACTAATTCGTTTACAAATTGAAACATTTATTCTCGTATATATAAAATATTCATTATTTTATATATAATAAAATTTGCAAAACAAATAAATTTTTGCATTTTTCTGTACGTTAGATTTTCATTTAAATCCTGCTCAACTTGGTATCCAACGATCTCATATTCGTGCATTTTCGTTAGTTTGAAATGACACACAAGTCCCTTGAAAATTGCTTATGTTCAATGGCCGGTTCTTACATTCTTTAAAAGTGTTGTTAGCGACATTGTAGACGTGGTAGTAGAAGTAGAGGAAGTATTGTGTAGTACATTAATCACTCCAGCATACAGAGGCTCAACTTACCACCTCCATTTTGACAATTAATCAAAATTGTCTCGGCGTGAAGTCAAGTAAATAAAACTGCTCGATTCAAGTTGATTTCCAACGAAGTGCAGCACTCGAACTACCACAGCTTGTTGCTGAAACTACACAAAATAAAATACTTGTATAATAAAAAGAAGTCAAAGTAGAAATGTCGTTAACTTAAGTGTCCAATTAATTAATATCACATTTAACAGCCGCCAAGCTGAGAAAACCCATTAAGATAGTTTGTCCCACAATCGCACCAGTAAAACCGTATGAAAATCCAAACAAACTCACACAGCCATGAAAGCAAACGCTGGAAATACTTTCAACCGAGACTGTTGCTCGGGCTGCAAATGTTATTGGTGTAAAAATGTTTTAAAGCTTGAGAGGAAATCTTAAAAGTATGTTTGGTTGGTTGGTTGGATGGCTGACTGTTCACATACTTGCTCGTATTTCTAAAAACAAAAAATACAAAAACTGGTTGGTTTTTATATTTCCATGTAATATATGGACATGGCAACATGTGTGGCTTGTAAACTTTACTCCTTTATACTTTTATTTTCTTATAATTTCGACTTACTTGAGTTTGGCCAAAAGCACAAACTTCATCTTGAGCCTTTATTATTACCAACACATTCATTTGCACACAAACTACAACTACAAACGTTCTTTCATAGACTTACATATTTGGGTACTTAAGTCTTTTCTTTTGAGCTAAGAGGTTTACTTCTTCGTTATTTCGCATTCTTTGTTACTGTTATATTCGTGGGCAGCTCAATGCTTATTTTACATGACTAGTTTTTACACTTTCGTTTATAAAGTTAGTTCTTAAAATTATTATATTATTATTTATATTATATATTATTGTTAATCGGGCGAAGTTTTTCTTTGGTACCGGAAGTGGACTTTTCACTGCCCGACGTTGCGGTCTTAACCTGTGTGGATTCGTAGGAGGGTGTCTTCGAAACCGTATAGTATCTTTATGTATTTTTCCAAAAGCAGAGCGGAGTGATTTATGCATCAGCAGTATCATCAGATGATGATACTTCAGCGTGAACTAACAACTTCAGTGGTTACTGGAGAATTTGCAGAAGATTTAAAGAATTTATTCAGAATTGGATGGATCCTCGTGTATACGGGCTTTAGTTTAGTCTTTTAGTTAAGAGTTTTTCTAAGCAGATGTTTGTTGCAGAGCCCCCAGGGGCATCATCTGCTAAGGACAGTTCGTAGACGAATTGAAAGGTTTTCGCCAAAAATACATGGGTCACGGAATGGGAGTTCGACCACACGGAATGGGAGTTCTGGCGGAAGAAGCATGAAATCACAGCTTTTTATAGTATGCTTCCTAGCATAGAAAGCGATTTTTTGGAAACTCGTTCTCACAACAGCTACCTGGTTGGAAGCAACTTGGTTGCTTAGATCTCTTAAAAAGCGTATTGCTGCCATTTTGACAGCACTTAAATTAATAGCTTTTGCCATACTTTTTGAAAATTCCAGAGATGCCCTTCTGCTCTTGTTGTTAATATTTTTATGCATATCAATTTCTAGCATTTAGTTGTTTCGGGCTATCCCATTGTTACCCACGCTGCAGTTAAGTCAAACCAGTTGCTTGCAGACTTGTCTGGCCATATTCGACTAACGTTGGGCTGAGATTGACGCTACGGGAGTAGGGTCCCCGTAGATTTAAAGATTCCTCAGGGAAAACTTTTTTACATAGATATATTGGGTAAACATTTCATATTTGCTGCTAAGATTAAAAGGTGCCTCTGAAATCAAGCAGACCACCAAGGCTTCAATCTTAGAAAACAGGCAAAAGATTTCTGAAGGATGGAGGAGTCCAGCGAACCAATCCTGATGAAAAGCTATATCCCAATGTAAATGAAAATAATATCGGAAGAGGCCGCCGTTTATAGAAGCAACTGACTCTGATCAAAAATGAATGGGTCCGCCAAATTGCACTAAAACCTCCGCACTTTGGTAAAGCGGCTGGGGGATTATGAGGTAGAACACTGTTTTCCTTAAGCATAGCCCGAAACCTGAAAACTCATTCTCATACTGGGTCACATATGTATACGTACATATCGCTCATTTACTGCAAAAGAGTCATACCAAAAAAGCCTGATATTTGAGGTAAGCATGCAGAACTATTTTACGTATCGTTCCCCATCTTGTGTAGAAAAATCATACAAATATCTTGTTTATTCAGCTATTGAGAGGAGAATCGTTTTTCACTTTTCTGTTGAGTTGTGGGTAAATTAAAAACTTTAAACTTGTTTTCTGAAGAACGAATTTTTTGAGTTATGACTGTTTTGTAGTAAATGAGCGGTATGTCTTTCAGCATAGACCGCCTTAAATGGTTGAAAATCAGTAATATGAAATGTGATCTTTTGAAAACAATCATATGAATTTGAAAACACCTATTTTATCGAACTCATCTGTATTTATAATGCCTACAACGTCCGAATGCATACAACGTGATATTTGTGAATGGTGCATGAGTTGATTTTGTTTGTTTTGCCCAAAAAATTTCACACTCTTTAAACTTTAAATAATTTGATTCGGGTGTTGGTGAAGCCGGCTACGACTCATGCTCCTTGCTCACTCAGAAGATTGATATGATTTTGATCACTGTTGGAGTTTCCTTTATTACTTGTTTTGGAGGTTTTGTTCAGCGTTTCCTTCTACTTCAAGAGCTTGAAGAATTTTTCATGATCGAATTTCATATGAACTCCATGTTCTAAGTGTATGCGTGTATTTCGTATGGTCGACATTTTTAAATAAACGTAAATGTTTTATTTGTTCGTTTTTGACTTTTGTTTTAGGTTTAAGTTTTTTCTCGCTGCTTATGTACAGGTATGTAATTAATTTTGTTGACTTTATGTCAACGTTTTATTTTTTTCGGTGCTTTGCCTTGTGTTTTCTACTTGGGTGTGCTAAAGTACTACAAAATGTTTTGAATAAAGAAAAAAAATAATGAAACCTACTTAAATTGAAAGAGAAACTTATTTATTTAATTAGCAAATCAAAAATTTATTTTGCTAAGTCCTCCGATCTGTTAGTTTATCTTTATGTAAACCAGACAATTAGTTCTATTTAATATTTTATAGTATGTGATGAATATTCTTTGTATAAATCTGTATGTGTAATTTATCAAAGGGGTTTCCTCTGTTTGAAACATCTCCCTTAAAGCCTGATAGTTACGCACCCTGTGCCCAAATTTCCGGGTGTAATTTAGTCTGCTACAATGAAAAAGTTAAATTAAGATCGGACAAAAATAATCCCCAATGTTTTGGTATTGTATTGACGGGAAGTCGATGTTGACAACTGGAATAAGGGGAATATTTTTGACTAAAAATGGAAACTTATGCAAAAGTTTATCTCAATGAAAAAATTTAATAAATGTATAGACTTGGTATGCCTAGGTAAATTTAAACAAAATAAAACCCAACAAAAAACCCAAATGGATGGATTTTTATTAAAAAACCCCGCGTTTTTGCCTACAGGTGACACTTGATATGGATTGCTATTTTTTTTAGGAGATCCAATTTAATTTTTTACTAACTTCATATTACATAATGAAAATGAATATTTCACAATAACAAAGAATAAAAAAATTTTTAATTCTTACCATTTTGACATTTTTATAGAAAAAAGTGTTATCACCAGACGCACTAGTACGTAAAAATCAAAACCACTGCTTAAAAATTTTTTAAAGTCCCCTGCCTTAAATAATGCCAGCGTTGCTAAAATAAAATCAAATACACAGTAGGGTGTTGTCTTTATATTATTAATATTTATATTTTTCATTGATGTCTGTATTTATGTTTAAAAATTCCGTTAATCTTTGTAACCTGTTGGTGACACTGGGAATTAAAGAGTTAAGGGCTTGTAGAAAAACAATTTTTTTAAATATATTATCATATGAATTGAAATAAAATTTTTAAATTCTCTTGGAATGTGTTTTACATATTAAATTGTAAGTCAATTTAAAATGAAATGGTTTATAAACAAGTTGTACTATTCTTTGCGTAAAGCTATTTTATGAAACGTTTAGACACTGGATATTGTCGTTAATAATGCTGCTCGAAAAAAGGAACACAGTTTAAAATATAAAGTTGTATAGACAAGTAATGCAATTTTTGAGATATTAAATTACTATTGTCGCTTTAACAAAACCAATGTTACGTTGTGGACTACATTAATTTACTTGTTACGGTATGTCTCGTGTTTCTTATTATTTTGAGTAACTTAATAGGTATTCATTCGAAAATTTTAGTGGAAGCAGATTTAACAACAAATATCAAAAAAAGGGAGAGTTCAGAGTTAAAACTAAAAGGGTGTCCCTGTCGGAATAGCACTTGAATAATTTATTTTTTATTCTTATCGAATAGTTTACTTGTTATTGGTCCTTTCAATAAAAATAAAAGTCATCTACATATCGGCGGCTGGTCAATATGTTGCTGCAAGTCGCAACAATGTTTTTTTCGAAAAAAAAAGAATATTGAACCTTTTATAAAATGCACGATAGATTTAATTTTTAAATAACAACGTATATAGTTATGTATATGTATGTACAATCCAGAGCCTGTAAAAGCTTTTGTAGGCGAGCAGATCCGTCTTGTAAGTTCTTTGGAGGTACATTAGGTTTGTATGCCGGAAGTAATCATTTTTGTTAAAAATGTGCAGCCTTTTGTCAAGCAGGAAGCTTTGTCAGTAGCAGTGCTGCCGAGAGCTGAAAAAAGCAGGTAACTAGACTTAATAAATACAAAATCCAACAAACATAAAATATTTTTTTTTCCAATTCAAATAAAATTTTTAATATATTTCCAATACTAGATGTTAGTCAAAAAACTTAAACTAAAATTTATTTCACCTGATATGATTTTGAAATTTAAAATGTGTACAATAATAAAAAACAAAAAAAAATTAGTTTAGTTTTTTTGAGGCTATTTTGAATTGACAATTTAACACGTCATTTAGCCTGAACTAACACATTAAGCACAATAAAGTTAATTGACTCTTCCTTCATCAATCTTTAATGAAAATTGTCTTTGCCCGTCGATGATTTTAGCTTTTAGTGTTTGGTTTGTGTTTGGACACGTCATGTCTTATTGACATAATTGCTACTTTATAGGCGAAAGCGACGAGGGCAGAAGAAACATTTACACACATGCATGTACATACGTAATGACAGTACATGCATGTGTGTAATTGTTTCTTTTTTGCTTTCGTATTCCTAATTTTAAGCCCAAAGGTATTTGCAAGTAAATCTCGTCAAAATGATATGATTTGTGTAAACAACAATGAAAGTTCAAAGAAGAAAAAGTAAGAATCATGTCATAAAGACAGGACGCGTCTAAACACCGTCTTATTGGTAATAAATTCAACTTTGTGGAATCTAGCCCTGCATGCAATCCGCTGTAAACGGTGATTTAACAATTTGCAAGTATTTTGGCGAAAAAATAGAATATATGTACATATGTATGCATGTATGTATGTATATACATTTTACAAATGCAATTCTTTCTTTGTAACGCCAAACGTTTAGTTTGCTGGGAATTCTCATCAATTTTAGAAACACGTGCTGCTATTGGATCATTTCACGACTATAGAGCAGTGTTGCAAAACATCTATAAATAGTATATCAAATAGATTGTAAAGGAATACGTACTTTTATAAAAGAATATATCATTTATGTATGAGTATCGATAAGAAAATATGAAAAAATACATGTGAAAATAAAAGTCATTTATGTTTACGATTACCAACACTAAAAAGGCGGAGTTTCAAGAGGCTTAAATGAATCTCTTTGGTTTATTGTTTTCTTTTTCTTTACTTTAGTGTCGTTGATATTCTTGAAATTTTTTATATAAAAACAACATATGGTTTATGTATCCCAGAAACAGCTGGTCTTCAAAACACGCACACATTTATGCACTTCATTCTACATTTTCCATTGAGCATATTTCATTTGCAAGAGAGCAGATGAAAAGAGAATTTTTCACATAGAGTACTCGCCGCGCATAAACAAAAACAAATCAAGAACACACTCGCAATAAACAACTAATCAACAAACATTTATGGCACGCACATGGGCAATAAAGCATTCCCGGCAGCCATAAAACATAGTGCGAAAGAAACAGCGTACCCATATAAACAAAAGCGTGACAGAGACAAACTGAGACCATAAACTACATTTAAGGATATTAAATGAGATTTATTTGCTGAGTGAACTTGAGCAGCTCTGCTATAAATGCATATGACGCTTAAAGCGAAGCATTCAGCAGTTCGAATTAATAGTAAGCTGAGCGGTGGCAGAAGTATGTTGTTCTGTTACAGAGCTCGTAATTTTTCTCCTTAATTGTTTGTTTACATCATAAATAAATATGGCTGAACGAACGCTGGCAGTTGTTGTATTTTCATGAACCCATAGCAAGGGCTCCCAAAATTTTGTGTATGTACGTTGCCCACTTTTGTTTGGAAGAAGAGTTTGCGTATTTTGAAATGGAAAATTTTTGGCGCGTATTAAATTCGAATTGATTTATTAAAATGTACATAGTGCCAGAGAGAAGAGAGTTTTTCCGCAATTGTTGAGAATATTTTTGTCATGAGATTCTCTGTTCAAATTGTGCCTTGCTATTTTGTTTTAAACATAAAGTGTCAGAATGAAGTTATTTGGTTTTTTTCTATGGCCTGTTTTGTGTCTTTGTTTAGGATCTGTCCCGTACTGGTAAGAAGTTGTTGGTTAATACTTAGAAGCAACTTAAGCGGCATTCGCAAATTACGACTATATTTGCAAAAAAAAAGTGCGACGAGGGTGAAAAATGTTTCAGCAATGTTTAATTTGATTGATAATAATCTTCAAACCGATAGTAAGTCGCCTAACTCATGATGCCGCTTTTCCCGCCGGCTAAATCAAGTTAGGTATTATTTTTTAGTTTTTAATTTGTAACGGACGAATTAATGTTAAATGTTTTTTGAATACTGTGTCAAAAAAACTGTTTTTCGTTATAAGTTTTTTCTCATGAACTTAAAGAAATTCATCTAAGTAAAAAATTATTTTGCGATTTTATTTGGCAATCGATACAAAATTAATTTGATTAGAAACATTAACCAAAATTAATGCATATAAAAATATATTTACTTTTTTTAAAACATTGCAAAAATTGCGCGTCGTCAGAAGAATTTTGAGAACTATACCTTCCCTAGTGAGCAGAAATGTTCCTGCTCAGTTCATGTTGATATTCTTCTTCAAAATTCTTCAAAGAGTTGGATTGGCGGAGGCTCCATAGGATTCCTACGAATTTCGTTATTTTTCTGCGTACACATCTTATCAGAAAATTTGGAAAACGGCATTTCTTGATGGAGTGGACCAAAAAACACATTGCGGGTAGATCAGAGTTAAGACCCAACAGTGTTCACTAAGCTACTTGCTTATGATACTAAAAGAGGTAATAAATTAAAAAACAAAGATAAAAAATCAATAAAAAATTACTTTAGCATTGAATTATCGGTGTTTACTTTTTATTGACTCGTAAATACGGCAATGTTTTAACAAAAATTAATATTTTTTTTTGATTTTTAATACTATTGGTTAATGCATCTGATTTTGGATCGTTAGACTATTTGTTCAACTACATACAATAACCCCGTAAAAAAATAGTTGTTTGCTGTTTACTTTTCTTGACGCACACAAAACATTGACCTTGTTTATAATATGTATGTAGGTAATACACATGAACAGTAATGCTGGGGCATCGCAATACCCCTAAACAGCATTTATTATGTATGTTTTAGCATGTACATACATATACATATATGAGCCATTTATTTTCAAAGCGAGGCCGACATTATAGACAAGAGTTGAGAAAAGATAACTTGTTTTGTTAGGAATCATTAATTATAAAAGTGTCCACTAGTGGCCCAGGTTATTCAGAATTCTGATGAATGTGAAGTAATTTAGGCTGAGATCCTGGAGGTTTTAAACTCCATAATGTGGCAGTAGGCAAGGAGAGAACTATATACGTCAATTGAAAGCTTAAAGCTTTGAAGGGACTGTATGAGATCAACGAACACCCCAACAGAAACACGTAATATCAGATGATGCTGTATTGCAACGTTTATTGAAATTTGACTGCCGATGAACTGTCAAAATTCAGTTCGACGTAATATACGACGTAATGACGGAAGGATTGGTAAAATCACCGTTTGGATACTACTACCCAGCAAAAATATTAGGTTTCTGGAAGCACCAACGAATTTGAATGCTCCCAGAATGCGAAAAAGAAGGCAGCGATCTTTGAATATATTTGTAAACAAAAAATAATTTAGTCTCCCACTTATTGAATGAAAGATATAGATTAATGATAATACAATTAGATGACTTAATAAACAGCGCATATATATGACAAAAAAAGACAGCTCTGAAGTGGGACATCGCGAACAAAAAATATGTGTTATGGATGCGTACCTCAAAGCAGGTGGTTGCTAAAGCAACAAGCAGCAAATCTCGCTTACAAACCTGTTTCGAGCAAATTAGATGTTTTTGCTGAATTGTAGACAGAAGCAATCTGTCTCGGAGGGATAGAGACTATTGAGGAGGAGTCTAGATTTGAGAAAAACCGAACAACCTTTGGGTATGTACAAAATACTTCTAAAGCTCTTGAAGGCGTACTGCACGTTCTCTGGAAAACTGGAATCCCAGTTTTTTGTAGACCGTGCACTAGATTTCAGTGCCTCATGCTTAAGTACAATATTAGAGATAACGAGTCATAAAAGAGCAACTGCCTCTGCACGTACCCTTTTAATTAAACTACAGCGAGCATTTGAAAAAAGAGTCATAAAGTTTTTTATACCGAATAAAATATGACAGCTTACACTCCGCAAAACATCCAATAAATTAATATTATTTGGAAAAAGAAGCAGAATCAGCAGCAAAAAAATTAACTAATTCCTTGTAATTTTGACTGTTCGATAAATTTTAGATTTATTTTTATAGCAATACATAAGGAAAAGTTTATAAAACTTCAGAATTTAGATAAACTTATAAGTTTCGTTTATGAGCCTCCTTAATGAAGAATTCTCAAATTTTGAGAATTAAGCAATAAGAATACTAAACATTAATTAAACATATTTCTATTATAAATTATTGACCAAATAAATTTTAAAGGTTCAAAGAAAGCTTAAAGATTGTTACACTGTTAACAATTTTTTTTATCACTGAACATGTAATTTCTTTCAACTACTTTAAGAGCGTGTACGTGAAACAACTTGTAACGACTCAAAAACTTGTAAAACTTAAACACAAATCTATACAAAACTACTTGAGTTTAATTTTACCTCAATTACAAAACTTGGCCGCTTTTTGTCTACGGTTAGAAAAATAAAAGTTCTGTCATACATTTTGTGTTTTTCTTCTGTTGCTGTTGATGTTTTATACGGCTTTGGGGAGCAGAACCACTTGTGGCGTTTTATTTAATTTAACTACACGACAAAAAAAAAACTGCACGCTTCCATGATCACACAATTACGGATGTAATAAAGTAATTTGACATAATTGCAATTGAACTAAACTTATTTTTAGGAAATACTCACACGTACAAGTCCTTACAACTGAAAATTAAAGGAGTTGAGTGAGCAATGTACATAAGAAAGGAAAGAGTACATAAGAATCTGAAACAGAACAAGTTAATAGCTGTAGTAGCAGCAGCAATACATTGGTTAAGTTGATGTTATTGCTGTTTTTATTGTTGGTTGTAAAGAATAGAGAAAATAAATTGAATGGACAGGATTTAAAACAATGAATATAAAAAATATGCCAGTAGACAAAGTTGATACACACAGGAAGACAGAACTAAGACGCTAACAAAAAAAATCAACAAAACTTTATAAATATTCCAACTTACACAAAAATCATATTATGAAAACTTCTTTAACTCCTAGATAAAATAAAAAAATATTTATTTTGACCTGACGCATAAAACTGTTTTGCATGAAATAAACTGGTGGTCAATATGCAAGTATCTTTTTAAATCATATCACACCGATTTTATTATATATCAGGGTTAAACAAAAAATACTAAAGTTATCAAAATTTTAAATTAAAAACTTTAAAAAATATTCAAAACAAACTAAAAACTGGAAATTTTTGCGTTAACTTGTTACATGAAAGAAAATAAATATTTATAAGGGAATGGTCCTCCCTTATCCATCTAATCCACATCCATTATGCACTCAAACCTAAGCTCTCCTATTTGGGCTTTACATCAAGCCAGCCTTTCTGGAACTAAAGCTGAAAGTCCACACCACGCTTTCTACGCGTCTCTCAAAAAAGTTGAATTTAGAGTATTTTCATAAAGCAAGTTTCAAAACAAAAGTTTGCACCGCTTGTGACGCGAAAAAAGTTGAACAACATTCTACTTTTACGCGTCGTTAACAACATATCAACTAGTGCTGCCAAGTTCCGAGTCTAAAATTTTTTTGAAATTGAACATTTAATTTTCGTAAGCAGTTGATGAAAAACGAATTAAAACAATTTAAATAACATAAAACTTAAAAAAAGATAACAAAAAGTCTGCAAGTTTGTCTTGAAATTTAATAAGCAAAAACATGTATAAAGCATGGTGTGTAACTTGCAGTTTTTAATGCGTTGTGTGGATTTCTTTGGATAAATGACTAAAATTAAGCATTAAGCGCTTCACAAATTTGTACTTGCAATAAACGTTCTACATTTGTACTTGTAGTTGTACCGTACTTTTATTACCATTTGATTGGCTTGTTTGAAGTATGGATGCCAGGTTTTTCTTTTAATCAAACATTTGCCTATTCTGAACTCAGCTATTTATTTAAAAGAGTTTGGTTGTTTAAACTGGAAATTATTATTCCCTTGCTGAGAATGTTTTAATATTTTAGAAATCAACAAATCTTAATTTATAATTAAAAAACTTAATTAATTATATGTGTTTAGCGGAATGCACTTTTCAGACCGAACCTAAACCTGAACCCGATCGAGCGCAAACTCGAAACCGAATTTTTTTTATTGTATGGAAACAATTTGAGTTTTTGTGATTTTTTAAATTTAATAAAACCAAAATTAACAAAAATAATAACCTTTTATTTTGACAACGTTGTACTTTAATATTTTACAACGTTTAATTTTTGTATATGTATGATGATATACAAACGTGTACAGAAAATTTATGTAAAGTTCTGTGTTCGGCGAAATCTTTACACCTAACGCTAAGCATTAAACAAACGTCAGTTTTTGCTTAACTGCGACGCTAAACTCGAATGTTCGGTCGGACTCTATAAATTATAATAATTTTCTTAGACGGGCTTAAGAGTTTCACTACTATGAACACTGGTCTCACTTAACGAACCTACTGCATTTGAAACTCGAAACTTAAAAATAGAGAAGCAGTGTTAAAAGTACGGTAATCCCAGATTTACTAAAATCAAGTACAGAAAGATTGATTTAAGTACGGACGGATTCAAATGCTCAATTTAATTGAAGAATTTTTTAGTACTTATTTAAACAAACTCCAGGATTGGTTATCTAAGATAATCCCGTTTTCGGCTTGATTAAAGTACATTTTATTGTTATTTGTACTCAAAATTTTGAGTGCGACTCGTACTCAAAATAAGTACAAAATACTTGAATTTATTATAGAGTTTTTCTTTCTGTGCAGCAGGAAGATAGGCCGTTGTCGCGCCTTATATATTTATTATATACGAGGCTTCTTCAAACATTTGTAGGTACTCAGTTGAGTTTCGATATTTTGCCTTTTACTTATTTTATTATAATTGAAATCCATATGATTTCAACATAAATTTGCTTGCGAAAATAATAGGTTTTCAGAAAATATTTCTGTATTACCGGACTCATAAGGATTTGTAAGAAGTTCAAGCCTCCTTTTCAATAAAACCTCAAAACAATATCGAAATTTTGAAAACGTACATACAAACATGAAAAATCAAATTATGTCTCAAACAGTTCGACATATCGGCTTATAAATTAAAAAAAATTATTTACAACAAACAGTTCGCGGTCAATTAATATTGTAAACTAATACAATTAGTCCTAAGCCTATTCTAAATTTGTTGTGAAGCATGTATTAAGATAACGGCACAATATTCCCGTTATTTTTTTTTTTTTTTTTTGCACAGATATCATGATATGCATGCAATTTACTAATAAAACCAAATATATTATAGTTTGAGCGATAGTTTTTGTGAGAGCTGATAAAAAAAATTCTTTAAATATTAAACCTAATCAGATGAGCGGCAGTGTATAAAAATTGCAGTTAGTAGCATGCCGTTAAAACACATTTTGAAAATTGTACTTTATGGAAATTTGATTTGTATCATACAACTCGGTGAAGCCTGAAGATTTTTCGGAAGAAATAAATCCGTTTTTCCGTACACAAGTTTTAGTGAGAACAAAGGCTTTTCATAAAATTGCTTAATATTGTAAATAAGGGGGATTATCTAATATTTCAGTCTCTACAGGAAATATCTATGCGAATATTAGTACAGATGGTTATTCTTTTTTAAAGTGTCTTTCAACATAGAATTTTATCCCAGAAGAAAGAAAAACCAACAGACAACAGTGTTTCCTTTTTTGAAGTTTTAGATTAGAGGAAAAAATATCTCTATTTCCAGAGGTGAGTGAACAGCAATCAATAATTTTTTACACAATTTGAAGAATGATATGACGAATAATTCAGGATTCTTAACTAAGGAATCACATTTTTTGATATATTACTATGTTGCATTGATTGAGCGATATAATCTAGGCGAATTCACAACAGGTGGCCTCGAGAGATCAGGTAGGTGACTCAATTCGCTTGAATTTTGGTTGTCAAAATTTTTTAAATTATTTTGTTTGTTTACATAAAAAGGAAAAAAATTACTCATGTATATTAATACTATAAAGGTTTTTTATTTTAAATAATATGTATCATATAAAAAACCGCATGCAGAAACTGGAAAGCTACTAATAGCCTGAGGTATGCCATGTATCAATTGCACCTTGCAGAACTAGCTGCCATGCAAGTAGTACTGGTGATATAACTGTAGTGGCAGCTGATGAACAGTTGCGATTTACAGATGTGCCATGATCAAAGTTTCCCGTAGTATTTATACCAGTAACTGTAGCCATAGTGGCATTACCTGTAACTGGAGCTGCTGCAGTGCGAATGGGTGTAAATAAACTTTGACTGTGCTTACAGGTACGCCTACACCAACACCCATCATTTCTGTGGGCATAACATTAGCATTAGGTAAATAAATGGCTAGTGTTGCTGCATTAGTAACGGCAAATGAAGTATTTGACACTGATATGGTTGGAGCTGTAGGAGATACCACTTCTGCCACCAGCGTATCAAAAAAAACTGACGTGGTTTACTGGGGACAAATTCCACACTATTTGTGCCTTTGCAGATATGGTTGGTGATGCCCCATCCGAAATACTTTCTATGTCCCGTTTTCCTTAGCCATTTTTATATCCACAAGATATACTGCAGTCATACAATATTTTTATTTTAATTTTTTCTCATATTATTTTCTCTTAAATTTGTCTGCCGTATTAATATATTTTTTTTAATTTGGGAAACTCTTTATTTTAAAAGTAAAAACCCTGAAAGAGGTTCTTTTCCATACTTTTGCCAACACTGATTCGACTTCAAAATTCGACAAATTTCGTTAACCAACTAATAAATTAATATAATAGACGAAGTCTACGATAATATATATAGACGTAAGAAACTAAAAAGTATATGGTGCAGGTTTTGACTGAATAGTGGGAGTAGATAATCTTTAAACATCAGTTGTTAATAAAACAAAACAGCTACTTTCGATTACTAAGAAAGTCGAGCAAAAGCTACGAATGGCACATGGTTCAGTGATTTGGTGGTAATGGTTGACTGCGTAAACCACAATTTGCTCATTAAGGGAATTCAAAAGGGACCCGGAAGAAAGACCAGTCTTCTTCGATATTCGATATTCGTCCATACACATAAACAATCATATCAAATGCAGAGATGCTGAGATGAAGATTTTAGTCAAACTCTTAAGAAAATCTGTTCCACATCAGGATATGTTTCCTTACGATCTTACAATATTAAGAGAAAGTTTGTTTCTTCTTCTGCATTAGAGTTTCAAGTTTTAAATCTGAAAGATCTGCGTAGCAATTTGAAATTTATATTATTATTAACATATATTTTGAAATGCAAATTGAAATAAATCTCGGGAACCTTTCTTTAGGCCATTAAACTAAAATTTAATCTTTCCCTGCAAAAATATTTGACACATAAAAACAACAAAAAATTCCAATCATACAATCAAGTAATTTGAATATTAAATATTCAGGCTTATTTCAAACTAAACAAAAGAAGCTAAAATAAAATGGCTTTTAATTTGGTTTTAGTCTTAATTTCTGCAATTTTTTTCATTTGATCTGTTGCTGCTGGGGTTTTAGTTATTTTTGTATGGTTGCAATGTTTCTATTTTGCAGGAATGAAAAAAATGCATATGTTTGTGTTTATATAGAGTTAATGAGAGTAGGGTTTTTACATACAGATCACACTCCACTTTTCGAGTAGCTGCGGAAGTTGATTGTGTTACTGAATGCCTAATGGAAGGGCATGATTTTAATAGGCTGATGTAGAAGTAGTAGCCCAGTTTTGTGGGTGCTTTGCATATAAAAGTAGTTAATTATTGCAACACAAACTCACAGATCAGAGAAAAAAATACACACAAATATTCGAATTTTCTATTGTTGAGTTTATTATTTGTACAATATCCTTTTCTTGCTTATCCTTCCTTTATTTATACTCGTTCATTCATTCATTTGGTCGTTCCTTTAATACTTTTATTGTTATATATTTTCATAAAAACCAAAGTACTAAATTATGATGACTTTATGACACTCTGACACTTTTAATCCTTTTGTTGAAATTTCATTCTATTTATTTTGTAGTCGTCATCACCATCATCCTCACACTGATCATGGTTGTAATTATTGTCCTTGTTGTGTAGTTAAGGATATGTATATGGATTTTAACAGCATTTATCTATGTATTTGTGCGCATAGCAATGTGTCTCTTGTAAAAGTACTTGTATGTATGTTCTTAGTTTTTGATTGCTGTTTTTGTATTTGTTTCCAAAATTAGGATTTTAGCAATTAAGCATCTTGTTGCCATCAAAAGACGTGTGACAAGTAAAAACAAGACTTGTGAAAAAATGTAATTTGAAATTGATATGATTCAATTCTTTTTATTCTCGAAGAGTTATTGCAATCAAAATTGCAATTAAATTTTAAAACAAAAATTGTGGTTTTGGGTGAGTCTGTGATATTTTTTAAAACTCCTGCCATGAAAACATATGTTTGTAACTACGCACAGATAACTAGCTTAATCCACTTCTTAAGAATCAATTTTGATAGTGAGAGTTTTCACGGGAGTTACCGTACACGAAAACTTAGGTTTTCTAAATTTTTGTTCGTATTATATTAGGATGTAGTAGTTCAGGGCCTAAGATATGCAGCCGACTTGAACTATTTTTTTTTGTAAGAATTTGTTTATAGAGCTGATATATTGCTTCAATTTAGGCTCTGCAGCATTTTTTGATAACAAAGGAATAATAAATTTATAAAAATTAATAGTTTGTGAATCATTGATAGGTAATATGTGACGTCTGAAAAAAATACGACCGATTCTAGTGTATAGCGATTAGTGGAGCAAAACAAATTTTTTTGTATGAAATTTCTACATCAATGGGAATAGCATTTGAAAAAAAGTTATGGCCGTAGCGATCTGATCATTATGATCTTTGTAACAGTATATTGTTGTTGCAAACAAGAAATACTTCAAACATTGTTGATCAGAAAAATTTGGGCGTGCTTAGAGTTTTGCAAAAATTTAACTGTACTGTCATGACTATCATTGGTGTAGATAAATAGACTCTTTTTCTATTAAATAAAAAGAGAAAAACAAATGTATAATTAAAATCAAATGAAGCGAATAGCTTCATTAAGAGAACGAAGTTAAAACTGATTAGGGAAAAATTGACAAGATATGGCTGACTATTCGAGAATGCTTAATGACAGTTATAAAGTGCCGATGAGACTGTGAGTTAGTTGAGTAAAAAGTTGTGTTGAATAAACACCGTAGTCATCGAATAAGGCTTGTGAAAACAGATACCTTATTATAATAAGTGGTTTGAATTATTAGTTTAGTATGTGTTTTATTTTTGAAAAATTCAACGAATCTTAAGAATATATATAAACGTATATACAAGCAACTGAGAAAAGCAAATAAAGCTCACATCTTTGGCAAAATGCAAATCCAGCTAACTAATGAAATGTCCAAAATTTTCATTTTTTTAGAAAGTGATTTGGTAACAGTTGGCATGGCGTATTAAAAAAAAAATTGAAAATGAGTATAAAGGGAGATATATCATAAAGAAAAACACAGATAGGCAGCCGAATAGATGGACATCGAATTAAATCTTGAAGTATATCATCGTATATAAAATAAATTTTTTAAAATCTGTTAATAATAACAACTAAAGAGATGAATAAAAATATAAAAAAAAGTATTGAAAGATATCTTTTAAATACAACATCCAAGAGATCTGCAGCGGAGATCTGAAGTTATAAACATTCAAAGACCACAGGAACCGATAACATTTTTTTATGAAGTCGGCTGAAAATATTAACGCGTAAAAATAATCACTTGAACTATTTCTATGTTTTTTTAGCCTTCATGTTTCTAAATATATAGAGTTCGAAGGACCTGAAGATTAATTTAAAAAAATAAAAAGAAATTTTGCTCTTTTCGATTTAAAATTTTTTAAGAGACTTTTTCTTCTGGATGGAGATGAATTCGTTTGTATTTTTTTACTTTTTTACGGTTGTACACACATAAATGTATTATTTGAAAATAAATTAAATTTGTGTTTGTTTTGTTTGAAAAGCTTTGCTTGCAGGTTTGGTCCAATTACTTTTGTTCGGAAATATTGATTATCCTCCATTTATGGACTCATTTAAAACTATGTTTATTTGAAAGTGTTTGCTTGCAGTTTGGTCGCACAGAAATTAATATAATTAATACTGCGTATGGTGGACCGACTATCAAGATTTTTTATTTGAAAAGGCACGTTTAAAATATAAACTAGAAATGCATACCTTTTGAAATATTTTTGATTGGCTCTTTGTATTGAATCCATTGTTTTTGCCAGAACTATTACTACTATTGCACACTCAAAAGCAAAGATATAACTTAAGTATACCACAGCCATGGAAAATTTAGCTAAAAAAATTGTATTTTTAATTCCCAAGAATCAGTGTATTTGAGCTATTTCTAGAGCAATTGCTGAGTGGGGAAAGTTCTTGCTTTATTCAGTTTCTTCAGTTTGTTCACTTCAAAAATTTCAAATTATTTTTCAAAAACTTCATATTAAGGCTCGGAACACTTCGACAAAGAAACAAACAATTATTCTATTCATGCCCGAACGTTCATGATCCTGTTCAAGGGAGTTCACGTAATTGAAGGAACATATCATGCGCGATTCATGATAATCTCGTGAGTAGCCATTAAAAAATATTGTCACTTAACCAAAAAATTAAAAAAACATGTATTGTAATTGCTATAAAGAGCATTGCTTCAGGTGATGATTTGATATATGGGTAAGTCCCAGAAACTGTCCACCAACCAAAATTTCTTTAAATTTATTCAACTTATTTTTTATATTTTTTTAAGGATTATTAGACGACATATACAATTTTAATAATAAAATAAATGTATTTCAATTACCAAATCCTACCTTACCTCAGATCTTATAATTTCATACCAGATGTTAACAAATTTTTAGGTATTGATATAATTACTTTTTACAATTATAGTAAAAAAATTTTGTGTTTCCTATTTTGGAAACATAGAAATTAGGTATGAAATTTCAGAATAGAGAATAAATAGTATAGAAAAAATATACCGTCTGTCACGTACCCTGCGTCATAAAGGGTTCACGCCGTTTGATAAAAAAAGATAAAAATTTTTTGGCTGCAAATAAGTCATTTTACAATTTCTTATATTCATCTTTCTTTTAGGAACTAGATTTTGTGTGTTTTATTATGCGAAGTTTGCTAAAAATTTCTAAAACACACTTAAACTTACAAAGTTACTTCCGTTTTTTATAGAGTGCATCACAAAACTTTGTGATAAATTATTTCGCAACAAATATTATTTTTTATGCCATTCGAAAGTACACTTATATCCCACTAAGCACCATGCATAAGTTGAATGTACCTCTTTTGAGAGAGCACGAAATTTTTATATATTAATGTGAAAACGCATACGAATGTAGCGTTCTTTCACTCATGAGTTGCCGATATAAAAATCATGGATCTTGTTAGAAGGCCTGTAAGACGCTACTATTCCTTAAACATCTGTGTAATAGTAAGCTTAGTTTTTTATATTTATATAAATTTACTTATATAATATTTACAAATTCTTCCATAATTTGAACATTTTTTCTTCTATATTCACTACGAAAAGTCACGTGCATATTGACTTTATTTACATCGAATGATTTTAAAAGCAGCTGTTCCTGGATATCAAATCGGAATATATTAGAAATATGTTAGCAAATGTACGCTTGGCAGAATAATACTGCTTAATAATAAAACGTGTATTCGTATTCCTATTCGCGAATGCTCTCCTATTTTTGATATTTGTTTTCGTATTTCGCAAATATTAACTTTCCGAAAAATACATAAATTGTTAATAAACACAAGAAAGTTGCAACAAAAAATATTAATTTGTAATAACTTTTATTAAAATACCTTCAACTTAAAATAATAACATTCCTTAAGTAAACAGAAAGGAAAATAATAATATTGCTCCATTAAAATTTTTACAACCAACATTAAAGTACTTAAATCTCTTTTCTTCACATCATTTTAAATTAATAATCAAACCTCAGTAGAGGAATGGTGAACTTAAAAAATAAAAGTTTATTGGACTTTTCCTCCATTGCTTTGCGATGTGTAAATAAGCGTTGCGTTACTAAACATACTCTCGCTCGGAACACTTGGTGGTGATGTGACTAAATATTGTCTCGCTATAGGTAAAAGAAGTTCATAGTTTTGCAAAATTTATTATTCACCATCTCAATAATAGCTTTTAAAATTAAATGATTTGCATCGATTTGGAAACTAAATTGAGATAAGCCCATCACTTTCACTCGCACTTAATCTAGTGCGTTTCGAATTTTCTGTACGAGTATTAAATCAACATCTTTCAATATCGCTGAATGCCACATTTCAACGAAGTGGTATTATCCATTAATCAACTACAAATAAACTGAAACAAAAATAATTTAATATTTTTGAAAATATTCTATATAAAACAACACTTTAAATTGCTAATTAAAAGCGTAAGCACAGCAAAATCCGAAAATACCTACCAAAACTTCAATCGTAAAGTCACGAAATAAAATGATAACAAAAATATGAAATACAAACTTTTTACTACTCAAATTTTGCCATTTTAACTCATTACTTTCACGTGGCGACGTCATTAGAGGCAAGTGTTTCCTATCTCGGCCATTATGTCGGCCATTATGTATTTAGTGTGGAAAAGTACGTATAACTTAATAGAAAACATTAACGAAGACTACTCCAATAAATTGAAATTCAGTCTCCAATCGAAGCTTGGTGTTGATTATGAAAGACAAAAAAGTGATCTATCGTTGTCGCAATGTAAATACCGTTATTAGTGTGATAATTTGTTCAGTTTATTGTTATTGATGTAAAGAGGAGACGTTTTTGCAATAAAACTTTAAAAATTTTCTTTTGCGGAAGGAAATTTAATGTTATGTTTCGCGCTCGCATATACTATCACAGCTATTCGAATTCAAGTTTGCGAATACTTAAAAATTGATATTCCTCACACCGCTAACAAAAGATTAGTTAATATCATGGTAGAAAAAGAGAAGGTACCCTGCGGAAAATGTTGTACCAATTGTCCTGTGGTGAAAATGAGAATGTTACAAAAAATTCCTGCGTCGTGACTTGTGAAAAGGGGACGGATCACAAAACTAGAACAAGAGTGCTTACAAAATTCCCTCACTCTGCGCAACATCGAAAGATTTAAATTCTATTTTTTAAGCTTTTCGGGAGCTAAAACTTTCAAGTATCTTTTTATATGTACATATATATTTTTTTAATTTATGGTCATAGATTACATTTACTAAGATATTACCTGATTGAAACAATAATGCATTTATTGATTTAGATCAACAAAATTTTTAGAAACTTATCCAAATCTCAGCGGAAGTTATACCAGCTGAAAGGCTAATACCAGCCATATAGGGTACATTCTTAAATGCAGTAATTGTGCAATAATCTAATCTTAGCGTTTGGTAACCATCACCTCAAAATAATTTTTTTTCAAAAGTCTCCTAACGCAAATTATTGATCGTGCTGCTACATATCGGTGCAACTACGGCAGCATTTTATTTACTGCTGCAATATTTTGCAGACGGGTTGCGCAAATTTATTGCATTTACGATTGTACCACATAAAATAATTAAAAACATAATAAAATTTTTATTTTTTAAATACATTTTTTACATATAGATTTACTGTTGTAAAACTTTTGGACTCGTTCGGTGATAGGTCATCGAACAACTAGATTCTATACCAGGCCTTAAGGAACTATTCTGTGGAATGTTCATTGAGGACTAAACTTGGACAGATTACTATAGGATAATTCTATTACTAGTTTTTAAGAAACCATTACTGGGACTGGTACGAAGAATACCACTACGAGACAATTACGTAAATGTTAGGTCTAGAACCTGTCACCGAGTGTCATAATTATGTCAATTGAACCCCTGCAATGACAATGCCATGTAATAATTACCGGTACATCTCATATAATGTTCCAGAACTCTAATCGGTTGCTAGTCACTGGGACTCAGCCACGTGACGTGTCTTGTGACAGTTTCTTTTCGTAGTTAAATAAGGATTTTTGGGTGTTTGTTAATAAACTAAACTAACAACTGAACTACTATTAATAATAAAATATTAAAATTTCTTTATTTGAAGAAGCTAATCAAAAACGTGTTCGCGTATCGGTGATTTCTAAAAGAGAGGATAAAATCTATGAATATCAAAGTTAAATAAAAAGTAGTATATAGTCATATGTACCGTACACGTATGCCTAGTTGTAAGTTATTATTATTATTTTATTCACTACATAATTAACATAGCATAATAAGAACTATATGATCTCTATTCTTATTTACTGTATACTATTTCTCACTAACATTCTCTCTGTAAAATATAAGGAATAAGATTTATTTTGATTATTAAATAAAGTTAGTGTTGGAGTTACATTGAAACTAATAAGTCGTGTTTTATTTTTCCTAAATTTGCTTACACTCCACGTGTATATATACACAGGTTGTAAAAGTTGGTGTAGAATGCAATGATGCATTTTTGTGTGAAGTTGGTAGGTTGCCACAAGGCTCCGCCCCTAATGGAAACTTCATAAATAACGTGCTGGGAAACGCACCTGCTTTCCGGACCGTGTTGTCTTCCTTACATCTTTATGTATCGTTAACGTCATTTTGAGTATTTATTGGAACTGACCGTGTTTGATTTTTAACTGTTGAGTTTTCTGTTGGCTCAGGTACTGCTGGATGTGAAATTTCACTATGAGTTTGTTGAGATTTCCAGTCGTTTAGATGGTAGGCTGCTTTTAGTCTGTCAACAGAGATGTTCACTGCTCGCTGCCGCAACTGTACTTTGAAATGCTTATTAATTTTAAGAGTCGGTGTACGGAGATTCCAGGGGTGCTCGTACGTGATCACTTCGTACTAAAACGTATTTACAATTCTTGAGATCTTGAAAAAAGGTTTTCCTATATTTTAATAACTGTATTTGACGTCCTAATGACTTGACGAATTCGGTTTTGTGATTATTTACTTCTGAATGTTGAAAGAACTCTCCCGGAATACGCAGCGGGGTGCCAAACACCATTTCCGCTGGGCTAGCTTTAATTTCGTCTTTCATTGTCGCCCGAAGACCGAGTAAAACGATGGGTAAAATGGAGTACCAGTCTTCTGTTGAATGGCATTTAATGGCGGTTTTTAACGTACGGTGCCACCTCTCAACCAATCCGTTTGCTTGTGGATGGTACGCTGTTGTGTTTAGGTGGCGTATGCCGAGTATTTGCATTAATTCTCTGAAAATTTGGGATTCGATCTAAATCACTTGTGATTCGTAAAGGGACGCCAAATGACGCGGTTCAGCCGTTGATAAAAGCGAAAGCGATTGTTTCGGTGGTTATGTCTGTCATTGGTATGGCCATAGGCTATCTAGAAAAATGGCAGCTCAGACAGGATTGAACAAATTTTGCAACATCTTCGAACATAGATGGGATGCGATAAACCGTGCATATTTTTATTACTTCCCATCTTAGAGATACCGGAACGAAAGGCCTCATTGATTGAGTAGAGTCGCATTACTTAAGGCGTTCTTGCATGATTGAAAAGCTTCGAGTGTTTCTTCACTTCAGTCGAGCGGCGTGGTGTCGTTTTTTATGTTTTCTGAGATCAAATATTGCAATTTTATTTGGTACGACACAGCGTTGGGTATAAAAGAGCTATAAAACTTAAGCATTCCAAGAAACCTTTTTAACTCTTTTGCCACTTTAGGTAAAAGGAAATTGTTTATAGCCTGAACTTTTGTTGCTTTTGGTTGCAGTCCCTCTGGCGATATCGAATGACCTAAAAAATTAATATGCGTTTTTCCGAAGGATGATTTTTCGAAATTGGCTGCTAAAGCGTGCTGTCGAAGGAGGTCCAAAATAGCGCGTAAATGCTTTTTGTGTTCACCTTCAGATCGAGAGGCAATCAAGATTTCGTCAATATATATATATGCCTCGAAATATTTCGTACATTTGGCATTGAAAGGTTTGAGCCGCGTTTCGCAAACCCAACGTCATTCTTTTGAACTCAAAAAGTCCGAACGGTGTAATCATGGCCGCTTTTGATTGGAATCTGGTGGTAGGCTCGTTGCAGATCGATTACAGAAATTATTTTTTTAACATATAATATTGATCGCACGTTTGGATGAAAGGTATCGGGTACCTGTCCAGCACAGTGATAGCGTTTAGAGCACGGTAGTCATCGCATCCCATTAGTTTTTTTGACCATGTGCAGCGGGCTAGCCCAACAGCTGTTCGAAGGATGACATATGTCATTGTCTAGCATATATTTAAACTCTGCTTTAGCCGCAAGTAGCTTAGAGCCCCGGTAAATTTTCTTGCGCGTGCGAATACGGGACTACCACTTGTAACTACTTGGTGTGTCACGTTACCTGCTGTTGGCTTGTGTGCTCGGTCGAATGTCGCTAAGACTTTGTTTCATCTGCATTAGGTTTGCGTATCCATCGTTATTGCTATCGTGTGACAAAACAGAACTCACGGTCGTTTGGATTGCGTCGCTACTTACCCTCGAAAGTGTTCTTCTGTCTATTAAAAGTTTTCTTTTAGTCGATGTTAATAGGTCAAAATATTAAAAAAAAATCGTTACCAATTATTGGATTTGTAACGTCAGCAATGACAAATTTCCATTCAAACGTTCGTTGGAGGCCTAAATTTATTTTAATGCGTCGCTCGCCGAAGGTTTTTATTATGGACCCGTTTGCCGCGTATAATTGTATAGAGTGCGATTTATTTTTATTGTCGGACGCTCTTGGTGGTAATACAGACGCATCGGCTCCGGTGTCTATTAAAAATTGAGTGCTTGTGTTGTTATCGTAGAGGATAAGACGTGCGATAGTATTAGTTGTAACTTCTGAACTGCTATTAGTCGGCTCAGACGTCTTAATTAGTTTTTTTTTGTTTGTTATTCAATTGGCATAGCGGACGACACTTTTGAAAGTTTTTCTGTGTTTTTGATGGTACCAGCAAGATTCTGACGTAGACGGTGCTGGCGGAATTTCCGAACGGCATTTACGACGTGATCGATTAGAGCATGATCGTGTGCGCTTAGTGTTAAACTGTTTGTTGAAGTTTTTTTTTTCGAGCCGAGACATTCGCTGGCTAATTTCTGAAATCACTCCTTCGGCCGGTCGTTAATCGCTGACTTCCATGACTTTGTCGGTGAGCTTAGATAGCTCTAACAGTTTGGCTTCAGAGGCTTGGAGAATGACTCTAACGTTTGGGGGAAGGCGTTGTAGTCACAATGGATAAATCACGGATCTCGTTGAGCAGTTGGCTTGGGCGGCGATCGTCGACTCCATGTGTCATGTTCTGCTCGCTATCGCCAAAACGTTCGATTACACATTTTTTGAGGTTATGGTATTTTCCTGTCTCAGGTGGCTGTACTACCGCATCGGAGATTTGTGATAATACGTTTGACTGTAATGCAGCCACGACAGTGTTAAGATTTGAGATGTCTCGTATAATGTTTGCTAAGTCGAATTGCGCCTCCACTTGGGCAAACCAAATCTCTGGCCTTTCGGGCCAAAATGGAGGGACCTTCACCGATACTCATTGTATAGCAGCTTCATTCGCGGCGTGCGAAGTTGATTGCTGGTTATCAGTTGCAATTTCGTCTGGCATCTTGTAAGTCGGGATCACCAATTTGGGGGTTTGTTAATATATGAAACTAACAACTATACAACTATTAATAATAAAATATTAAAATTTCTTTATTTGAAGGAGCTAATCAAAAACGTGTTCGCGTGTCGGTGATTTTTAAAAAAGAGGGAAAAATCTATGAATATCAAAGTTAAATAAAAAGTAGTATATTATGTATATAATATACTACTTGGTGCAGAATGCAGTGATGCGGTTTTTTGTAGATTTGGTGGGATGCCACAGATTATAATATTTTTCGATAAAATCGTGCTATCATACTAGTTTTCTATCTTCCCTCTTATTCATTTATGTTTGAAATGGTTCTTTACAAATAATTAAAAAATTATGCTAAAATAAAGCGAAAACATATAAATTCAAACTTTCCTAATACATAATTTAAAAAAAAATTATATACGAAATAATTTTTTATTGAAAATTGGGGATTATACTAGGCTTTTCCTTTTAGAAAAAAATGCCGCATCATATGATCGGTTTGAAAATATATTTTACAAATTAATGATTTCAAGATTTAGTGATGAACTTGAGTTTGCTTTAAGTAATTAATAACCATTCTAAAAATTGGTGAATACATGAACACAAACATGAACAATAATAATAAGGATGTACTGACTCCTGATAAACAACGTTGTTGTTGCCGTGTAAGTTAAAATTACTTTTTTGCTTGCTTCTTTGGAATATCTGTTTCATATCTGATTTTTTCTGGCTAAAACGTTGCGAACTTTCGCCTAATATTAGTAATCACTTCGGATTCCACCATAATGTTTATTTGAAAAATTAAATATATTAATTAGTAGTAAAACCATTTCGATTAAAAAATTTATTTTTTAAACATTAAAAAAATAAAAAAAAAATTCAATTTTTTGTAGCAAAAGTAAGTGTGACTGTATTATTAGTAGGAAATTTAAAAGTCTGTGGGCTTACTCTCTATTGTGATGCGAAAGAAAAATGGTGCGAAATCAATCTCGCAATAGAGCGTAACCCTCCTGTAAACAAATAGATAATTTAATGCAACTACCTTTAATTTTTCTATTTAAAGCTATAAGCACATTCACTACAGCAGGCTACACGGCTACAAGACTACAAATGTCGCTTGCTACGAATGTCGCCCTTTAGCCAGCTTCTTAATTATTTTGAAAACGACAGCTACATAGTAAGTAGCTAATTTATAATGTTACGTTTTTTCAAAATGTACAATCAAGCAATAAAAAGACAAAGATCACTCATATCGCGAAAATAGATAAAAACAGCGAAAAATTTATTAATTTAGAAAAAGGCGTGAAACTTCCTAAATGAAGATAAGAGTGTTTTTTGCAATGTGGATAACTTTTTCTATATTTTATTGTTTCGTAGACTTTTAAACAATATTAGACATTTTAATTTTCCCAATGATTATAAGTTATTGTGAATTTTCTTAATTTTTGCAGTTTTTTGCGAGTTTTTCCCATTCCTTACATTTGTAGCTCGTTTTAGAAGCTTTAACGGCTTTTTCTAAATTTTGAAACATATCGCATTTTCGCGATTATAGCGATCAGTTGATTTTTTATTCCTTCTTTGTATTTTTAAGATTTTATAAAAAGATGAACGCAGAATATTGATCGAATAAACTGGAATTTCATTGCCCTTATTTTGATGCAAAAACTTTTTTACACAAAAAAGTAAATACCAAAAAAATGCAATTTATTTTTTTATATAGTCAACTCTTTTTCTCTTTCGTAGCCAACAAAAATAGAAATTAGTTGAATTTGACTACACGACAAAAGTAGCATGGGGTAACAAACTGCATTCTATTTTTGACAGGTTGTAGTCGGTAGCTGCTGTCGTGAATGTGTTTATAGCTTTATATAACATTTTTTTTAATTGCTATTGTTTGGCTGGTTTCAATGTCAATAATTATTTTAAAACATAAACAACTCTCGTCGTAAATAATTGCAATTGAATGAATTATACGAAAAAAAAATTAGTTGTGCTCACACCATTAACAGACATTGAATGTATACATTTGTATAGTGTGTGTGCTGTGCAAACATGTCTGCTGTCTTTTCCTCCAAATATTCAAATATTCTTTGAAGTATATTGCAGTTGTTGTTAATGACAATTTTATAAATTACATAATTTTTAAATTTGACTTACAGAATGCATGCGGAAGATAGGGAGCACCAAATCGAATGACTTGATTTAGTTCAACGAAACACAAAAAAATCATATACAAATGAATACGAATGAAGTATATACAAATTGTTTATACATGTCTCAATAGTCAAAGATTTAAAATTTAAATTTAGGTATTTTCAACATATGTGTTGGCAGTTTCGAAAAGGTCACATCTCCTATTTTTTTTTAATTCACGTTTTCACACAAATGTAGTAATAATGCACCCCAGAATCAATTACAATACAGACAAAATGCACAAATTTTTTTTATTATTATTATTATTATTATTATTATTATTATTATTATTATTATTATTATTATTATTATTATTATTATTATTATTATTATTATTATTATTATTATTATTATTATTATTATTATTATTATTATTATTATTATTATTATTATTATTATTATTATTATTATTATTATTATTATTATTATTATTATTATTATTATTATTATTATTATTATTATTATTATTATTATTATTATTATTATTATTATTATTATTATTATTATTATTATTATTATTATTATTATTATTATTATTATTATTATTATTATTATTATTATTATTATTATTATTATTATTATTATTATTATTAATGTGTCTAATCTTGAGGAATATAATTCTAAGACTAGATTTAATTAGAGAGCACTAGCAGCATTGGCTATCGGCTCTGGTGAGTACGTTAATTAAACATTTTTTTGATAGAAGTGTGTTGATGTTTGCAATGAGTTTGCAATCTGATAATTTATACTGTTAAATTTTTGGTTTTGTTAGTTTCATAAAATAGTAGATTTTGTTAAAAATTTTTTAAGTTCGAATTGTTGCATAAACATGAAACGTTTTTTTTGTCCCAATATTTAATTTAATTATATATATATCGATTTTAATTTTAGATCCTTGGGGGTTTTTTTTCTCTAAATTAATGGTTCTTATGGGAATAGCTAAAGCTTACTTTTCAAATTTATATTCCCAAAATTAATATTTCACTAATTCAGTAAAATTGTTGAATTGAATTGTTTTATTAAAAACACATTGAAATTGATTATTGAAGGGTAAATCTGGTTCCTATACGCATTTCACTATTGCTAATGCAGATCATCAGGGAATCTTTACCCCTCAATAATCAATTTCAATGTGTTTTTAATAAAACAATTAATATTTTACTTAATAATTAAAATACACAATTTATGATGAAACAGAACAAATCTGCAACTTCTGGAACTATCGCTGGTGGCCCTTAATAAAATCGACAGCAGTAACTTCAAACTCTCTCTTATTATTGTTTAATTTTCTTTTGTTTGCATTTTTCACATTCATGTGATTTCATGAAAACACGGTAACATTTTAGAGACAGTGAGTGTCTAAAATTTAGAGTATAAGAAAATAAAATAGATTCTATTTCATGACTACATTCTCTGGCAAAATTTTATATGAAACTGTATGGAAAACATTGTTCAGCCTGAAGTTGCAGTTTGTTCTGTTTCATCATATTCTCTAAATTTTGTGTACTCTTAATTTCGGAAAAGGCTAAAATACGCCTTAGAATGACTAAATTATATTTCTTTGGAAAATAATTAATTTTTATCATTTTCTTCACATTCGAAATTATCAGGGATATGCCCTTTTTGAAATTGACAGTTCAACTATAACAAATTTGATATTTGTTGTTTCTGAAAGTACTGCATCTTTAAAAATATTTTTAAAAATATTCACATACTACAAACATATGTACGAGAGCGGATTGATATTGAAGCTACCTAAGTAGGAAAAAACTATTTTTTTTCAAAAACCATTTATTTTTCAACATAGCCTCCTTTTAGCTCAATACACTTAATAAGACGATATTCCAACTTTTTTGTACCATCTGAATAATACGATTTTGCGAACCCCTCAAAATACTCGTTAGTTTTGGTAATCACTTCATCGTTTGAGATAAACTTTTTCCTGCGAGCCATTTTTTCAAGTTTGGAAGCAGGAAAAAGTCACTAGGTGCTAAATCTGGACTATAAGGATGATGATCAGCGCATTCGAAGTGTATTTCATGTAATTTTAGCATCGTATCAAATGCTGTGAGAACCGGTGCGCTGTCTTGAAGAAAAAGCAATTTTTTCTTCTTCAAATGTGGTAGGTTTTTCTTGATTGCATCAATCTATTGATCCAATAGTGCACGATAATACTTTCCTATGATTGAGGATACTTTTTTAAGATAATCGATGTGCGTCCCAATATACAGTGGCCATTACCTTGTCAGCCTTCTTCGGAGCACTTCCACCAGCTTCCACCCATTGTTTCGATTGACTTTGGGTTTCGGGTGTGTAGTGGTGGACCCACTTTTCATCAATAGTTATTAATCGACGCCAAAAATCAACAGGATTACGCTTTATCATGTCCAAACCTCTGTGAAGTGGTCTGTCGAACTCGTTTTTGTCCGACACTGAGCAAACACGGCACCCATCTTGCCGATAGCTTTTTCATATGCAAACGTTCATGCAAAATGTTGAACACACGTTCAATGATATGTTTACCATTTCAACAATCTCACGTTACTTGACTCGGCGATCATTCATAACGATGTCGAGGATTTTCTTGATATTTTCTTCAGTAACCACCTGTTTTTGCCTTGCTGTTAATGGTATTTTTGCAGTGCTTGTTCGGCCGCGTTTAAGTTCAGCAATCCAATATTTTACCATGTAATCTGACGCAGCAGACCCATCGTAATGTTTATCGAGCTTTTCTTTTGTCTCTTTCGCCGTTTTCTCTTTCAAATAATAGTGTTTAATCACCGTATGAAATTCACTTTTTTCCATTTTTCAAGAAACACAAAAGTTGCTTACTTCTAACGACTACAACAAATAAACTAATCCATGAATTTGGGTGAAATTTTAACAGCTGACGTTGACAGATTGCAATTTCTAAAAAAGGTTTTTGTGTTTGTGCTGCCATCTAGTGCTAGGTAGCTTCAATATCAATCCGCCCTCGTATGTATATAATGCAGTGTATTTATTTCTATAAGTGGTGCAGTTCATGCATATTTGTCATCATACATATCCTTCACAAAGGAAGTTTGTTGTTGTTTCAGTAATGCTGCTAATGTCATCGTTGACACATATAATATTAAGTTCTACAGTTTTGATATTTCAGGCATAATATCTAAAAAGTAGCGTCGAATGGACTTTCGATATGTTTACTAAACACATTGAACATATCATTCAATTAGTCGATGTACATATGTATCTTCTGGTATTTGTAGGAACTAAAAACTAAATACATATGAGTGAACGTGTGTTATTTTAAATTCATGTAATAGAAGTGGATAGGAAATATTTGAAAAACCCCCTGCTACATATGCGTGAAGGAAAACATGCTTAGCGTTGATAAATTTTATAATGAAAAAAATTCAAAATACAACATCAAAACACATTTAAAATTTTCCAACGCTTGGCATTGCGTTGCGATGCCTAGTGTTTTATAACGAAGGCCCTACTTCGAAATTAAGTTAATGTTTTCTAAGCGAATTAATCGTTGCTAAGCGTGCTCTTATAATTTATGTTTTTCTTCATTTTAAATTTATTTTTAAGCCATGCTATATATTGTAAGTAGTGCATCTCTCCCTTACAAACGTGTTTTTTTGGAAGATCTTTTTTTCACATACATACGTGTACATGTTTTCATGAATTATAGAACATTTTTGTAAGCCTTTCTCATTGCCTAACGTATTCTTTTAGAACGTTGTGAAGAACGCTGATTCTATTATGCAGCAAATAAAAAATTTTTAATTCACTGGCTTTTCTTGTGTTTATAAAAAATTCATAAGGATGAATAAAAAATATTTAGATTTAGTTATCCTGAAGCGAAGTCCAATATGATTATACTTAATAGAAATGTTATTTTGCTTAGATTATGAAACTCTGACATTTTCTTAATTTCAAGGTCCTGTAGAAGTAAAACATTATTAGTTTGGGTAAATAACATAAAAAATAGACAATTTAAAGAATAACTGAGGAAACAACTTAACGTTTGTATATCAGCTCATAATTTGAATTCAAAATATATATTTTTTCCACAAAAATACGAGTAATGTAAACAAAAATCTTTTTAATTTGAAGTGATTATTTTTCGAACGAAAAATAATAATTAAGTAAAGTTGTTAGTCAGAAAGAATTGGAACAATATTCCAAAGAAACTTTACTAGAAAAACAGCTATAACTTTGTTTTTCGGGAGTCACCCACATCATTAGTGTTTGTCTCCGTCTCTAAGTATTCGCCACTTTTTAATTTCAAATATTATTTATAAAAATTTTTACCCGAAAATTAATATGAGACTTATTTGAATTGTGGTAAGTATTAGTGATCGCCACCACGATCAATATTAATATTTTACCATCACTAATTAATGTTAAATTAACCCATTACTGCACATCGGTTTTATCTCATGTACAATTTTTCTTTCTAATTTTTTTTTTAATTTTTTTTTACTTAAGAAAAACTTTTTGGTTAAATTAATATTCAAATATATTTACTTTTGACATATAGCGGAGTTTTTGATCTATTTGATTAAACTTGTAATGCTGCCCCTTCGGAAAATAGGTAATTGAATTTTTATCATGTGACATGTCAGAATGCCAAAAGTGCTCAGTAAGGTTTGTTATTCCACCATGAATAGACCAAAAAATGAACAACGTTGCGTTATTCGGCCACTTGGAAGATTTTACGGAAGGTATGAAATCATACAAAATGCCAGGATATGTACCACAACGTCGTTTGTTTGTTTAATATGCCTTGGGAAATTTGAATGAAGATCCAATTTATATTTAGCGGCGAAGCAAATTTTTGCCTCAAACAGAATTGCCGAATTCAGTGTGGAGAGTACCCAGGGGCATTTAAAGAGCTGTCAACGCACCCTAAAAGAAGCACTGTTTGTTTGGTTCGGTGTCATAATTTGACCAAACCTACTCAAGAACGATTTTTGCCCAAAATGAAAAAAATTGGACTTGGTTGAGATGTGGTTAGAACACGGAGCGCGATACCATGAAACTGTTGAGAGATGATCTTGATGACTGCTTTGGAGCAGTCCATTGGCGGCCAAGATCATGCTATTTATTGTGGGGATACGAGAGTGTTTCTTGTACAGGGACAAGCCAACCACAATTCCAGCCCTGAAAGAAAATAATACAGCTACAATTGGTGAGATACTGACGGAGAGGCTGAAAATTTTTTGATAAAATTGAAGCTTACATGACATAATTTTAAAAAAGTAAATAGCAGGCATTCATTTATCACCCCAAATAAATAGTTCATTCACTTTTGCAAATATTCTACGTTTTTTTAAATTTAAAAAACCCAAACAGTTAAGAAATCGTTATGTGTAAGTCAGAAATTATGGTTTCTCTAAACTAAACTTCAACGACCTACCTGGTACTAACACTAACTTTCTGATCGATCTTTCCTTGTTAGTTTCAGAATATAAATTATAGTTGTTTCACTGGTAAATAAATTGATTAGTAAAATATGAATGCTATTTAATAGCAAATAAAGAGATGATCTCCTCTTAGGTTTGAGATCTATTTTTTTAAATGTATTGATTAAATTTAAATTTTTACTTCATTTGTATTAATATTTTTTTAATTTTTTTTTGGGAAAGAACAAGAAAAACCTAATTACACTAACAGAACTGACAGTCAGTCCTGTTTGGACGGTCGCTATATCGTCATCATCAGCGTACATGTGTTAAAATTATAGTATGCTAATTATTCTATATTAATTTTTTCATACATACTGGTGTTGCATTTAACTTCAATATATAAAATTTTTAAATATATTTCTATAAGAAATCGTTTTATTTAGAAAATTTTAATTAATTAATTAATGGACAAAGTTCAATTATCAAATACTCTATGAATTCTGTTAATTATTATTAATGATCCCACAGTAAATCTTGTATTTTAACAAATGTAACAACTTCATCATGAAATGGTAGCAAAACATTAAGATAATCAATTAAATAGTATTTTAAAGTAATTGTAGCCATTGTGACGACCCCCTTTGGATAACTAAACGCCACTGAGCGCCTTTTTAAAGAAGCAAATTTTCGCACCTCATTTCAAGAATTCTGTAGGACGTCATCTTCAATTTAAGAGTCAAAGAAGTTTTTTGTTGCAGATAGCTAAAGAACAGTAGGAAACGCTTATTGGAGTGCATTGCGCTGCCAACAGTATAACAAATAATCTAGTATGTGATGATGAGGCGTATTTGTTTGCTTTTAATTGATACTGCGTTTGCTGTTTTGTTAGAATTGCTATTTGGCTGATACGAATATTACGTTTTTTCCTGCTGTGATTTTCCTAATTTTCTTTAAGTTCAAACATGATAACAAGAAAAACTACTTAAATTCCAAAGACACTATCTGCGCAGCATTCCACTCTTGCACAACCAATCTCATCGATTAATTTACTATTTATTTTTTTATTTATTTATTCATTGTGAAGAAAATAATTGATTTTCTTGTTCACAACCAATTTATAAAAAAGAAGAAGATACGCACAGATACATGTATATTTGAAAAAAGTCTAGATAAAAAGAAGATAAATAAATTTACAAATAAACATTTTATTAAATGGTGCGTACTTATTTTGTGAGTAGACTGGTTGCTTCACAGCTAGTTGGCGTAAGTTGAAAAATTACTAAATAATATTTATTTATATATTTACATACACATAACTACAAATAATTTCTATTTAAACATTTAAAGTACATCAGTGTGAATAAGCAGCTAATGCCAAAATAAAGTATTTTATGGAAAATATTTCTTCCTATTGCAAAAGATAGAAGAATCGATACAGTAACAGACGGAGAATCTTCCAAAAAATATATTTATACATATTTTCTCGAAAAGTTATTTGTCGTTAGGTGTAAAAACGAGTAGTTATTATATTTTTTAAGTTGCTTGCCAAATTTTTAAACTTAAACTTCTCCATTAGGTTTGTGATATATAGTGAACAGTTGTTGCCTTTTAGTTACTGATTGTAATGTCATTGGCGTAGATATGAATTTTTCCGCGGGTGGCAAGATCTTTTTTTGCTTACGCTGAAAAGCAACTGGTGAAATTTTAAAAACTGTGCGATTAGCAAAACACATTCAAGGAGTGACATTCAATCCTTCGAATGCCCTATCTAAGACTTTGTGTAGTGGAAATAACATTTTCTTAGAGTGCAAGATATAAAAAACGAATATACAATCAGTCATTCATACAATCGTATAATCGTCCTATCAAAATGCAAATGGACGTAACAGAATTTTTCTCAATTTTACAGCAGAGTTAACGATTAACAAGCTCTTAAAACTATTGTAATTGTGTAAACGACATTTTTAGAATAGTACCACTAAACAAGCCTAAGTAAATAAATATTACTGCCTCAAAAAAAAGATGCTTTTATAATCACAAAAGTTTGAACTTTATTAAGATCTTCAACTCGGCTAAAAAAAATTTTAAAAATTATGTTGGGCCCGTTTCCATTAAATATGTAGATGTACAGAATACAAATTGCTTTATTAATGCAAAATAGTCCTATCATATAAACCCAACATTGTGAAACTACTGAACAAATAGTTTTCCTTATTATGTTCTTTATCTGTAAAAAGTTAAAGAATTGTATTTTTATACCAAGCAAATCATAAACCTAACATTTGAAAAAACTTTAATCTCATTTTTCCAATTTTTTTGTATGCATGCATTTTTTATCAAAATTTTTTTAATATAACAACAGAAGGTAGAACATCTGTTGTGTTTTTGTCGTCATTTTAACATTCTGGCTTTAAAGGAATGATAAAAATTCATGCTACATACTCAGGTCGTGTATTTTGACTTGACAGAATATTCATTTTTGGAAATATATTTCTTATAGCAGAAACTTTATATCTATGCCGAAACTCATTTACACTTTATTTGTATTTTAAATTATTTGTGAAAATTATAATTTCTTATAGAGTATTTATTATTCTCCTTTAGAAGTGGCAGGGTTTTTGTTTAATATTTTCAATTGAAAAACTTCAAAAATTCCCTTAGAAGTCGAAAAATTTTTATAATGAAACAGCGTTCTATTTTTGTATCATGTTCAAAAGTTTATATTTTAAATGTTATATATAAGTTCATTTAATCAATGAAAACATCTCATTTGACGGAGTAAAAAAGTTAATTTTTTTTTGCTTGATTATAGGTTAGGTTAGGTTGCACAGGCCGCCGATTGCAAGCAACCAGCAAACTTGGGTCCAGGAAAATAGGTTCCTTTGTGAGGCCCGATATGGACAGTGAAATAAACGTACTAACTATCCTATATTGTGGTCGGTGTTGAACCAGCCCGTATTCCGAATTTATTTATTTATTCCCTTCAGATTGCATTTCGTAAGGTCTGCGAGATACATGGCCCTGTGGTGAGACAGAGGTGGACATTGACAGAGGAGGTGCTTGACACTTTCTTCTTCCTCCTCATTATGACAACTTCTACAGAAGTTGTTGAAAGGTAGATTTAGTCTATTTGCGTGGGCACCTATAAAACAGCGCGCTGTTAGGAGTGCCATGCGTATACACAGCTCATGTCGAGCGATCTCCAGTATTATGGCTGATTTTGCTCGGTCATATTGAAGCCAGGTTGATATGGAGACTGCACATGTGGATTCGTTGAACCTTCTAGACTGTGCTATCGCTATAAGTTTCTGCTGAATGAGAATTTTACAGATTTTTATTGGGACTCCCACTAGCCGGTGGGTGTCCCGTTCTTGCAAACGAGAGCCTTCCCTGGCTAGCTTGTCCGCAATCATGTTGCCAGGCACGTTGGCGTATCCTGGTACCCAGATTACCTCCAGTTTGAAATGTGACGCCATCTCGTTGTGTAAACACCCGATAGAGCGTTCAGTGCAGCTTTGTACTCGAATAAATTATACCCTATTGTACCTTAACCAGTTAACTGCCCATTTTATGGCCGATATTTCGGCTTGAGTTATGCTACAATGATCTACTAGCTTAAAACTTAGCCTCTGTTGAAATTGAGGAATGTAAATGCCTCCTCCCATCCCTGCACCTGGTTGGTAAAGTGAAATACGGAATTTTGTATTTTGTACCTCGATTTGCTACTTTATAAATTGTTGAGGATCCCATCGTAGATATGTTGACTCTGTTAGTCAATAATTCCTTGATGAGATTGGTTATTGACTGATTTACGTTCAGTCTTACCAGAGCCGTGATGTGGTTTCTGGGTTGATGTTGTTGAAGGCACCTTCTATGTCTAGAATAGCCGCCAGAGCAAATTCGTTGTGCTTTAAGTTTTCAATGTATCTAACAAGCGCGTGTAGTCCCGTTTCAACAGATTTGTCCTTTGTATAGGCATGTTGAGAGGTAAATAGTAGGATTGTTGATTACCGATCTAAGTTGTAGATCAATTAACCGGTGCAGTGTTTTTAGTAGAAAGGATGATGCGTTTGTGTGCGTAGTTTTAGCACATTTGGGTATGAAAACCTCGGTGCATTTGGTCCATGCTTTCGGTATGTAAGGCCATGCAAGGCAGGCTGAGAATATCCGAGTAACGCATGGTACTATCAGGTCTGCATGAAGGAGAGCAGGTATAATGTCATCGGTACCCGCTAATTTAAACGGATCAAAACTGTTTATGGCCAATGTAATGTTTTCCCTGTTTATGGGAATTTTCTAGTAAACGGAGCACAACCGGGAAAGTGCGTGTCCATGATAGCCACAAGGGTCTCATGTCCACTAGTAGTCCAACTCCCATCAGATTTTTTTAAGTAAAAAAATTGGTATTAGCTACTTTATATAAAGTGTAAAAATGTATCAATAGTAGCTGATTTTGGTCTCTGGTTATTTCACATCATCGAAAAAAATGGAAAAATGTTATACAAAGTTTTTCATTCCGTTGGTATTTTCTACAATATTCATGTGCAATGGCAGACGGCTTTTCCGAAGTCAAAGTTATAATTGGAAAGTTTTAATTCAGCTGAGAGAATGAAAGGGATACAAATATTTTCTTATTCTGTGTTTCTCCCAGCTGAATTAATCTTTGCAAAGTAAACTTTGACAGTGGCAAGGCTGTCGTATCTGCGTTTGTGTAGCGTAAAATTTATTTAAATGTTACCCACTACATATTCTACATGCTACATCCGCCTTTAGGGTCTCCGTGATTCAATAAGTTATTTTACTGGAAATGTAAAAGTATAGAATAATTTGATTACTAAACAATGGTTATTGACACCTACGCTGAGAAATTGTATTTTCGTATTTGCATCGCTGATATTATATGAAACATCTACGATTGTTAGAAATTTATTTTTTTGTGAAGCCACGAAAAGATTTGACAACCTAACTATCGTTTTATGATCCTTGTTAGCGTTGCCAGGAGTTAGATAACACTATTCTACAAAAAAAGTTTCGTTCTTTGTCCTAAAAACAAAAAGAAAATACCTGTTGTTGGTTTAAAGATTACTTTTGTGATAGGTGTAATAATAGTGCTCATTTTTGGATTTTTTTTAAATTTAATTAATTTTAATACATTCAAAAATACCGCACGACCAGAGTAGAGCTTTTACGTTCGAGTGATAAACAACGACTATGTTTTTTGTTCAATTCTAGAAAAATTTTAAATGTCGTCGCGAAAGTGTAAAGATGATGCTGATGCATTTCGTTATACATTTGACCAATTTAGTAAGGATCGAGACGTAAAATACCAACTGAAGGCATCCCACGCTCTCTGTGAAGCCTACGAGGCATATTTTGACTGTGTTGCTTGACATCAGGAGAAGCTTTGACTCCACATGTTGCTTGTAGTTATTATATACAAGATTTTCAAAAACTTCAACCGTTTATCTTATACAACGAACTTTTAAAAACTCAATGAATATTTCAAAAATTGCAAAAGTATAAGTATAGCTAAAACCCCCTCAACAAACAAAAGGTTTTGAAATTCTTTGAAAAAAGATATCGAGACAATCTCGTTTAATAAATTTAAAAAATATTACAAACTACCAAACGGCATGCAATATTTAATTAAGATCAAAGACTTAAATTAAAATAAAGCAGAACCTTAATCTCTCGCTTAAAACAGCGAAACTAGAAATGAAACATTCTCAATTTTCGAGGATATGCAAAAAAATTTAAGGCCATGAGGTGCAGGATGTCATCTAAAGTGCTTAAGCTGCTTGCTGCACAATTTCATAAGGACGTTATGAGCTTCAAGCAACGTTATCAAGACCAATACAATGAAAAAATTATGGTAGACTATATTTTGGGTTTATTGAGAGAAAGGACTTTGAAGTTAAAAGAAAAAGTAATAGCGTACATTTTCAGATGATATTCCTTTTTTATTTGTTTTGATAGTAAAACTTAATAACAATAATAAACAGATTTATTTGAATGGTTTCATATTCAATTAAAAATTAAGACAACAGATTTCGAAAAATATCGTTCAATCGGTCTCCTAAATGCAAAAGCACATAGTTTTCAACATCGACTAATTATGACCTATAATATCGAAATTTTATGCTTTACAGATAAAGTCAAATTTTATGTTGACCCGTGTAATTACTACTTGAAATTGGCTTTAAGAAAGACGTTAAATCGGCAAATAAAAAAATTATAAGATCATAAAAAATTTTGATTAAACTTTTCATTAGTTTTTCTATTAAATTTGACAAGCAATATATTTATGTTTGTAATAGAGAAAAAAATTTAAAACACAGTTTGTTGTTGCTGCTTCATCTCAAACTGCAAAATTTTTATATACATATTTGTCTCAAGGCAGTTGTTTTAAATAAATTTTAATTTTGTTATATAAATTTTCTTAAACTGTTGAACCTCAATCATGCTTCAAGTTAAAAGTATTCTTTTCACTTTGTTCACAAATCTGAAAAGTCATAAATCATAAAAATATTAATCGTCAACAAAACCGCCGTCAAAAAATAACACTAGTTCTGAAACTGGAAAACAAAACTAAACCACTAGTTCAAGAAAACAGAAAATTATTGCACAAAAGCAAGCACTTACCAAAGTCAGGCAATATGATCCACACGTACGTTCGTACGCAAGGATGTCTTCATGTACGAACTCGCTTGAAATTATTGTTGGTATTTTAAGGTTCTGCAAGCAATGTAGTCCGACTCAAGCCATATGCAACATTCTTATTTTATATTTATTTGTGTACAGAAACAATGGTCGCGGTATTTATTACAACAAAAGACCTTAACACAAACTACTTTGCATATACAAAAAAAAAAACAACAACTTGTGTTATTTTGCTCACTCCAACTGCCAAACTGAAGGATATTGCAAAGCGTACAATAAAAAATATATTGTATAATAAATATTATTTAGTTTGAATAATATTTTGTTTTTTTTAACATCTGCATGCGGAGCGTTATTTATGATTATGCACGAATTGCTGCTGCAGAGAATACAACAACAACATTATGAATGCAAAAAATAAATGTCAGCTTGAATTGCATCAAACAAACACCACATTTTGATACAGTTTAAGGAAGATCTCAACAGGGCAATTGCGTGACACATCCGTACATTGTGCGACCACACATAGCGTCAATTTACAGGACACTAGAGCTTTAATATTTATATATGTTTATATTTTTTATTTCCTTTTCACGGCACAGTTTGATGGCAAGACAGGAAGCTAAGCCCTGATCCATAAAACCTACCAACTGCAATAATTAGAACACACTGTTATTTGTAAGAAGTTAGTTGTTTTATTTTACTTTTCTTTTAAGCGATATACATACGAGTACATACACGAATACATATGCATTTAAAATAAATTTTAGAACGAATGAAAATAGGTTTTGTTAACGTGGGATATTTAGATATTTTTTTTTAATTTGTATAAATGTGTCCCATGAACGGCGCGACGAAACACAGTGAAACCGAAATTTTTTTCTCGCACTTTTGATAAGAAACATAAAATTTCATCAGTATATTTATTTTAGCAGAAATACACAAAGTAATTTTTTTCAAAACCCGTTTAGTATATTGGAGTCTACGATATTTCTAATTAATACATACATAATTCTCATATACTTTAAAACTAAGAAACCTTTTTACTTTTTCGGGACATTTTTATAGCACTTTTTGTATGTAATCAATTTTTTCTAAGTTATGTGTTACTAGAGTACATGCCGTGGTAAATACAAGCGGTAATAAATATAAAAATTATTATATAACTTTTAAATAGAAGATTAGATAGCTTTTCAGAATATCGTCTGCGATGATGTGCAGTTTCACCAAACGTACCGCGCAGGCGTAAGATTTAGATTTAACATTTTTAGACGTTAGACACAATTTTGTTTTTGTTAATAAATGGAAACATAAATATATAATCAAATATAACAGAATACATAATTGAGAAAAACAAATTATTTTAATTTTTTCTGTTTCGTAGCATAAAATTGAATCCCGAATAGGCAAACAACTGCGATACTGTTGAGTAAAAAATTTCTCCTAAATAGCAAACTCCAATTAAATTAAAAAATAAAATTACAAAAAAAACTGTGAATTTATTAATAAATTGTGAAAAAAAATTAATTAAAGTTAAAAAAGAGCGTTTGCATACCACGTGGTACGTTTTACAATGCCACCAAAACTTCACGTGTTGCCGCTTCGTACATTTTCTTGCGCCAGGGGTTATTGCATATTTCACATTCTTATTTGTTTTCATACGACAATACGTAAAATTTTTAATGTTTTTAGAGCAGATAATCAATTGGCGAGTGCTTCCGACAAAAATTCATTCTTTCAAGATGATTTTGTTGAATTGCGTAAAGAAAGCATTATGTGAGGTATTTTGTTTGCTACAAAATGTGGTACATATTTTGTTAAAAAAAGATTTAAAAATTATAGAGCAATATATTTTGTTCCAAATGAAATTCATGTTAATTATTTATAAATTCTTCCAATTGAGCTTGAGATCACATTTTTATAAAAAACAACCAAATTTTTTCATTCTCAATATTTCGTTACCCTTTGGATAACTTCTTCAGTAGGAAAAAAAATCTATAAACAATTTAAACAACAAAAAATTGACAAATTATCTGCATGGCCCACGATGTCGAATAATATCCTTCTTATGTGATATTACATTTAAAACAAAAGCAAAATTTTAGTCAATGTTTTTGTTTTAAATGTAATTTCACAAAAGACATCGTGGGCCAGGCAGTACAAACCAACAAATTCTTTTTCCATTTTGGCTTAAAAGTTGGTTGTAAATTAAAAAATTTAATTGAACATTTTCTTAAAAATGAGGAAATGAACTAATTTTGAAAACATTTACATGGTATTATTTTATTTTTTTCTATATTTACTCCTTTAGCCTTGTATATTAAATGCCTATAATTTTGAGGTGCACTATCAGTATCAGCTCTAAAATTAATTTTTAAATCTGACGGTACATTAATTATCTGTAACATCTCTAACATAAAACGACGTTTATACTTATTTTCTGAGTTCAAAATAGATACATTATTACCGTCCGCGTAGGGATCTGAACTACGGCAATGTAATAATAATTCTGTTTTTTGTGATGATGTACAGTTTCCGTATTCTAGGTTAGACTTATGTCCTGCTAATCATATTTTAAGTTTATTTTTTGTTTATTACAATTTTCATTATTATTATTTTGTAAATAACACTAGATTTATCTAATCTATGTTTTCTATATTTTGTCTTACTAAATAATTTACATAAAGCATGTGCCATGAGATTTGCAAGTTTTTGGCTCAATACTGTCATGTTCTAAACTACTTCCATTCAATATAAAATCGTAAAAATATAAATGAAAAAATATATATTGATTCGAGTTTGATTAATTTTAAATGAGCATATTTTTAAAAATACTAGCCTTGTTAAGGTAATTAAGCCTGAATTGTTTTTGTAAATAAAAAGTTTTTTACTCCAATTTTCCTGACTTTTTGTAGATTTTTTGTCTACTTCTTCTGGAGAAGTTTTTTTTTGTCAAAACATCTTGGCAGTTAATGGTTTAAAAAAGTGCAAATTAGAGTATTTTTAACTCCAAAAATTTCTCTGACTCATTCGTCTTAAATTCACACAATGCTTGTACGTGTGAAGGGAGTGCAACTTATTGAAGTTAGGCTTTATTCCATTCTTCTAAATAACATTATTATCCCACTTAGACTGTCGCAACGCCATTTTAATCTATAAAATGCAACATTATCAATAATATTTTAATGTTATTGAATTATTTTTTGAAACTATTATATCTTCGTAAGTGAAAACAAATTTCAAAAAATCTCAAACCCCATACGACTCAAAAAAAACTATTTCATGATTTCATTCTGCTCACAAAACCTATTTTATCAAAATTATCTTTTTGAATGAAATACTGTACAGTACAATATTTTCAAAATAAATGCAATAATTTAATTGAAAAAAGACTACAAACAAATATACATATATATGTATATAAAATAAACAAATGTAAATTTGCACTGATGATTGTTATGAAGTTGAAGATTCATGTTCTTACTAGAACAACCACTCAGAAACAAAGAATTTTTTGAACTACTCATACGTTGGTTTCAAAAACAAAAGAACCACGAAAAAATTCTTCGTCATTCTTTGAACAACGATAATTCTAAATGATTTTTGTACGTAAGCAGAAGATTTCATGCAAAAAGGTTTATAATAATGAATTTGTTAATAAAAAACAAAACAAAATAGAGAATCTTAATTTTGTTTGCAAAGTTGCGTTAATTAAGGTCTTGTTTCTTGAAAACTTGCGTTACGAGAGTCTCCAATGTTAAGAATTTGGGTGTTGCGAATATCGAGGTGCTGCGCTTATCGAGGGTTGCGTTAACCGAGTCTGCACTGTATAATTTTAATTTTTGAACATTTTTTTTTCTGCTCCGATACCGATACCGACACCGATACCGGAACCAGCTACTCCGACTGTTGCAGCACCAGCACAAATGAATTTGGCTGCTGAATCAGTGTGTCGAGTGACTGGAGAGGTCTGGAACGACCAGATTTGTGGCAGTAAAGCATCTAGGGTTGTGTTCTGTGCGGCCAAATTCTGGCTTTGGCTAAAGACTGCGCTGCTCAATGGTCGCAAATATTGCTTAGAGCCGTTAACGAGAGCGGATCTGGCCACGGGAGCAATACGGGAGACTGTTGATACGAACATTTCAATTTGTTTTTTCTGTTAAAATACTTGAAGACCAAAAAAAAATTGAAACTATCGCACGTTGGCTTATGAAGGAGCTGCTGAACTTGATTCCAACTGACAATTAACATATTGATTTTATGTTCTCGATTAATAGATGAAGTATATTATTTTCAATTTGTAGTACTAAGTAAAAAATGAATGTATCTTAAAAAATTGGTATGTATGATTTTACTTTATTAACAGAATATGAATAAATAATTTAATTTAGAAGGTAACTTCCCAAATAGATAAAATTAAGATTTTGAGCATTTTTATTACATTAACATACGGCCGCACATTCATACATGCGCCTTTTTAAACACATGTCCTTTTTCCAAAAATGGTCTTTCTTTGTTTGAGCGTTAGCTCTACATTACAGCAAATACCATTAAATCAGCAGCAAACAGAGCATCAACTGAAATGGTAAAGTACAAGAAAACAAACATTAACTGCAGAAACCAACTAGACATTGCCGCGATGCTCTTGTTTCGAATGAATTGAAGTGGAGTGAGTGGTATGGAATAGAGTATTTGAGAGTGGAAGTATGTGTTCCACTCATTGTATCACGTCATGTTATGTGAATTTTTATGTTCTATTTATGTAGTGTAAACGATGCCATAATCATAAAAATATCAAAACAAATCGTTAAAATTCGATCAGCTTTTGATGTCTTATGTTCTTGTTTTCTTTTTTGGTTTGTTGTCTTGCATATCTGAATCTATGACGTGCTTCTATATTAACAGTATATCTATGTGTCCTCTCACACTTAAAGGCTTCATATATATGTATGTATGTATATTTAAACATATATTATATACACCAGTATCGTGCAGTATTTTAAAAGTAGACATAAGAATTTATTTTATTTTATTGCTTGTTTGTAGCCACTGTTTATCTCAAAATAAAATTAAATAATAAATATTTTGTTGGGGGATTTCACATGGAATGTGGGGTCTCTTCTTTGTTTTGTTGTGTTCTTTTTAGTTATATTGAGAAGGATGTTTCGTGTTTTATTATATTGTTGTTTAATTTTTTAAACCCCCTCAAAATTATTTTAGAGTTATTTTGATGTATAGATGGATGTGCGAGTGTGAATTCATGTATCTTGGCTATTGCATCGCAAATGTTCTTGTTCTCTGATAATAAAAGGATGAAAAAAATACAAAAGGGAGAACAAACTAAAAATGAAAAAAGAAACATCTTGTTGATACAAATATTAACATAAATTAAATGACTTAATTATGTTTGGCATATAATCGAAAGTAAGTTCTAAGTTAAGACGGATACATATGTATAAACATATGTATGTTTGTGCAATATTATACAGACGAGTTAAGTTAAATACTTGCATTCATTTTTGTATTTGCTCTAATAGATCTTTTGTTATCTGGGTAGAATTATATTTACTTTTTAATTTATGTTTATTTTATATATTTCGATACTTTAAGTTTTACGTAAAAATAACTATACATCTTACTTAAGTATGAAGAACAGTAGTGTCATTCAGTTCGTATTGTTAGGACTATAGACGAGAGTGATAGTTCTAATTTCAAAAATCAAGTGTGCAATTATGTTGTAAAAAAATCTTTGAATCTAAGTGAATCTTTAGGTGGCTTTTTTATTACAAAATAACTCCTAAATTAAATAATTCCCAATATGGTTGGGAGTACTTTGTCGTCTGTAGAAAAATTTTCAAAATTATTTTTGCATATGGAGAAGGTTCACAAAATTTTTTATTGGGGAATTGGGGTGGGTGCGCTGGCACAAATCGCTTGCTCCAATAATTGGTTATAAAATTTCTTTGTCAAACACCAAATGCGCCTTAGAATTGAACGATCTCGAGCCTCAACCTCAAGAACTGCAGAGACTTCAGAGCAACACAATGCATGAACTTCAACCTAAAGGGCTTCCGACGAAGGGACCATCATATTTTAGATTGCAGTTTCCTGTTCGGTTAGCGTTAGCAATGACAGTCAATTAAGCTCACGGTCAATCGCTGCAAGTTTATGGCTTAAATTTGTCAAGTCCATGTTTCAGCTTTATGTTGCATGATCCAGTGTTTGAAAGCTCAACGATTTGTTTGTTTGTGCTCCGCATGAACAAACTATAAATATTGTATATCCTAGACCGTTAGAATATTTAATTTACGTATAATAAAATGTTTTTTTCAAACAATTTTTATTTAATTTTGTAATGATGGGGATAGCAAAGCACATCCATAAAGAGGATGAAGAAGAAAATAATTCCAATTATTTGAATTTAAAAAAAATCCTCTTTGTGGCAGCATTATTTATAACTTTTGAAGGACTTTTTCAATGCATATTTTACATTTGATTGTATACAATAAAAAAGATATTAATTTTCCAAAAGAACGGGTTGTGTTTTGGCTGTTTTCCCAATTTTTAAGGATATTTAAATAACGTATCTATATGTACTATAAATAAATAAATTACAGGATAGGTGACATTCTTAAATGTATTCATATCAACGACACACCTTATTATCCATCTCATATTTTGAAACATAAATAAACTGGGCACTATATTGTACTTATTTGTGGAAACTCTGAAAACTCATTTGTTTTCTTTTAAGTGAGTACAAAATATATATTGATTGTTCACAAACCAGGCAGATCCACAGAAGGTAGTCTTATCAAAAACGGTTGAAAAATTTATGAGAAAATAAAAAAATAATAAAATACTCGTATGTATGTATGCCTTGGGAATATGTGGATATAAATAAAAATGGACTGGACAGAGTAAGTATTTCGCATGAGACATTACTAACCGTATCAGCAAAGGCACAATTAGTGCGGAATGTGTTCCCAATAAATCACGTCAGTTTGTTAGACACGCAGGTGGCAGAACCACCATTACAGAGCCATTACACAACCTAGTACGTTTGATCCTATCCCTAAATTGTAATGAGTCCTTCACATTATATATATAATTTTCCGTTATCTTTCTCAGAATTTTTGTCATATATCTACGAAATTCATGGGATGGACTATTTATACTTGAACAAATAGGTCTTGATGGAAATCTTTCCTTATGGATTTTTGGAACTCCATTTAATTTTGCTGCTGTAGCCACTATTGTAGCCACTATTATAAGAATATCATTCATTCTTGAAATATAGTCTGGCTCATAAGACATATAATACATTAGGACGTTTATTCAGTGAAATTAGGGATAGGATGGAAATATTAGACAGATTTAATGTAGTTTACAAAATACCATGTAAGGAAAACAATAACGGAGGGTGTAATAAAGTATATACAGACACTACTAAAAATTAACTAAGAACTAGATTAGCCGGACTTAAATCTGATCAGAAATAAAAATACAGATCAACTCAGAAAACTGCATTAACATCACATTGTGCAATGTTTCACCATACAACAGATTTTGAAAACGCAACAGCTTTGAACACAGAAACAAACTACAAACGTCGTTTCATGCTAGAAATGCTACAGATTATAAATAGACCAACAGAACAAAGAATTAACTTTAAAATGGATACAGAAAATGTAGCTGAAAATTACAGACATTTAATTTATAAAAATAGAACAGGAAATTGAATATTTTTTATGTCTTTGTAATAGATTTAAGTAATTTTGTATTTTTGTGTAATTGAATTATCAATTTTTTTTTTAAATTTTTTTAATATTTTTTCAAACAAATTAAGAATAAGTTATTATTGGTTTGTGAAAACAATAAATGTTATTATTAAGTTTTAATTAAATATATCCCTGAAGAAGCTTTCCATTGAGAAAGCGAAATATCGGATTAAATAAATCATTTATATTTATTTTCTCGACCTAAAGCTTGAATATATTATTTAATAAAATTTAATAAAAAGGTCGAATAAATCAGAATAATTTTTACTATAAAAAACCGTTAATCAATGAAAATAAAAGAAAAAAGATTTAAAGAAAATTGTCCAATTCCGCATTAAAAATAGAAAAAAAGCATGAAGAGTTAAGTTTCAAAAACACCAATATGTCTGCAATAGCTTTATTTTGGAATTCTGAAATTATTGGTACTTAAACAAGATGAAGTAAAGAAGGAAACTACTTTCACAGATTAAAAAAAATAATCAGAAAAAAAAGTTTAAAGTTTTGTCCCGCCTGAAAAATTTTAAAACAACAACTTTGCTTATTTGCTGACTAACCCCACGATATATTACAATATGTACAATATGACTCCAATTCTTTATCCATATTCACAATCAAAACACGGTCATGAAAGTAATTGTAGTACTCGTACTGTATCTGTTTAACACAAAACAGTTTAATATTCAAAGAATAACTGAAATTTCCATGCCAAATCGTTTCGAATGCACTCAATCACATCACTTATTAGGTCTAATTAAAAAAACACTTTAAAATGTCAGCTAAACAAATAGCGGGAAATGAAAACAAAACAAATTTATGAAATCCATTAAAATATTTTGCTTCCATTATTTTTATTTTTTGTCTGCGTCCATACAATCAGATGTTCTACATAAATTATGCCTTTCGAAAGAATGTGTGGCAGAGTTTAACAATTGTGGTAGAAAAAGAATTTCAATTAAATTGAAATAAAGACGTCTTCCACATAAATTGAAAATATTTGGCTTCATTTTTTTAATTTCAAAATTTTATTCGGTTTTTTTACTACAATGAAAAAAGTTCTTTTACACATAAATAATCATGGTTTTATAAATTAGCAGGAAGTTCATAATGAGACGCTCGCTATATTCTCAATACTTCATTGATAATAAATACTGATACATACTGCTGTTTCATTTTTGAAAAAAGGAGGAAAGTCTAAGTTTATTTTCTGTTCTTTTTATATAATTGTAGCTGCGTATGAGTATTTTTAAAATACGAGAAGCACTTCCTTCAAGCAACATACTTAAAAGGCAATATTCATAAACTAACTTTCATACACTTGCTATTCGTTCGAAATCTTTGTCTCGGTCCCTTTTTTCGTTCGTACTCTTTCTCAAACACATTGATAGTTGTAGCCAAAAAAAAGAGAACAATAATAATATGTAAAAAACCAAACAGAAAACTGTTAGAAACAAAATAATAAATAGCATTTACTTGTCGTTGTGATGTTACCCTCATTTCGTAACGCTGTGATACTAAAACTATAAATAAATGTATGAAAAACTAAGTACACTTAAGGAATTTTTTAAACCGATAACAATGTAAACTCAGAGTTTTCAGAAGCATTCACTAAATGTTTGGAGATATTAAAAATGTAAATAACTAAGAAAGACGATTGCTAAATCTCTCTATCTAGAGAAATATGTGACTGTGTAAAATTCAGAAATATAGAGATCGTCCACAAATGTTTATTTATTTATATACTGCCTGGCCCACGATGTCGAAATTACATATAAAACAAAAACAATTTCTAAAATTTTGTTTTTTTTAATGTAATTTAACAAAAGAACTATATCGTTCGACATCGTGGGCCCGGCAGTTATTTATTATAGTAGAATACAATACGGCACAAATGATAATAAAAATATTGAATATATTATATTTTAATATATGAAATCAAATACAAAAATAATTTGATTAAAATATATGTTTTGAAGTTAAAAATGTTAAACAAAATCAACTATAAAACATGAAAATTACGGATTTCAAATTGAATTTCATTGCATATAATTTGGATTTGTTTGCCTCTGTTTGAACTTGAGAATGAGTGTTTTTTATGGAGATAGTTAGGTTATCTGGTATATACGACGTTTTGTAGAAACAGAAGTATTCGGTACTTTAAGAAATTTTCAAAATGCATAATGCGGAATGCTGAAATTTCACCCCAAGGACATATCTGGCAATATTGTTGTATGTTACATTAAGTTTACGTTAACTCACACTATTGCAACTAGACATGAGTGTTTTGCAATATGTAAGTTTTAGCGAGTAATATTCGTGGTGTACAGCATTGCGACATCCAAAGATTCCATAAAATGGCAAATTTCTTGCAATTTGTTTAAATGTGATTTGACCAGTCTAATTGTTTGTTAAAATTTTCGCTTAGGTTTTTTGCAGTGTCTACAATACTAATTACTTCGTCATTTAATATTAAGACTGATTAAATGTTCAGATTCTCCTGACAAATTATATTTTAGGTACCGCATTTTCTGAATGCCGGAAATCGGTTGTTTATCCACCATTTCGAAAAATAGGTCATGAAACTGTCGCCATTTTAGAGAATCGCCATTAAATTGGGGTATATTCTCTTTTGGTAAATGTACCGAGCCAGTACTGATTGTCGCACGTAGCGTCTCTCAATTTTCGTATGAGTACAATTTTGCTTTAGTTGGTCAGCTTCAACAGAAATATTGACCAAACTTATCTGTATTAAGTCATTTACATTGGCATATTGTTCCTGATTTAGACCGTAAGCAGTTGGGCTGTTTTATTACTCATTTGAGCCCATAGTCTATCTCTTCATTGTGCTAATATTTATTTCAAAATATTGTATGTTAGTCGCTTTAATAGCCGCCTTAGCGAAGACAGACGGGAGTCTAACCTCCTGATCGTACTGCTTGCAGTACGCTGCATTATGCTGTGCATTGGATTTTCTGGATACGACGGGTTCAGGTTTATTAGCTACTGTTTTCGGATGCTCCTCAGTTTGTGCTCTGAGATGCTTGATTTCATTACTGAACAACTTGATGCGATCATCAACTATAGCGCTGATTTTGTCGTAATAACTTTCGGCAAAGTAATTTAATTTCATTGGGTTATCTTTACAAGCGTCTCGTATTTTTAAATCTGTTGCTTGAAATTAGTACCAAGCCTCTTGCAGATGTCGCAATGGTTCCTCAAAATAGACAACTCTCTTCTTCTGTCGACTGAATCCTTCTTGAAGTTATTTACAATCTTCTGGATTACTTCACCAGTCTCACTTTGGAGATCTAATAGATGTTCCATATTGTGATGTTGAAACAGGACCCTTTAAACTGATTTAAATTTGAGATGATGTATTCAGAAAGTTACGAATTTTAATTCACGAATCCTTGTTTTTAACCTGGTTGATACCAGTTGCCATTTTGTATTTCATGGAGTGCTGTCCTCTTGAGGGCTGCGTGACAGGTTGGCTAAAACCTGATGTGGCTTATAGCTGCTGTTGTCTTCTACAGCAAGGATTTAGAAAATGTAAATCCTGGAATACTTCACTGGATTAGAAATGTCCTGATGAGATATCCTGGTGCGTGTTGTGTTATAAGTTTCTTACCACTGGTGAGGGAATCTTAAAACTGTTAAAGGTAGAAGTCACCAAAATTTTTAGTTGAAATGCAGATAATTTGTATGATTCAGCTTAAACAATTTAATTTGAGCTGTACTAATTATTTTTTATTTAGGCCTTTAAGCACTTGTAACTCAAAAGGGCGCGCACAATAAATCAAACAAAAGAAGTTTTATTCCTGACCGATTTTAGTACATTTTGTTGAACTATTTATACCTAAAATTATACAAAATTGTGCTGACTAAATAATAAAATACAAAATTTAAGGTGTATTAACCAATAAGAAAAATTATGCTGACTTAACAAAGAATAATTCTGCAAAAAATGTAATTTGATTAAACTCTTAGTGTTAAGAGCATTCAAAAAATATTAAGGGTATTCATATAATGTAACATGATGGGGTATTTTTTAATCCAAAGTGATTATTATTTTGGCTAATGTTCGTAAAATTTTTAGTCAGAAAGAACTGGACATGAGACAATATTCTAAAGGAACAAGGGACAATTTTAACACTAATTAATTTCAACTTACATGAATCATAGCCACAAATTTTTTTTGGGCTTAAGCTGAGAACATTGGCTATGCCTCGACTTCTTTTTTCAACTATATATAAATGGTAGCTTCCGATGCGTGGCAATTAATATAGAAGCTCATACCATAAGCGTAAATTTGTATTTTAAAGTTCTTAAGCTGCAAAGGTAGATCATTCGCATATATTGAGTACATCAATGGCTCGATTATCGATCCTTCTGGCACTCCTCTGGGCATTATTGAGCTGTTGGATATGTTTGATCCGAGGTAAACCGATTGAGTCCTATCGCCGAGGTGCGATGTTTTTATTAGCTTTACAGCTGTTACTGAAAAATCATAAATATATTTAAGTTTGAGGCAGAGAAGAGAATTGTAAAAAATGTTGAAAATATTATAACAAAAGATTGCATTTTGATTTTACCTATTCTTTGGGGTGGTATTAAAAAGTGTGAAAAATGATAATAAAGCTCGGCTAGTTCATGAACAAACACCAATATTGATTCCGAAAGTAAAATTAATCGAGATAAGCCTAATATTATTATTATTATAGCTTTATTAGAATTAACGAATATTCTCATTATTTATCTCATGAATAGTTCGGGCTATGTAAGACATAATGGTGTTGCTATTTGCTGGACTATGCGCATATCATCGGAATAAGTCTAAAGGGCTCAAATCGCAGCTCCGGGGAGTCCAATTGACATCGCCAAGATGGCTGATAATATGATTTTTGTATAATTTTCGGGCTACGTTCGATGTTCGATAATACTGCTTTCCAATGTTGCTCAAACGCAAATCTATTCATATATTGATAGTCAATATTTCGCACGCTAAAAATCTGTCAGTGTAAAAATATCATATGATTTAAAAATATACTTGTACGTAACAATCAGCCGTTCAGCGACAGGAATTTTTAATTCTAATCGCAACATCATAGCCAATCAATAAGGTAGTTTTTAATTAAAGTATGACATTTTTTTAAGTGTATTTACAAATAATGTACATGTCTCAATAATGTGTTCTAAAGACTTTTATATTGGTTCCATTAAACTTTTTCCTTCTTTTCATTATATATTTTTTTTATTTTCTTATTTTTCATTTTGTCCAACTTCATAGTAAAGTTAAAATTCCACAAACAAACAAAACAAAAACTATTTTCAAAAGTATGAATAGCATGGAAAACCTCACAAGTACACAAACCAAACTCATACTCAAATAAAAATCTGTCGCATCATGTAAAAAGAAATTTCAAAACGCGACAAATGAGCGCCTTATTTCAGATTTTATATTGAAATAAAATGGTGGGGTGAAAACTTACATTTTGGATGCGTTCCAATTGATTATACACGAGCATACAAAAAAGTATACCTAAAAAACTTTTTCAACTTTATCATAGTCAAACAAGCAAACAAGTAAACAGACGAATGGGGGGAGCGAGCAACCAATCTAAGCAAAACAATAACGTTGAAAATGATAATAAATGCGATTTCTTATTTCACGAAACTGATGATTGTGTATAGAGAAGTATAATGGGTGCAATGCATCCTTATGAAAGTAATAGAACGTTTTATACAATGCATTTATACGAGTAGCAACCAAAAGGGTTTATTTAAATAAACCGTTTCTAAAATATTCAGTCATAAAAGACTTCTGACACTTATAAAAACTTAAAATTTTTCGATAAAGTGGAAAACACACACATATTTCTAATTTTTTAAATTTTCTTCTTATTTTTCCATTCTGTAGTTTTTTTTCAGGAGCTGTGTCTCTAAACTGTACTTGCTCCTAGTCCATTTTAAAAGTGTCATACTGGCCACCGACATTACGTGACTTTCAAAAGTGTCACAATGTCTAATGTCCAATGCCTTACGACAATAAGTGTGTCATAATGTCCATGGACATTATAAAATTGGACATTATGTCACATCAAACTTGAACTCCAACAAATGCACATGGTTTGGGAATTGGATGATGGAATTGAGCTTTTAATTTTTCATTTGTGTAAAAAAAAGAATAAAGTGGATGAATTTATAGCTGCTAATAAGAATAACAAAAAAATATGGAAATTATAAGCCTAGAACAATATTGAAATTTCTTTCGTATGGGCGCCATACATCCGAAGTAATAGCTCCTCGTATTTATTGTATATTATTCACCTCATTCATAAACAATTAACAAAGTTAATGGTACTTTAAAAAGGATATCTCACATAAAAAGCTTACAATAAGCCTGCTATAACTTAATTTATCCCTTATGAATAAGGCCATAAATACATTGTCAAATTTCAATGAGTTCCATTAACGTTTTTTTAATGTTTGCAATGAATGCATTCGATGTTTCATTGTAAACTGAAATGAAAAAATTCTAAATACTACAACCGCAATGCAAAAATCGCAAGTAAATGAAAATTTTATCGTGGATTAGTGTGCGCAACCAGCGTTCTCTGTTTTGGGGACTTGTCCCCACATGGGTGATTTTCTTTTGTAGTTAAGAATACAAATTTTGGAAAAATTTGCAGGGGATTTTGGAAAAATTTCCAGGGGATTTTTTGGCAAAAAGGCACTTTTTTCACTGGGGATTTTCGGGGATAATATATTATAATAAATCTTGTTATTTAGTTTTCTTTTTTGTATTCAAATTCCTGTATTGACAAACCTTATTATTCTCTTTGATGGTGGTAAAACTGGAAAAATCTTAATATATTAAAATTTATGTGTGACAAGTCTGAAACTTTGTGTTATTAATCGATATGGGAATTTTAGAGTCGACTGATCATTCAGAATGGGGCACACTCCCCGTCCCTGTTCTTAAGCCCAATGGAGACTAAAGGATTTGCGCCGACTTGAAAGTCACGTTAAATAAATATCTTATTGACGTCAAATATCCAAGGTGGCTAATTATTTACGAAGTTGGATATGTCAAATGCTTACCATCAGCTCGTCTTAGATTCGAATTCTTAAAAATTGTGCACATGGATCACTCATATAGGGACACTCAAGGTTAAGCGCTTGCCTTTCGGTATCAAAACCGCAGCAAGCATTTTTCAAAGAACAATGGAAAACTTGTTACTTGAAATTCTGCACGTAGTTATCTATGAAGACGACATAGCTATAACAGATAAAAACCTTAAAGAACTCATTGCAACTCTTAAATTGGTATTATCAAAATTGAGTTCCGTAGGGATAACATTAAACGTAAATAAATGTGTTTTCTTTCAACCGATTTCAACATATTTAGGGTTTCAAATTGACACAAATGGTCTTAGTAAAACACCAGAGCGAACATCTTGCAATGTTGATGCACCTACCATTGTACAATCTTTTACAAAAAATAAGAAATTCGCATGGTCGAATGAATGCCAAAAGGCATACGATCAAATCAAAGTTGATATAACTTCCAACCAAATTTTGGTACACTTTAACCCTAAATTACCCATCGTCTTAACAGCGGATGCAAGTAACACAGCCGTAGCAGGTGTACTTATTCATCAATATGCTGACGACTCACTCAAACCAATTGCATTCGTTTCGCCAGCATTATCAAAGTCTGAGCAAAATTATGCCCCTATTGAAAAAGGTCTCGCTATAATTTTTGTGTGATTAAATTACGGCAATATTTATTGGGCAACAGCTTCACAATACGCACTGATCACAAGCCACTTCTGTAATGACAGCAGCCAGAGTACAGAGATGGGCTGTAATCTTATCTGGTTTTCAATACAAAATTGAGTATATCCATGGCACAAGAAACCAAGCTGATGGTTTATCCAGAATTCCACAATCTAATGTCACAGTTGATTCGAAAGAACATACATACATAAATTTTATTGATAACGAAAGTAATTTACTTTTAAATTATAAAAACATAGCCTTAGAAATTAAGCGTGATCCAATATTGTCAAAAGTTGTGGAGCCCATCAACACAAATATTCTTAAATATTTAAAACAAGAAATAAATGTAATGAATTAACAATTGAATCAGACTTTCTTATGTGTGGTTACAGAATAATTATTCCCCAAAAATTTTGAACAGATGTACTAAATCAATTGCATATTTCGCATTTAGGAATTGTCAAAACGAAGTCCTTAGCCAGATCGTACATATGGTGGCCTGGACTCGACAGTGACATAGAAAAGCTAGTAAACTCTTGTGCACCTTGCCAGGAAATGTAAGCTAGTCCTGAAAAGAGTAGTCTCATTCCGTGGAAAGTTGCAGACTCAGTATGGAGTCGCGTTCATGCAGATTTTGCAGGTCCGATAAACAATTATTATCTATTTTTTGTTATTGACTCATATTCAAAATGGTCTGAGGTAATTATCACAAAAAACAGAACGACGAATTTCGTCATTTCTAAATTCAGAGACTTGTTCTTCAGATATGGCATAATTGATACCCTTGTAACAGACAATGGCCGTCAGTTCATTTCTGACAATTTCAAATTTTTCTTAAAAACAAATGGCACATTCTTACTTCATCAGGACACCCTGCAACAAACGGACAAGCCAAGAGCTTCGTCTAAATTAAAAAAAAGCGATTTACGCCAACCTAAAATCAAATAAAAATACTGATTTTGAAACAATAATTCATCGCTTTCTTGCCGATTACAGAAATACTAAGCACTGCATTACAGGCGAAACCCCCTCCAAAATTTTCTTTGGTAGAACCCTTAAAACCAGATTCAATTTACTAAAACCAGCTTTATTAAAAGACACAATCATTCAAAAACAAAAGAAACGCGTAAATAATTACCGTGGGAAACGGAATTTTGAATTTAAAAGGGAACAGCAGGTATGGGAACGAGATTATACCGATTCAAACAAATTAAGTTGGACACAAGCAACTATCAACAAACAACTTGGCCCAAGAAATTATCTATGTATTTTATCTCAAACATCACGCCAAATAAAGAGGCACTTGAATCAGATTAGGAGCCCAAGTGTTGAGGGAGAAACTTTAAACGAAACCAACATGTAACGTAGCGCCAGTAAAGATGATGTACTTACATCATCCTGGATGAATACTAATTTTTAGCAACGCATACGTGATCAAGAGCAATCGAGTTCACATACAAGGCAAGGTTCGACTTATCATCCAGTAAATTTGTCTCCTAAAAGAAATTTAAGACCACGCAAAGACGGAAAAGTTTTTAAATAAGATAATTTAATTTACTATTGCATGTGTTATTTTCAGCTAAAAAAGGGGGTTCGATTCGATTGGTTCGAAAAACTAATCATATTAAATAAAAAAGATTTTTGTTGTCAAAAACATTTTTAAATTAAATTTTTAAATATTCCAGAAGAATCTATCATTGTGACTGCGAAATATGGAATTTGATTGGGCCTTAAGCTTTAAAATTCTTATTACGGATCAGTGGGGATTTTGGGAGATAAGAAATGGCTATGTTGGGGAATTCGGGGAATGAAAAATCGCAAATTATGGATAAGTTATAAAATAAAATTGGAATCCTGTGCGCAACCTCTCATTAACGTGAAACATGAGCTCTCGTACGAACAAATTCCATGTCTGTTTCTTCTTAAAGCTGAGTTTATGATGAAAACTTCGGATGACATTTCAGTCTTAGGGAATAATTTAATCAAATAGTGGTACTTCGAAGTAGCAAAATTGTAAAGAAAAAACGTTTAAGTTGTCCAAAGCGCTGAAAATCATCACATTATTCAGCACAACCGATGAAACGGCCTGATGAACGAACGCGTACTAAATGGCTTCATGGTGTCTGCATATTAATATACAGCGATCGACAATGTTTGATATCTTGGGACAAGTAAATAAATTTTCTAATAATTTCAAACATACATACATATATTAGTTTTTTTTTAATAATTTGCTTAGTATATATTAAATATTACATAAACTATTCACTACTCATATCTTAAAACTAAATAAATCTATTATTTTTACAATAATTGTTTCAATTACTAATACAATTTTTAACTTTCCCTTATTGCAAAATATTTCTATTGCTAAAGTTGAATGTAGCTCATAATTAAGGAAGAAAGAAAACATGTTTTTTTACGTCTGAAGAGAAATATTTATTTCATAAATAACAACGATGTGCCTCATAAAGTTTTAACGTATGAGAGAAATATTACTTTTGTAATGAATCAACTTCTTAGTAAATGACAAAACTTTATCCTTCGACTACTTTTTAACAATATGGTTTGTTGTTAATATTTTGTGTGTTTTGATAATGTTTTTCTATTGTAAATATCAAAAGTTTCGAGTTTTTAATATTTGTTAATTAAGGATTCTTAGTCAAATTAAAGCACGTATCCCGAAAGAAGTATATTCAATAAACTAAACTACTAAAATATTTATTACCTCTATTTCATATTTATTACTTTCATTTAAAAAAATCCGTTTCTTTAAAAAAATAATCTAGCAAAAGCTAGGTAACGACTTTTATTAAGAATAACATACTTTTCCACACAAACTACATACTGTCTACATTACTTTACAGTAGGGAGGTAGTTAAATAGCTAAATAAACAAGTAAATTTTCAGTGACGCTATAGTAGAGCATATACTTATCATTTACAAGGCCGGCTGTTCAAGTCCTTCCAAAGGAAAGTGTTTTTAAATAATTCTTTGCTCGTGAAACAAATTTTTATGGCGTAGTAAAATAATTGTGTAATAGACCAGTGAATAAAAGTCTTGACATCAAATACAAAAATTCCTTCAAACGCGCGAGTTAATTAATCACAGCAAAAATTAAATTTTTACTGTGTTTTGTATATCCAATCCATTCTAAGTAAAAGGTGATTTTTTTATCAATTTTTTTGGGAACACTGTTTTTGGCAACTCAGCTGTTTTCGTGCAACATGTTACTGGTCAATATTTTCAGCTTGGTCTATAAATTATTCATAAATCAACTTACAAACAACAACGTCGGCAGATTATTGAATTTTATTATCAAAATTCATGCTCGGTTAAGAAAGTGCATCGTGCACATCTCCCATTTTATTGTCAGTTTGGGCGACCTTCTGAGGCGGCTATTCGGACTGAATCTCGAATTAAATTTACATTATTGGACATTAAACATCCACACAGCATACGCAGAGTGAGGACAGAGAAAAATATCGCAGCTGTATCCGCCAGTGCTGTTGACGACCTTGAATTATTTCGCGCCATTCGCAGCAATTGGGCCTCTTTTTTGCCCAAAATTGAAAAGCTGGACTTGGCGGACATGTGGTTTCAACAAGACTGTGTCACATGCCACACAGCACGCAAAACAATGACCTAATTAAGAGGCGAGTGCGGTGAACAGTTTATTTCACGTTTGGTACCGTTCAATTGGCCACATAGATTGTGCGATTAAACTTCTTTAGACTATTTTTTGTGGGGCTATGTTAAAGCTCATATCTATAGGTTAACGTAATGGAAGCAAATATTGAAGAATTTCTTCGTGAGATGGACGATATGTTGGAGAGAGTTTGCCAAAATTGGATCCAACGTATGAACCATTTGAGGCGTATCTCCAGTCATGATATCGTCTTTAAACATAGAATTACATAGATCGTTTTATCGACTCAAGTAAAAGTTTAATACATTTCTTTAAATTTTATGTGTTTTTTTAAATCGAATCCGAAAGCTCCTAAAAAATCACTCCTTAGGTCATATGTTTCTTAAAATTTAACATCATTGCTTTGCAAAGTTTTCATTATCTAAATCACACTCCCCTAAAAAATAAACAATATCGGCAACAATACAATACACTTACCACGGAATTTACTCTCCAAAAAACTCGAACGGTATGCTTCAGTATTTCCATAGTATTAAAATAATATTAAAAAATTGTTTTGATTTTAACATGCCCATAGGGGTACCTGCTGCTGCGCAAATTATCAGTGGAGTAATTCACGCTGAGTTTTGAAATCTGGCTGTTACATTTCTCCAAATATACAACGATAAATATCAAAATATTGTAAGACGTGCCACGTCCACTGTTATACGGAAATCATAATTATCTGAATTAGACATAATAAAATTATCTATATAAAGCTTTCAGAGCAGTGCTAATGCAGATGTACTCTAATTAGGAATAACTTTGTATTTGAAAAGCTCAACCTCTATTAATTTTTATCAGACTATATACATACGTTAGCAATAGAGTTAATCAGAACTTTTTAAGTATTAGCGTAGTTTATCTGTAAAAATTAATTTAAAAAATTGTTTTATTTTAATTTGTTAAATAATACGGTTAACTAGTTAGTGTTCACACTGAGAAGTAGTAAAATTCAACAACGAGTACTAATGAGTTGGTGTAGCGACGTGGAGATCAGTTCTGCTGGTCCGTTTTTCCAGTCTGCTGATTAATACCTTCCATATTACTTTTTAATAAAAATAATTTAAGTTTATCAGATAAAGTTTTAATTAAAACAATATAAAAATATTTAAATAATGATTTCAACTCGAGCCAAAAAACAATTTCTTTCAACTCAAGCCTAAGCAGTTCAAAGAAATTATGTACAAATATTAGTGTCAAAATACTAACAATGGAAAAATTGCAGAAATATCGGCAAATTGGATTAGACTCCAATCTATTTCAAACACAAATTTATTATTGTCTTATATAAAGACAATAAAAATATCATACCACCCTCTGCAAACGGAAAGAAACCGCATTTTAATTTTTTGAGTAGAACTAGTAAAATATAATAGTGTAACATTAGTGGGTGTGTGTGACTACAACAAGAAAATATTGTTGTGTTTCAAATATGCTCATGTTTCACAATTAATCAACTAAAATGAAGTATAAAATAAAAAGCACACACACACACACACACACAAAATATGTGCGGTAAAACATGATAAAGCATAATTCTACACCACGACTTTGCATGATGAGTTTCTCGCACTTAAAAATAATTTAATATCCTGTTGTTTGTAGCCTGCTTATGGCATCCTTTAGCACCAACGAAGATTCCAAAGATGAATGAAAAAAATCCTTTCTATTTGCATGTTTATAAGCCATAAACGTAACAATGGAACTACAATAACAAACATAAATGAATTTCTTTCAAACATGACTAAATATTAAAAATTATAAAAAAAAAAGAAAAGTAAAGTTAATAAAACACACAAAAAGCAATATAATGAATGCAAGACAAATAATATAAGACTGGAGATCAGAGTTTTAAATTGCTTATTTCATTCGGCTGAGAAAAATGTTACAGGGCATTACTATACACATACATGGAATATTCTAAAAAGTCATACGATGCAGAATAACTAAAAAAATAATGAAAGACCCCAAAGATTTAGTGTCGTTTCAGTGATTTTTCACATTAAATAACATATATGTAGTTTACTAAACAATAAATACGAGTTTGTTACGCACTGAAAATTTGTTAAATAATCAAACTGATTTGAATTAGTTACGATATCAGTACCTTAATTTTTTCCCCTACCAATTATTTTACTTTTTTGTAGAATAAACGTAAATATATATTTTTTGAACAATACGTGGTAGATGATAGATATCGTCGCATGTTTTTAGGAAGCTGGCTAAATCTTTCGTATATAAGGATTTATCCAAAAAGCGTGGAATGATTTTTATCGTATATACATATAATTTTAATTTAGTTGAATAATTTGATATACAATTATTATTTTGCTTGACTCCGCACCTTGCATTCAAATTAACTAATAAAAAATTTCATGACGTTCTTTTCAGATATCAAATAATTTGTAATTACTTTTTATGGGAAGTATCTCTCCCATCACACATTTATCGTCTGACCTTACACCTTATTCTTGGAGTAACCCATACCATATATCAAAACTTTCACTGTTATAGTTCTGCAGATGTACAGAATTCAAAAAATACTTTGAATGTACCCCTTACTCAGTTTTTTATTCTGTTTCGCACCATGTGTTTATATTACCTCACACCAAAGTTTAAAGCCTTTGATGTTATAGCTTTCCCGTTAGAAAATAATTATCCATGTATTCCGTCAGTTTTTTGCCTGAATATCAGCATTTACTTGAAGGCTCTTCCAGATATCAAATAGTTATTAATTACTTTAATTGAGGAGTGCCCTTGGCCGTACTCCTTAAGTCCTATGCCTGACCGTATTTGAACACTCTCGTTGTTAAAGCTTTGAATATATAACATTACAAAAAAATACTTTGTGTGGTGAACCACTTCCCCCGCTACTAACCAATTGAGATTTTGTCTTCCAATCCAGTCCAGTTGAATTTCTACATGACCATTAGAAGAGAGGTAAAATTGAATTTCAAGTTGTAATTACATTTCATTATAAATCAAAAGAAATGCACGTTTCACTGAAAAATCTAACTTTTTCGAAATATAGATGAAAATCGCGAAAAAAATAAGAAATGGTGAAAAGTAACAGATGAAAAAATGAACTTTAATTAAAGACAACCGACACAGCAGAACAGAAACGACATTATTTTTCGGAGGCAGATGCACGCCTATCATCAGTGTTCATGTGTATGTCCATGTATTCGCCATTTTTTATGCGGCTCGCTTGAATGTGATTTCAGATATTAATTATACTAGTTATGAGAGGAATACATTATTTTTTAATTGTTTTGGGCAAACACAACTTCTACACGTTCAATATTTATATTTTATTATTAGAAATCAACGTTCAATTAACCCGTTGTTTACAGCATGCTTCACCTACTATTTTCCTTTCTACTTTTTGTTGTTACTTAAGACACATTGTTAACCCGCCGCTATGAAAAATAGGAAGTTTGATTGCGATTGTATTTTTTGATTTATTTGATAAATCTCAACAACTTAAGTGATGAAGTACAGTAAACATTGCGACACTCAAGCCAGTAGTTGCTTTGTTTGTGATTATTTTTATAATCATTAATATTAATATAATTTATTCAAAGTTATTGTTATGTCGCTTTCTTTTCTAAAAAAATTTAACATTTCTTTTAATTTTTATCAAAAAAAATTGATTTTCAGAGTTTTTTTAAGACAAAAATTTTGCCTTATAAGTAATGATACGAGTACATTGCGTTCTAATAATTTCACAATTTCAAAATATCGTTTTTGCAATTTTTTCAACAAAAAAGGTATAACATGTTGCACTTTAAAAAAAAAAAGAAAACGCCATTAGATTAAAGTTCATAAGCTTTTTTATTCAGAAGAAATTTGACGTGAGACAATATTCCAAAGGAATAAGAGAATTATCAACGCTAAATAATGCCAACCTATTAATAATAAACTGCAATATGCAGCTAAGGGGTCACTTATCTCGCATGGAACTAATTGTAGGGATAGCATGTACGTCCTGTGAAGAAGGACACGAAACTTTGTAGCATAGCATATGCAGTTGTCTAGCATTCGATCAAGTTAGACCAGATACAGAGCTACTGTACGTGAGTTGGAATAGGCTATCAGGGGAATATCTACCTTTCATGTAGAGTGAACAAGATATCGAAATAACCAGAAGTGTAATCCCTGCTAACTGATTTGGCTAATATTCATAGCCTTTCTTTCGAGTCTGTCTGCAGGTTACTATAAAATCCTGTAAAATGAAATTGAAACGAAAGAATTAACAAAATAACCTATAGAAACAAAAAAAAACATATAAAAATGAATAAGTCCAATGAAAAATTGACAAATGCAGACATAACATATATTGTATTATATAACTTCTTCAAGCTTAAGAAGTTATTTAATAAAATATAATTAAAAAGGCAAAAAAATTAAATCAATTTTTGACATAACACATATATTAAAGTATATCTAAGAAGCTTCAGTAGGAAATAATTCTCCTCTTTGCCAACCAACTGTGAATTTCGTGTATTGCAACAAATATTGCAAACTCTACCAAAAAGTTTACTCACAATTGATTGAAAGTATTCGCAATATTTTCAACTTCCTATTTTTCTTGTTTTCACTAAGAAATATATTTTCTGGGTCAGGTGCAACCAAAATGTTTGAGAAACTTGACGAATAATTCTAAGCTGCACTCTAATGAGCCCAAATAAAAAATATCCTTTTCCGATTTTTCAGATTTTTTTCTTATCAAGACTAAGCTCTCCATATTAGACATAGAAGGGGCCGTCTACAATATCAACCCAGAAACCATTATTATGAATCTGGTAAGACTGAACGTGCATCAGTCATTAACTAACCTCATCAGGGAATAATTGTTGACTAACAGAGTCATCTTATCTACGATGGAACGTTCAACAATTTATAAAGCAGCAAAGCGAGGTACGCCGCAAGGTGGGGTTCTATTTCCAATCTTTTGGAACCTTGCCATTAGCACGGGACTGATGGAGATAGACTCCAATAGATTTAAAACAGAAACCTACGCAGATGACGTTGCAGTAGTCGCGTCGGGTAAATATCCAGACACAATCTCGTATCACAATCTGCTTTGGGTCATATTACTAGGTGGTGTGCCTGTAGTGGGCTCAACGTTAATCCACGAGAAAATACCAAATACCGCACTTCACTTTACCAACTCTTAATGGAGTAACACTAAGGTTATCTGACAATCCGCAGTATCTGGGTATCGTCCTACACTGTAAGCTATCGTGGAATCTATACATACAAGCAAGAGCAGCGAATGCAGATTTGCAGTGTCAATCTCAGATGTTCTCCCTCCTTATAATGATCCTCGACAGCATTAGATTAGATCATTGTAGCATAACTCAAGCCGAAATATCGGCCATAAACTGTGCAGTTAACGGGCTAAGGTACAATAGGGTATATAGGCAGGATATTCGTATATGTACCGATAGTAAGGCTGCATTGAAGGTTCTGTTTATACAACCGATATATGAACTGGTCAAGGAATGCCGGATATCCCTAAACGAGATGGCGTCACATTCCAACCTGGAGCTAATCTGGGTACCAGGATATGCAGACGTACCTGGCAATATAATCGCGGACAAGCTTGTCAAGAAAGGCTCCCGTTTGCAAACTCCCACCTGCTAGTGGGTGCCCCACTAAAAAGCTGCAAAATCCTCATTCAGCAGAAACTTATAGCGATAACACAGTCTAGAAGGTTCAACGAATCCACATGTGCAGTCTCCAGATCAACCTGGCCCCAATATGATCAAGCAAAATCTGCCATCATACTGGAGATCCCTCGACATCAGCTGCGTATACGCGTGGCACTCCTAACAACGCGCTGTTTTATAGGTGCCCACGCAAATAGATTAAATCTACCTTTCAACGACTTCTGTAGATGCTGTCAAAACGAGGAGGAGGAAGAAACTGCCAAGCACCTCTTCTGTCAGTGTCCAGCTCTGTCTTATCACAGAGCCATATATATAGGTAACTCGACTTTGCCCGAACTCGCAGACCTTCCGGAATGGAATCTGAAAAAAATTAGCCAGGGGGCAAATCACGGCATTCGGTGTCGAGCGAAATTTCCATACAAATTCAAAATATTTTGTTGAGATTTTATTCAGAAAACGGGGTGGTTCAACACCGACCATAATATAGGATAAATAGAATTTCTCTTTCACTGTCCACATCAGGCATTACAAAGGAACCTATTTCCTGGACCCAAGTGGGCCGGTTGCTTGCAATCAGCGGCCTGTGTAACCTAACCTGAACTAGCTCTCCATATTTTGATCTCTAGCTACAGTTTGCTGTTCCCCATTAGGATTAGTGCCTTTTTTCCGATTTACCTTATTCGCCAAGGCATAGATGTGTACCGAATTTCATCTATGTAGATGGCTGTAGTGACAACTTCATATATTGGGAAGATTTAGAAAATTACCCTTTTAGAGTTTCTTTGTATTTTAAATTTAATAATTTTATAGTTAAGTGCTGTAAAGCTGTGGAGACGTGAAAAAGGCGAATGGTTTCATGTCATATACACAATGTTTGCATACCGGAACTTGTTTTTTCACACAACAGCTAAGATATTATATTATTTCCCGCTTAAAATCAAATTTAGAGATCTCTCTCTCTTTTGCCTGCATATCCTCGGCAGCGCTCGAAAATATCACATCTGAAAAGTTTGCAATTTTTCACTACTTTCGTATAGTAAAAAATAGGCACCACGAAATAAGGCCCAATGAAATAAGCCCCAAATCGAAAAATGAATTAAGCCCCAAAAAATTTTATGAAATAAACCCCAAAAAAAATGAAATAAGCCCCAAACAAAATTTACGAAATAAGCCCCAAATAAAATGAAATAAGCCCCAAAAAATTTTATGAAATAAGCCCCAAATTTTTAAAAAATGAAATAAGCCCCAAATTTTTCATTTAATGAAATAAATCCAAAAAAAAAGAAATAAGCCCCAAATTTGTTAACTTGATGGAGTAAGCTTAAGAAGAAATCATAAAATGCAAGAATTTTATTCTCTAAATTATATCGAACACCGGCTTCGCGTTCCAAGCAGTCTCTGCATAACCGGCCTACGGCCGGGCGCAAGGAATTTATCCTCTATGGTATATCGAACACCGGCTTCGCATTCCAAGCAGTCTCTGCATAACCGGCCTATGGCCGGGCGCAAGGAATTTATCCTCTATTGTATATCGAACACCGGCTTCGCATTCCAAGCATTCTCTGCATAACCGGCCTACGGCCGGGCGCAAGAAATTTATCCTCTATGGTATATCGAACACCGGCTTCGCGTTCAAAGTATTCTCTGCATAACCGGCCTACGGCCGGGCGCAAGGAATTTATCCTCTATGGTATATCGAACACCGGCTTCGCGTTCAAAGTATTTTCTGCATAACCGGCCTACGGCCGGGCGCAAGGAATTTATCCTCTATGGTATATCGACCACCGGCTTCTCATTCAAAGTACTCTCTGCATAACCGGCCTTCGTGTATAAAAAACTCTCTACGTTGCCGTCCTCTATGGTATGTCAAACATTAAAGAATTAAGAAACTGATGTTGATTTAATTTTTATGTAATTCAAGTTTATTTAAGTAATCAATTCAAATTATTTGCAAAAAAATCATATAAAAACATTTTGTGTTTAGATCTATTTTACGGATATGAAATAAGCCCCAAAAAATTTTATGAAATAAGCCCCAAATTTTTAAAAAATGAAATAAGCCCCAAAAGAAATGAAATAAACCCCAAACACAAAATTTGAAAATTTTTTGGGGCCTATTTCATTTTTTGATTTGGGGCTTATTTCATTGGGGCTTATTTCGTGCCACCTAAAAAATATCTGAGTTACATCCAAATTATGACCGCCTTCATTTTATCTTTTAGGGTTTGGTTTTTAAATTTCTTATAGACTTCATTATTGTTGAATTATATTCGTACACTGCAGGGTAAATGTACAAATTTCTAGTTTTAAGAAATTAATGTGTTGGTAAGTAGAGAAAGTACAACAATGAGTATAATTATGTTCAGTAAATCGGATCCTTGCAGGATTAATTAGTGCGCATTATGAGACGCACTGAGAACATGCGAATTCTTAGTCAAATATCATAAGTACAACTTCTATTTATGTGTTCTATTGTTAGAAAATCTCAAACAAAAAAGGGGTAAAAATCTCATTATTTCTCAAGTGGTTAAATTTTGTTTCGGTTTATATGAGTACAAGTATGTATGTTTGTTTGGATTGTATTTTTGTTTTGTTGGTGAAGTTTGTGGTTGACGGAGTTTTCTTTTCTTCCTTTACTTTGGTTAATGAAACATATAGGAAGTGTTTTTTGTAGTTATTTAAGGATACTAGAATCTAAAAAAAGGAACATTCTAGCTAATTAAGAATCCATGTTTAAAAAATGGTTTTTGTTATTTGTTTTTTCTTTTCAAGAACAAGATGATGTTGTAGAACAAGACAACGTGCCAGAAGTAGGATAATTAAATTTGCTTGTATGAACATAAAACTGCTTAAATACTTTACTCTGTTGGTTTTAGTTTATGTAAAGAAATATACATTTTTGAATTTTGTGCAGTTTTTGGGAAAAGAAAAAAACTTAAAGTTATACTTACTAAGATGAAATTTAATTATTTAACTTAATATAATAATAAAGTGATATATTATTTTTTCTTTAACACTAAAGTAGTTTTTCTGTTCATATGACGTACTAATGCGTTAGGTTCGCATTTTTTCCATTCGCCAGATGAAAATCCGATGGACTCTTCATTCTGGGCCATTTGGAGAGCAAGTTGAGCACTAAAAAATATAAAAGTATGGATGCACTGAAGAAAGTCAATATCACATTGGTGCAGCATGCAACTCATTTTTTAACGTCGACCTAAAGTAATGGACTCAGAAATTTTTATCATTTCCAAACATTTTTAGTTTCAATCAATAAAAAATTATTTCGCACAAAAAAATGTGCGCTTTTCAATAGTAATGCTTACATATTAAAATAAGCATAAAAAAGTCAAAATCGAATAAATTAAAACAGAAAAATGTTTACTGAAATACATATGTATATTGCTGAAATCAAGATTAAAAATATTGCAAATCGTTGAAATAGCGATAAAAGCTGAAAAGATGGCATAAAAATAAAAAAAATTCTAAAAAATTATAAAACATGGAGCAGGTACGAGTACAAATTGTTTTAAATCACTAATAATTCGAAAAAGTTTTAAAGGAATGGAAAGTGCCAACCATGTACAAAATCCACCAAATTAATAATAATAATAATAATAAATCGATCATATCGAGAAAAAAACTTAGTAATCTCAACAAATATTTATTGCCAAGTAAATTAAATAATATATTCAAATTCATACACATGTATAAACTTTGCAGCCGTTCTTCTTATTTTTTCTATTTTTAGCAGGGTTAAAAAAGAAGAAGGTTATTAATTTGTGAACCGATTTTCAATATTTTTATTTTGTTTTAAAGGGTTTGCTTGCATTTTAGTCCCTTAATTTTTAGACATAAAACGAGTTATTTGACTTCTTACATACGACTATATGAGACTTTTGAGACATTGTGCCAACCTTTAATTACCTTATTTCACTTTGATTATGTACGGGAATCTAAAATTGGTTAGATTCCCTCTTCTAAGTATTAAAAATTAACATTTTAAATAAACGTTGGTAGAGAAACGAAGTTTTACTATCGATAGATTAATTAATCTAGATTTTAATTAATTTAATTTAAACTAGATTTTAATTAATCCAGAGTAATAATCAGTTAATTTTAGATAAATGTTTTTTTAAGAGATGTAACACTTAGGCAATTAATACGCCTATCAAGCAGTAGGTGTGTTACCTTTTTTAGGAAATTAATAGCGAGAGAGGACATGTGGTGAAAATCGAAAGCTTAATTGTTTTTACAACTATGATATCGCGCGTTATGTTGGTTTTTAAATCAGCGTTGCATCGCCTCTGCTGTAAAGTAATCGCATTAAATTTGTTTAAGCTCTGTATCCATTATTTATTAATTATTTTACTTCGCCGGCGAAGCTTGCAAAAAAATATCGACGAAATAGGGCCCTCTGATGTACACTAGCATACACCAGTATCAATTGGCGGCACTGTTCAATGACCAGTGCTATGTCTTCATCACTTAAACAGTTAACAACAACAAGTACAATGGGCATACCAATGCTCATCTGAAAAAACTGGAATGTTATGACTTGCCTCAAACTGGGCTCGAACCCAAGCTCGCGGTCATTATTTTCTTTGTAACCAACGCGCTACATAAATCAGGCAGGAAAACAATTTTTAATAAAACACGGTGAGATCCTTTTCTAAGTTAGTTACATAGTTTAAGAAGATATTTTAAAATAATCTTTCAGAAAATAAATTTACCTAAAATTTTTTAGTTTGAACTAATTTTTTTAATTTTTAATTGACTTATAATAAATCCTTTTCAGTCACGTGTGGATTGTTAACAAATTCTTAACAGAAGGTTTAGTTTCGGTGAATTTCGCTATATCAAATTAACCACATAAAAAATATGTTGAAAAAAATTAAAACTTGTGTAATCCAGAATGCACAAATTTTACTGAAGTTCAGATCACATGTGAAATACACCGTCAACCACACTAGATATGATGGAGTGTACAAAATCATATTTCAAGCTTAATTTTTCATTTCTGTCGTCTTGGCATAAATAAAACCAACTGTTGAGCAAATTTTATGAGACAGCTAATGGTGACAAATAAATTAACAGCGGTTTCAAGTGGCATTTAAATGACAAGTAAACAAACAGAAATTTTTCACATTGTTTATGCTTTCAAACTGGTCATAATGTTTTTTTTATAGAATTCTTTTATGATGATGGCGCAAATACAGATTGAAATGAAATTCGCCAAAAAGCTTTACAAAATAGTTCTAAATACAGTCAGTAGTTTATTCTACATTCTGATCATATCTGTAATTAGATTTTCTACTACTAAAATTATGCATACATACATAAGAGCTGGGCATGTCTTTTTATCGATTGAAATAATCTTATTCAGATAGTGTTACTCTAGAAACAATATGATCACATTTTTTCTTCAAATTGCATAAAAGGTAACAGTTGTAACCGTTTGCGGATCATACATTTTTGTCCTTATCTAGGCGCCAGGACAAGTTCCGACCACACAGTGTGTATTATTGCACGAAAGCATTCGAGTTTTTTTTACCCCTCATAACTTTGCTCAACTTTATCAATAAATATTGAAACTTAAAACATAAGATCTCCATACAGAGTTTACCTCATAAGTGAAATTTCAAAGTTCTACCGTAAAAGCTTCCCGAGTACATCTTCACTGACTCGCTAACTCACTGACTCATCAATATTATTGGGCACTTCCACTATAGCTGGAGAGGAGAAATTTTGTATGTAGGCAGGTTTTGGCGAGTAATTAACCAGAAAAATCTGAAAAGGAGTACTTTTCACCCGGGAGGGACTGTCGTGCCCGCTTTTTGTATGGGGCACTACCAGTATAGCTAGAAAGCTGAAATTTGGTATACAGGTAGGTCCTGGTGAGCAATATGACTTTTAATTAAAAATAAATTATATATAAATACAAATATAAATATTTATACAAAAATATTTTAGATAATAGAAGGGAGATCCGCACAAAAATATAAATGTGAAAATAACGCCAAGTTCCTATTCAAAAATTTCGGCCGTAAAAAGTATAGAGATCAAATAAAGACCAAGTTCTTGATAGGTATAATACCACATTTCACATTTATGTTTTTGGGCGGATTGTTTTTTTTCCGACGCATAACCAAATATTAGGTATGAGAACAAATTGGCGGTCCAGTGCCTATGTGGACTAATAATTAAATTTTTCATTCCGAAAATTTTAAATGAAAAAATATGAATATTTTTATTTGATTTGAATTGAAAATATTTAGAGATAAGGATATAACAAATTTTAATAATTTTATCATTGTATAAAAAAATCGTTACGTGGGGGGCGAAATGTGCCCATCGTTTCTTGTTACTTATGAAATCTAGCATAGGTTACTTCTGCAAATGTGCGGGTGTTTGAGCAATTCCTTATTCAAAGATAAGTTAGCGTTCGTTGAAAAGCTATTTCCTGTATGCTATATTGCTTTTCACGACGTATAATTTAAGAAGTTTGAAGATTATACAAATAAAGTCATAATATACCTTTTAGTGATTCTTAAGAAAAACTTACACTTTATTTTCGTAACCAAAAAAAAACGGGTATGGCTTAACGTGAATAATCAGACAATTCAGATATTTGTTAGGTGGGATTTTTTTGGTTTGAACCCACAAGCAACTTTATATTAGGGGCAATTACAGCCAGATATAAACTTGCCCTTTTAAATATTTTTAAAGCTACATTTCTTCTTTACAAATTACTTTTAATCATATTTGCTTTATCTATTTCTGGGACATTTATAGGAAACAAAATGGGCTGGAAAATCATATTTGTTTGTAGTCGTCAAAGGGTTAAAGCAACGAAATAAAAACGATTAAAATAAATCGTGTTCTACTCCAGCACAAGCAAACTGACAATGATTCGTCTGGCGCGCCTTACATATAAATCTATGATAATTTATTTATGTATATAACTCATATCCGCGGCTATTAGGAAAAAGTGCTTAAATTATATTTTACCGTTTTATTGGAGAGCATTTTTAAACTTTGAAAAGGATTTTTAGAAATTTATTTCTATTAACAATAAAATTCACAATTCCGTTTCTCGATTCTTTTAGTTTGGTCATGCTCGTTCTATATTTTAAAACCAAGTTAAAATTAATGAACTATTTCGTAAGGAATTATAAGATAAAAATAGGTGATCAGCAAGTCATTACTCTGTAACTTCCTCAAAAATAGTGCAAAATAATTTCAAATTTTCTTAGACGAGACTACAAAGGAGCTTTGACTCAAATTTAGCTTATGTCAACTTAAGCATTTATTCCTTATAGAAGCAGATATGCATACATGTGTATTATAAAGTATAAACATTTAAATAAAGTCAAGCATATAGCACATACATGCACGAAATCCTATTGATGGTCGTTGTTTTCTGTTGTTCCGGCTGGTTCTGCCTAGTTGCACGGCTTGTGAATTTCTATAATATATTCGATCTAAGATAATGTGGGCCTGCTGTCCAAAATGTCTCATAAAAATTGCACTTTAATTACTCCATCGACAGTATCAATTTGGTAAAATCTTTTATTAGAAATAAATTGCAAATAAATTTGTGAAATCATGTTTCTAGTCATATATTTTTTTCAATGGCATGGAAAATTATTGACAATCATTGGCACACAAGCTTATTTGTTTTAAAGATTATGTGCAGTTTAAAATGTATTTTTCTCAATGCAAATCAAGAAGGCTCACGTTTATGAATAATAATTCAGTTTTTATAGAGATAATGATATTTAAATAATGTTACAGATATAATTAATACATATTATCATGCAATGTTTCCTAGTAAATAAATATCATCCAAAAAAGTTAATAAAATGCGTAGCTTTGTCATTACATATTTCATTTTTTTTTTGCCTTGTTATTACTCTTAACTAGGGCAACTAAAACTATGATATATATTTTTTAATGCTAAATAGAAGTATTAAGTAGCTGTTTATGCGTTTAAAAACTTTTGCTGATTTTGCTTAAAATTAATTCTATATTTTAGTGTATGTCGATTTAAATAGTTTTTTTCTCTTACATGGGGACCACACGTTCAAGTTTTGCCTTTCAAGTCCTTTCACTTTGTAATACACTCACGCAGTTAGTTTTTAAATTAAAACTAGATTGCTATCAATTTCACTTAACCATTTCTCTGGCAATTTTATGTTAAATTTGAAATAAATTTTTGTGCTTCCTTTCAAAAATACACAAAAAATGTGTTAAAAAACTTTTATGCTTTTTTATAATTTTTTGGTTAGTTTTTTACAAATATCCTGCAGCAATAAAAACTTCTCATTAAATAATGTAATAAAATATATTTGTTAATAAAAGTAATGAGTAATGATGATGTGCGATGAGCATTTGAAGTTGTTTTCTTGACGATAACATCTTGAAAAATGGAATTGCGTGCGGCTTACATCAATACTATCAATTTAAATGATTTTTGATGAATAATCTTATTTCTGCGCCTGCAGAGTTACGTGAATTTTTTAAAATAATTTCTTATAATTTTTTTCTTGATACATTCATTCTGTTGGTTTTATGATTTTTCTATATTTTATTTTTTTTGTTTTTGGCGCTTTACTTATAAATTTAAAAAATTGTCATTTTACGTAAAAAGAAAATTAAAAAATAATATCTAAAAAGTTTAAAGATAGGTTAAACATCAAGCCGGAAGCGGTTGATAGGGCTGTGAGACAGTTCCCAGTAAATTGAAAAGAAATTTGTAACGTGTAGTTTTTAATATTTCCACTAACAAACCACCCTGTGAAGATATTTCCATTGCTGTTTTACTTTTATGTTATTGGAAGTAACCTTTCTGTAATCGAGACTCAAAAACTTATATCCCGCAATGCCCTGATATTCAAGGAAAATAACACTTTTTGCCAAACCTTGAACTCAATATCATTTCTACACCCATCTTAACCCACCGTGTTGAAAAAAATGTACCACGAAATTTTAACAAGAGGCAGCTTAAGTTTGCGCGATTTCATTTTTTATTTTGTATATGTGACGCGCAAAATAGAAAGGGACCTAAGGGTAAAAACCGGTTTTGTTCAGCAGAGCCATTTTAAAGATTTAAATACGTGTATCTTTGATGTACTTCAATTTCATAAAACGCGCATAGCTCTGGGAGGGAACACTTTTGGGGCATGGGATCGGTCTCATTCGATGCTCAGATGTTGTCCACATCAAAAAAAAGTGAAAATTGATTTTTTTTACCCTTAGGTCCCTTTCTCTATGCGCTGTCACATATGATGCTTTAAAGTCCGAAGTAGGGCGCAAATTTGAGAACACAAATACCTTATTAATCCGCCTTTGTTTCTGAGCTACCTGATTTTATATATAAAATCATATATATATATATAAAAGACTTATCAGTTCTGCAATAATTCATATTTTCTGGGTGTATTTAAAAATAATGTAATTTTTTTAGCATACAATAACATCCACGGAAATAATGTTCATGGACGGTAATATTTTTAACTTACTCTTTATTGATAGACTTTAAGAGCATTTTTTACTATTTGTCGATAATATTTCTTCGCAATAATCATGTAAAATTTGCGGGAATTGTGAACTAATTTGTTTGAAAAATCAATTGTTTCAAGTTAAGATTTTCTGAAAATATCCTTATAACAGGATGAAGAGAAAACTCTTCATCCAAACAAAAAAATATTTATAAAGCCATGCCACTATTAGATCTATCTCGAGAAGAAAGTCCTTAAGCCGGCCATGACCAGAAATCTTTACTCAGCGAAGCTACTATGTGACATACCGAGGCTAGAAAATCCTTATACGTGTCCGAAGGCTAACAAAGTATAAGATATTTACTCTTCAAAATAAAATATAGTCGATGAACTATATTTCGAAATTGCATGCCATCATGCAGAGAACCATGGGGAGAAACAAAAAATTTCCCGGGAATGAAAAACTGTCGGTAATTAAAAGACTAATTATAATTCGAAAAAGCTCAACTTGTTTTATATATCGGATCTTTCAAGTTTGATAAAGAGGTTTTCAAAAATCAAATATTAATGACAATAATGTGTGATATTGTTTTTTCATGCTGGTATATCATAAAATATGTTGTAGTACATGGAATGGCAACAATTCACACTTAATTTAGTGCTATTTTATAACATTTAATATCAAAAACTATTTGATTTAATAGACGTACTAGATTAACACTGACTAAAAGTCAAATCATATAAAAAATTTTTCATTTTGTTTTGTTTTCTGTACCGCATGAATATTTAAGCAGCAATATATAACAAAGAGTTTTCCCTTTTTTGTTTTTTTCAGAGATCCAATATATTCAAGCGTACGGAATGTGAATTTAACGTGAGCCTATGAACCACATATATCTCCCTCCTCTCGTAACACCCTCACATATGAGTAAATAAAACAAAAAGAACAGAAATGAAATAAATAGAGAGCGAAATGAATGTACAGCATAGTATGTAGTATATAAAATGAAGTACAAAACAAATAAATATTTTTATATTTGTCTACATTCAGACACATACATATGTATGTACTTATAAAACAAACTTAAAAAAATATAATTTTAAAATATAGTAAAACATGTGCATACATTAGGCATATAACTTACTAACGTTTTTTTGGAAATATCAAAATGATCTTCGCACGGCCGAAATAGAGCAATAAAATATAAGACAAAAATGGTTTTATTTATTTCGAACGAAAACACGTCTGTACTGGAGAATTTTTTATTTTTGTACTTATTTAACTAAAAACCACAATACTTGCTTAAATGTTCATTATGATCGGATTTATGTCGACATTCTAGGATGTCAGTTAAAAGAATTGCCATTTCGATACCAAAAAGTTCATAATAATAGAGATTTATAGATGAAGATTTTTCGAGAGGTTTTTGTTTCAAAATTATAAAAATTGTTTGCGTTAATAATATATGTCCAACCTGTATACAAATATGTATGCAATTATTTTGCCATAATACGCCGACGTGATGATGCTGTATTTGTGAAATATTAACTTATTTTAAGGTACCATAAATATGCAGGATATGCACGTTCAAAGTAACAAAAACAGTATTATTAATATTACAGAGTTATTTAATAATCAACATTGTTCCCACTTATGTGTATCAAACATTCAGATAAACTTATTGCGCCCGAGTCGTGTAGGAGACTACAACACGAAATAGTCAAAACAAAAATTGAACTGAAAAAAGTGGTTTGGTATGATAATATTGTATGCTCATACTTTTTGTTCTCCAACATACTTTTAACTGACAACATTTTTATTTCCTTTTATTTGCAAAAGAGGAGCACTCCATAAATTTCCGTACGCTCAATATTGTTTCAAATCATAAATCATGGCTGCATTTGCGTATGGACATATATTTTTATACACATGCATTCCCACATTCCAAAAAATACAATTCGTACTGCCAAAAATAAAGCACACATACACATTTGTGAAAAGAAAAGTGCATAAATTTAGAAAACACAGTTGAAGCAAAAAACTCAATGCTGTTTAAATTCTTGGGAGTTTTTTTTGTTTATTTAAATCATTATATTATTGAATGAGAAAAAATTTATGTAATAGTAGCAATCTCGTCAAACACGTCCAAAATAGGTGAGCTTCGTTTAGTTGGACAGCCTGTATATAGCGAGAGTGCATGCGGAAGCCTTGAGGAACATTCTAAGGGCCAGAGAACCATAGAAGTTCAAAATAGTGTTACGAAATTCCGGCTTCAAAGAGCCATCCACAAACTTTTGACTAAGCATAAAAGGATAGTCGGTAGCGCATACCTGAGCCGTGCCAGGTCCTGAAGGAACCTGCTACGTAGATATATAGGCTTGGGTTATTAAGGAACCGGACAACATGTAGTGCCCACCATGAGAAAAACTTAGGTGTTCCGACTTGCATCCGATCTGGCAGTGTATTGCAATTATTCGAGCCAGGAATACAAGCGATTTCGAAAAATGATAAGAATTCTATTGTCACATATGGAGGGCTCAGAGCCGAAGTGAACCAAGTCCCAAAAAGACAATTTTAAGATATTTTGAGTTTCAGTAAGTTAACTGCTTCGAAAAAAATATAAAAGGGGTGCCATTGACTTGGGGTTTTTACAGTTACCTTAGGAACGGAACATTTTTTTTACTTTACTTAGTCTAGTACACAAGTATAGAAAATAGAAATAGAGTTAAACTTTGCGGAGAATTTCGCACCAGTTTTAAAATTTTTCATATTTTATGACTCGCTCTGAGTGAGAACTAAAAGTTTTTCTTACACTGAAAAAGTTAAAAATATAATAGGAAAATAAGCCTCTATGAAGGTAGGTAATGCGAAAAACCGTTATAACAATTAAGAGAGTTATCTTTGGCTTTACCGAATTTTATATACCCTTCACCAAAGTATGGAATAGAATTTTACTGTATGAAGTGAGAACAATTGTTTTAATAAAAATACTTCTTTCTGTTTGTTCCTAAGTGGTCATAAAATCGTATGTAGACTGATTTCGCTGACTTTTATTATCAAAATTTTCAAACAATTTTCAAGAAATCTGAAGGCTGTTAGTTATCTGCACTGGATTCAGTCCAGATGTTTTATCATCGCACATCCGGACATTATTAAATCAACTTCCCTATCTATAAGGTAACCGAATATTTATACTTTAGATTGGGAGTTAATATTGTAGAGATTACAAACGGAATGATATCTCTATTTATCTCCTTTCAATTTTAGGAGAAACGAAATAAATCCAAAAAAACCAAAACGTATATTTAAGGGGCAATTTCACAATTTCTTTGTGTACAAATGATATACATTATTAAAAAAATTAAACAAAAAATAATTGTACATAACTTAGAGAGCTGTTTGATATTGCAATAGCTAAAAAAAAAATTATGGAAATTAGTGGATATTATTTTGCTTCTACATTTCAAAGGCTTAGTCTTATTTGGCTATTCAATAATGAGAATAGAATACGATAGAAAATGATTTCGGATTGCAACCCAAGTAACACACAAATTTGAATAGTGTTCTATTCGAATTGAGTTGCAGAGTGGCCTACAAAGGCAATAACTTATTCCCTCGAATTCAAACTATCCTGACATCTGTGAGTTAAGCAGGTTAACAGTTTGGATGAATGAGAGCACACACTTTCACTTCAGCAATCATTAATCAAGGCCAACGAGAAAAATAGTTTTTTCACAGCCCGTTTTCGAATACGGGTTTTTCCAAAGAAACGGTTACTCGGTTTTTATCAAAACTACCCAGTGAAAGCTTGGTTATCACTTCCTTTAAAAACGATGTACTTTTCAACACCAACATTTACTTATTTACTTGAATAATGTCATAACTCAAAAAACATGATTTGGGTTATTCTCCGTTCTTTATATTGTATCAAAATTGCATAGAATTGTCTCGTTTACTCAGCCCTTCAAAGGAGAATATTTTTCGTTTTTCCATTGAGGTGTCTGTAATTTTAGAACGTTATTTTGAAGAACGAATTATTGCCAGTTATGACGTTGTTTGATGAATTGAGCGAGATTAAACAAACATATATTTTATTCTCTGAGAGGCGCGCTCACTGAACCGTACCGGCAGCAGTTGATACTGGTGTATGCTAGCGGACATCACAGCGCCCTCCTTCGTCGCTATTCTAGCAAAATCGCCGGCGAAGTAAAATAATTAATAAAATGGCTACAAAGCTTAACACATCAGAGGCGCTGCAACACTGATCTAAAAACTAAAACAACGCGCAATATCAAAATTGTAACAAATGAAGCTCTCTCACTTTCACCATCTGTCCTCTCCCACTATCCCTTTCCCAAAGAAGGTAACACATCTAGTGGTTGGTAAGCATACTAATTGCCTGAGTGTTACTTCTCTTAAAAAAAAGTCGACCTTCCGCTTGTCTTATATTATATAAAGGGTTTAAGCCCTCGCGAAACAAAATGGATTTTTTTAAAATTGTTTGCGTGTTCGCAAAAAAAAAGTTCTTAGCGCGTGATAAAATATTTTTGCAGTGAGAAAACACTTTACGTCAAACTAAATAAGAACATGAAAATAAAGAATTAATAGTCGAAGCTGGCATTTAATTTTTACTCTATTTGAAGTTTTAAATGACTTTTCAATATTGTTATCGTTATTTGTAAGCTAAATAGGTAAATACTTGCCTCCAATGACAACTATTTGTGTTTATTTACACTTTAACTTATTACTTTGCTATCAAAGTTTATGCTGGATACATATGCATTTATTTGTTACTGGAAATATTTTTAGTGGGTTTGAAGTTCGAATACAATCAGACTTCATCACAGAATGAATATATATATATGTATATTAGTGTGTCCCATACATTTTTTTCGATTTTTATAGGAAACCCAGCATTTTTTTAAAACTTTTAAACGAATTTAACTCAATTTTTCTCATTAGTCGGCCCATTAGCACGATTTTCTTTGTTACTAAGTCAATTTTTTTAAAGAAAACTCTTCTAGCTTTACTTTTTTGTATGTGTATTATAAGTTTCAATTGTTTTTTGCTCATTTGTGTACTCTTTCCGACATTTTTTTGTAAATTTAGCATAAATTTTAAAAATAATGCTTTGCAACTTTTGAAATTTCTATTGAAGTTAAAAGAAAATAATGATTTAATTTAAAAGGTGGATAAATTCTGAGTCATTTAAATAAATAAATGTTGAATTCTCTCCTACCGTTCCAAAGATATACCCTTTTTGTGAAATTAAAAATGTTGTATCGTGCTTGCCAGTTATTTGTTTTAATGTTAGATATTTAGATACTAGATATTCTTTATGGATAAAGTTTCCCGCTAAACTAACCCGTGAATAGTCTAAAGTTCATAAATTTCTTCATTCGAAGCACTTTCGTGAGTCAATAAAACCTTTTGGTCTTACTATGACAAAAATATTTTTTTCGTAAAGTTTAAGCCAAGAATCTCTTGAATCGCTATACCGATTTTGGTCAGATTTGTAACAAACATCGTAGGTTTTAAGTCTTCAAAAATCAGTAAACATAATAAATTTATTTGACGAAGTCTTTTGAAGTTATTAAATAAAAACTTTTTTTCGAAGTTTTTCCACAACGATAACTCTTGAACGGACTAACCGATTTTCATTTAATTTGCAACGATCAAAGTTGATTTTTTATGTTCAGAGTTAATTCGAACTTCATTGATCGAGCAGCTTAGAATTACTGTTAAAAAAACATATTTTCGAAAATTTTATTTGGAAATTGGCGTGAAATCTGTAACTTCCTTCCTAAGCGCCAAGTTAAAAATTTAAATTTTTTTTTGGGTATCAGAGGTAAGCTGCCTAGAGCTTTTTCTGCTCGCATTGCTGAAGTCTGCACAACAGAAAAAAACCACCCATATTTAATATTTTGAAATAATATCTAGTACCTAAATATCTAACATTAAAACAAATCCGATGCATAACTGGCAAACACATTACAATTTTAATTTCACAAAATGAGTACAAAGCTTAAAAAGGGTATAACTTTGGAACGGTAAGAGAGAATTCAATATTTATTTATTTAAATGACTAAGAATTTATCCAGTTTTTAAATTAAACCATTAATTTCTTTAACTTCAATAGAAATTTCAAAAGTTGCAAAGGATTATTTTTAAAATTTATGCTAAATTTGCCAAAAAAATGTCAGAAAGGGTAAAAAAATGAGCAAAAAAAAAAACAACCGAAACTTTTAATACATTTACAGAGAAGTAAATCTTGAAGAAAATCGTGCTAATGGGCCGAGTAATGAGTAAAATTCAAAAAAAGTCGAGAAAAATCGGTTTTTGGGTTAAATTCAATTTTAATCTTCCGAAAAATCTGAAAAAAATCACATAAATACTTTATCCTATAAACTTTCAAAAAATGCTGTGGCAAAAAAAAATATTTTTTGGGACACACTAATGTATATGTATATGTAGGTACTGTTAAACACTCTCGCTGCTCTGCTTATTTTTTTACTTGAACCAATACTTACATAAATGAATGTGTGTGCCTGTGTATTTTTAGCATTTGTAGTGGTTTCAACTTTAGGAGCCTTTTATACCTTCAATACTGAACCGATTTAAATAATATATAGTCGGGTCACTAAAGCTCAATAGTGCTTACCATTTGGTAAAAGAATTAAGATAATCCGTTGGTAAACAAAGGAGAAAAAGGGATCTAAAAGTTTATCTTTGCCTATTTATATAGATAAGCGAAGATCCCTCTTCTTGGTTTGTCTCTTCTGTTTTTCATATTATCACACCAAATCTCTTGCGTTACCCTGATTAAAAATTGGAAGCTACAATGCAATTTTTTTATGATAAATTTAAAAATTGTTTTCGGTGAAAAACCTGGCAAACAGACACCAAATGTTTTCGAATTATTCCACAAAGTCGGTTAATTTCTTTAACAGCATAAATGCGGAAGCCGGATTCCGTTTTCAGTTTTACGCGGATTAAGGCGCGTCAGACAAACACGAAACCGTTCGCGATGTTTTTACCCATCTCATAACTTTGCTTTGCTAGTTAATTCAAGTAACTTCATGTGTGAACTTTGAAAGCTTTAACATAAAAGCTTCCCGAGATAGGAAGATGTAAGAAGTGTATATTTTAGTACCTTCTCACTGAATCATGTATATTTTAAGGCAATTTCTACTATATCTAGAGAGCGAAAATTTAGTAGGTATGTATTGTTGAGCAAATACTAAGAATAATCTTCGAATGGGCATTTTTCTAGGGGTATTAGAAAGCCCCTTATTTATATGGAACGCTTCCAGTATAGCTAGACAGACACGTCTTAGCAAAAAAAAAATCCAATAATGATAAAAACGGTTTAAAAAGCGTTCACCGGAAATTAAAACAAAAAAATATCCTTAACTGAGACCACAAAACCAAAAAAATTAATATATAAAAAAACTTAGGAAATAATAATATTGATACATGAACAAAACCCAGATCAGGCAAGACATGCTGATGAAGTGTGCAGCATTATAGATATTTCATTTCATTGTGCTAGTAGTCTATTAACTCTGATTTCGTTCCAGCAAACAGAAACAAAAGGGGAATTTGATGAATACATTCTTGTTTACTGAAGGTCTTTTCGATTACCTATCCTAGATAAGAAAATTATAAACAAAAATAAGGTGTGAAAATGTTTTAGAGGTAAGATTTTAAATATACTTATACGTATTTATTATTATATCTTTTTTGTGATCTAATCACTAATCTATATGTACATACAAAGAATTTGGAATATTCCCGAAAATACCGCTTGGCATACATGTTGCCAACAACAAGACTGCTAGACTATTAATACAAATATGCAAAAAACATAAATTTTTAAGAATTGCTCTGAAATAAGCTTTACTTCCGTGTATAAATGGATGCACTTGTGTAGGCTTGTTGGCAATTTGAATGTGATACACAACCGATGCAGGCATGTACTCATGCCATTAATGAATTGCACCTACAAATTCTTTTGTTCGTTTGACTACCCCAACATTAAAAAACAGAAAAAATGAATACCATCATCTGTTGTTAAATTGCTGCTGTTACTGTCGTTGTAGTCATTGCTTAAGTATGGGAAAACTCATAGTTTCGCCATCAGCATTTTAAACATTGACATCAGTACTCGAAAATGGTCAGATCTCTAAGAGTATGTATGGATATGTGCTTATGTACAGTATCATGTTTAATAAGTATATTTTAGGAGCACCAGCTACAAAATTCACCAAGCATTTTCAAAAGTACACATAGCAGCAACAGCACCCCCCAACAATAGTATTGGTGCAATGTATTGACTGCAACGCTCACTAGGCGGTGTTCAAAACAAATATAAACCTAAAAAAAGAACAGAAACGAAAAACATATGAGATATGCAATATTTTGCGTATTTACGTTGTGAAGTGGTCTAGCCAGTTGAATTTGCATTAAGGCAAAAACACTACAAGTGAAGTATATGTTTGTACTCATACATATTTAGCAGTTGCAACACGTAACGTAAATTTTCCGAAGCGCCACACTGAATCTGCAGATAAATCAACACATTTTTTCTTTCTACATTTCCATGTTTTTGTTGCTATTGGCTGTGCTTTTCTTATTATTATTTTTTTTAATTTTATTCATTTTCAAAGTTTAATGAACATGGACAAAGTTATATTTTAAATTTACATTCTAAAACTCCGAACTTGAATTTCCAAAGATAGCTATAAATTTTTAAAATATGTGCATTTGCTTTTGATTGTGTATAAAAACAAACAAAATTATTTGAAATTTGTAGCGAGTCTTGGAAGTTTTTTTTTAATAATTTCAAAATGTTAATAGTACACGTTTTAATTAATTTTAATTAAAAAATTAATATTTATACGTAATTGTTGAACTGTTTAAGGTATATATTGATATGAAAATTTTTGGCTTAAGTTCAAATGTGAGTTTACTCATTTCTTCTTAATTTAGGAAATTATTTTTGGATAAATTCATTAAGAGAGTACTTTTTTATTTGAAACAATTTATTCATCAGACTAGCAGAACGGATCAGTACTGATTTCGAGGTCGCTGCACCATCTCATCAGCGTTCTTTGTTCAATTTTACCACTTTTGACGGTGTATACTAGTGACTAGGAATATCAACTATTTAACCGTATTTATCCAAAATAAATTTCTTAAATTAAGAAGAAATGGGTAAACGGAGATTTGAGCTCAACCCAAAAATTTTCATATCAATATATACCTTCAACAATTACGTATAAATATTAACTGTCTGTTTTTATAAAATGAAAACAAAATTGTGACTGAGACCGCTATTAAGACTTTGGTAGTTAAATTTGAGTCGATAGGCTCAATAAAAAATGTGCATACATCAACGCGTGTTTGACCGGGTCGTTAAACTGAAAACCTCGCAGCCGTGAGCCATAGTGTTGAAGAAGATCCAAATATGTCAATTCCTCGACGTGTTCGCAACAAGTGGTGTTATCCACATAGTGAACTTTGCATAAGAATTTGGCTTTGAAGCCTAACAAGGCTCAACATGTGCAAGAATTGAAACCAACCGACCACTCACATCGCCATAGATTCGCTCAATTCATTGAGGAACAACCCCATGTCAGGGTACGTCAACAAGCGAAATTGCAGGATTTCGGCTTCTGAAAATTCTAAAGCGATTATTGAGAAACCTTTGCATGCTCAACGCGCCACTGTATGGTTCGCCATGTAGTCTGAAGGCGTGGTTGGGCCGTTTTTTGGTTTTACTGATGGTCTGGATATCACTGACATATGGTTTCAACAAGACGGTGCCACGTGTCACACAGCTAATGAAACGATCAATTTATTGGAAACCAAATTCTCGATCGCATAATTTAAAAAAAATCTGCTGTTAATTGGCCAGCCAGATCGTGTGATTTAACACCACTCGATTATTTTTTGTAGGGCTATGTTAAGGAAAGAAGCCAATCGAATCGATTGCAACCTTAAAACTCAAAATCCGTGATGTGATTAACGAAATAGAGCAGCAATTTTGCCAAAAAGGCATTAAAAATCGACATATGTCAGCGTGGTCGTTGTGTACACTTTCCAGATATCATTTTTTATTCATAATTGGTAAACTTTTCTCTTCATAATAGAATAAAAATTTGAATCATCTTCATCTAAATTTTTTGTTTTAAAACAAAGGACTTGTTGAAAAACCCTTTATTACGAAAAACTAACTGATTTGTCCTTCATTGTTGTTTGTTAATTCGTTGTTTAAAATTTACACTCTCTCGCAGGATATCGAACGTTATCGTTCCTGGCGAACTAAATATTTTTGCGTCCTTCAGAAGTTGCAGTTTTTATTTTAATTTTTTTTTTAATTTTGAAATCACCTAGAAGTAAACTGCTTTCATTTAAAAATAACTGAACGTAAAGCAATATTGTGAGTCAAACTCTCTACAATTTGGATTGTTTTAGAAATAACAATCACCTCTTTTACAATACAAATGAGAATTTTTGTATTATCTTATACCATTTTAATATAAAAATAAGAGAAATAAAAACTTTTTTTATATATAAGATCTTTCAACAAGAAGTTTAAGCGGTTGTTTATTTAACTGTAAAGGGGATTGTATGTCATTAATAATGGAAAACAACATCAGCCAAATGGCTACCACGTTTACGCCAATAGGAAAATGTAGTTTTCATGAAATTTTTCACAAGCATTTCGCACATATTGCGGCTGTATGAACTCGATTACTTCACGAATTCCATCTTTGAGATCTTGAATCTATTATGAGCGACTTGCATTGAACTTATCTTTCATGTAGCTCTAAAGAAAAAAGCCTAAAGGTGTTCAATCACAAGATCTTGGTGGCCAATTGTGATCTCCTCGTGGAGAAATCATACTGTCGAAATAGTTTTTACGAAAAAAAAAATGATATCGTTAAATGTGTGGCACATCCTTTTGAAAATAAACGTCGTCCACATCTTCATGCAAAATACGGTGTAATGTCGTTTGTGGAAAGCCCAGTCTCAAAGAGAAAAGGACAAACCTGGGTTTTATTTAACACTATGGATTACAACAACAATATTCTCAGTCTTTCTTTTTTGACATGAACGAGTTCCATTGTTCACATCACTAACTTGTTCCAATTTCAAGCTCAAATTTTTTCACAAGTTTCACAATTGCTGCCCGAGAAGGCTTTTAATGCTGTAGTTTTGTGAACTGTGGCCTCGAAGTTTTTACCATTTCGGTAGCGAATTTTAAATCATTTCAATGAGTTGTTGAAGTATATGTTGCTCCATTTTTATTAATGACGTAATTTTTACTTGTCATCAATCAAGTAGATACAGTTTGGGCCATGACAACTCTTGAAAAGGAGGGTTATTTCAAATCAAACACCTTATTGGAACCTCCTATTATAAAGGCAAAAATATGTATTTTTTTATATGTTTCGGATTTTTTTTAAGCCCCGAAAACCCCAGGATCCCGGGTCGAAACTCCACATCTAAGTTAAAATCCTATGATTATCCAAAACCTGTTGCCCTTGTCATTTCTTCTATGTACACTTCTACTGACTTCAAAGAAGCGACTCATAATTACACACGCTAAACACACTGAGAATTAATTATACAAAATTATTTTAAATAGTGTTATTATTTGATATTGGTTTTTAATTTGGTTTATTTGTATGTATTTAGTATTTAAATTTTAAAACTTTTGAAACATAAACCTTTATTTATGAAAATATATAACATAAATTACTGCAGCTAATCAAACATTTACTAGGCCAATAATAGTTATTATTAGCCATATTAAAAATATGATGAAAAATATAAAAAAAATATAATGCCATTAATTCTCTAACTGCATAGAAATCATGCAGAGAGGATGATGATAATAATATGATTATTTCTAAAATCTAAAATACAACTACAATCCCACATCACCACTATTTTTAATGTTAATGCAACTTCAAAAGTGCTGCGTTCACTATGTGGTAAATACTCCGTGATGTGCAGAGGATAGACTCCATCAGATGGTCTAAAATAAAAGCAAAAATACCGTTTGCGCGACTACACAACTAACTCCACAAGAAATCGAAGAAATCTTAAGTGTGAAGAGAAAGAAAAAAAAACACACAAAACTAAAAATTTGAAGGAAAAATCTTTGCTGCAAATCCAAAAGCAAGCAGCATCAAATAAAACTATAGGCTTCAAGTGAAATATCGAAAAACATAAATCAAACATTTATAGGACTCTTTGCTGAAACTATTGCATTTTGGTGCATGTTTGAGTGCTGATATTCGTATGTTTTATTTAAAAGGTATCAGTAGTTCAAGTAAATCCATTGCTCAGATATTCTTTTTAGTTTTTTTCGTGGCATGCGAAACATCTAACTTTAAGTCTTTATAGCATCGCTTTATCACACAGATGTATAAGACAAAAGGTTTTTTGAAAAAGAGAAATAGAGGCCAAATAATACAGACAGGATAAAAATTCAATCTTTTTTTATGCAACTATATGAATCCATAATGATGCATGATAGAATTGGTTAATGTTCAATTGCAGAAGTGAAAATCATTGCACAGCGGCGTACTGCACAAATTCTAGATATGATTGATGGCTCAATACAAAGATGATTATTGGACGGCAAAAACATTTTAGAATCTTTAGAAAGTAAGAAAAAATATTGCTTTAATGTGATTATTTTTCGAATTATTTTTTCTATTGTTAAAAGTGCATATTTTTAAATATTTAAATTAACTTGAAAAAATAATTACACCTATACCTCAAAGGCCAAGCTGGATTCCAAAAAAATCCAAACTTATCGAAAACGAATAAAAACAGTTGAATTTAAATAAAACAATTATCTATACAAACGACTATTTTTAAAATGAAAGGGGTAGATTTATTGATATTAAAATTTCATTTTTAAATACTCCTTTTTTTCCTTAAAGCATGGTACACTGTTCATAATTTCGTGCGAACTGCTGTCAAAAGTCCATATAAAAAATTCGTGCAAAATACATAATTGCCGAATAATATGGCTTAAGTTGTACTCTATTCATCTAGTGAAAACATTCGAAACAGGGATGGCGAAATAAATACTATTGTACTTTTTTGGTGCTATTCAAACTCGAAAAGAACAAAGGTACACCAATGGCTTATTTAGTACAATTCAGAAATCTCTCCAGTTTTAGTAATTTTATATGGCGAGAGTACACATTAAGTGCTATGCATCGTGTGGCAGCCACAATAAAAAAGTATAGCCATGAAAACAACACTGGAAATTGGCGTTTTTATGAAAAACGCAGATTGTCCCACAGAACAGTCGGCGAAAACGTTGGAAATTAATTAAGTTGGCTATGTTTATAGCGTAGTATAATTTGCCATTCCAACCAACTAAAAATAACATTCTTAAGAAAGGTATTTCAGATTCTGAAACTGTTAAGGAAACGAATAAAAAAATTGTAACAGAAGTTACCGGGCGTGAAAATGTTGCCGACTTTAAAAGCTTTTGTAAAGATAATTATTATTCAATAATATTAGATGAAAGCACCGATTACAGTGTATCCAAAAATTTAACAATAATCATAAGAACTTTGTTTTAAGAACAAATGCTGTGACACGGTTTTTAGCTTTGATTAAATTAGAAGCAAATTATCTATCATTGAATGATGTTTACTATGGAACTGATTAAGAGCTGTGTATAGGAACCAATGAAATTCAAAATTATGTGAGAATTCAGTTTAAGACAGTTGTCCAAAATTTTTATTTTAAATTTGACGAAGTTTTTAGAACAAAATTCGCCTTCGAAGATGAAACATTAAAATGGTTCGCTAAATTTCGCCCAGAAAATCAGTAGAAAACCATAGAATAGTACCACTATTAGTAACAATGTTCCTAAACGAATATTTTAATTTTTATATCATAATTTTAAATTAATGTTTTTTGCTGATGTTGAAATATAAAACTTTTTTGAATATTAGCGATTTCTGGGCAACATTTTTTTTAATAGAAAATGAGACAAATGTGTTCATGTTTCCAGAAATTTTAAAATTGTAAGAGGAATATTATCAATTTCACATTCATATACAAATGTGAAGAAAATATTTTCTTACCAAAACAAAATTAAAACCAAAGAGAAAAACAGACTACAAACTGCAAGTCTATGCGGCTTCATCAAAACAAAGGATTTACTGAATTCACAAAATTGCAATTGTTTTATGATATAAATATATTAAGTAAGTTGTTATTAAAATTGTAATTGTGATCTCGATATTGATTTAAAAGCTTCTTGATTTTCTTTATACGTTAATAGTTTATACATATTCAATACTGATCTGCTTTTTGTTATATTATAGTACAAATTAAATTTAATTTGCCTTTTTCGCAATATTCTTAATAAATCTACATAAAAATAATATAAATTTAAGAAATGTGTTCTAGAATAATCAATTTCCAAAAAGTACAATTTTACAAGCTATTTAGTATTTTAAAATTCCTGATGCTATCCCTGATTCGAAATGTTTCTGGCAGCATTTTTTTTTCAATCACAAAATATTTTCGTCGACATATTTTCCAACTGCGAAATAATGTAAGCATCACTTGTATTGTAAGGAATTGTAGACAGTTGATCAGATTTTACTAAGAATTGTGGTCATAATTTTAAGTTTGTTGCATACCAATGATTAAAATAACGAAAAACGGAAGGTATGGTAGTTTTGTAGAGCGTTTGTCTTCAACGTGCTCCTCCGCAGCAGCTGCGATTTGCATTAATTGATATTTTGCAGTATTATTATTTTGTTCTCCATTTGTTCTCATTTTTTTAATAAACACATTTTCATACGAAAAACAATTTTGCTCACTTTAAGGCAATAAAACCGATAAATTTGATCTAAATCGTGGCTAGTTGTCAAAATTTTCAAACGAAATAATCAATGTTGTTCAACATTTTTCGCAAATTTGAACAGAGTACGGAACTTTACTCGGGAACTGAAACAAAAGAGCTTGCAGCAAATTTTTTCTAAAATATTTAATGCTATACTGAAAACGATGCAGATCATGACTCGCTAAGAGGACAAGCTTCCAATGCATACGCAATTATTCTTCTTACAGAATTAACCGAAACTGTTTTTCATTACCTTCATACTCTTTATTATCCTAGAATACCATAAGAATGATTGAGTGAGAAGGGTTATCCAAAGTCAATTTGTCTTAAACCCAAATAGAACCATTGGTTGTACCCCAAACATTTCTCTGAAAGATAATTTTAGAAGATATCTATTAAACTGGCTGATGCAAAAGAAAACCATCTCACTTTATTATGTACATAGTTAAACTTTTTATAATTATTACCTTTTTATTTTCTAATAATGCTTCTGTTGTTCTTATATGCTTTTTTAGAGCTTTTGACTCCCTCTAATAATTATAAAATAAAGTATTTTTTTTTCAACCAATATAAACCACAATTGTTATTGTGGACAAATATAAATAAGAATTACAAATTAATACTTTGAACAATATTTACAGCATATAAAAATATATATTATTTGCTCATCCTAAATCAATAAGTTGATGCAAAGTGGCGTAAAATAAAAAAATTTAATAAATACACAATTTCTAAGCTTGTTAGACAGTCTGTATCGTGGTTTTTAATCCAAAGTGATTATTATTTTGGCTAAAGTTCGTAACATTTTTAGTCAGAAAAAAATATACATGAGACAATATTCCAAAGGAACAAGGGAACATTTTTAACTTCAATTAATTTCAACTTACATGGCAGAACAGAAACAACATTTCTATGTATCGCCACTGCTAAGGTGGCTCGGTTAAATATGATTTCAAATTTTATTTACACAAATTTAAATCCGACAATGAATATGAGACATCGGTTTTATCTCATGTAGCATTTTTATTTATAATATTTTATTTTTACTTAAGACACACTTTTTTGGTTTGATTAATACATAAGTACTATTGCCTTTTGTTTTTTGTCAACTAGTTGAGTTTTTGACTTATTTTATAAACTTTAACTAGGTATGTGACAAAAAGTAAAGCAAAAAATTCCAAGGCTCCAGGCATCAGCTAATGTGTCGTAGGCTTTTTAATCATTACAGTTGGACTTTAGTAAAACGCTAGTGTACAATATTTCAGAACTTATTATTTCGTAAGTTTTGTGCACTGTTGTCAGGAACAGGAGGAAAAAGTAGCTAAATTGGCATTTCAAAAAGGCCAGATAAAGATAACTCGTCCAAAAAATGCAAAAAAAAGTCAAAGAAAAAATTATTTAAAATTAGCGTTTTATTTATTATTAAAAAAACTATTATTTATATAATTAAATTATTATATTCATATAATAAAGAGCTACATGTTTTTCTATACATACAAATCAACATAAAAATTAAGTTTTACTTATTTCAATTCAGTATTGGATCAAAAATAAAACAGAATATTTGTATGTAGGCAACACATAATAATTATTGTATCGTTATTTAAATATATTCATGTAGAATATTTATATAGTCTTAAAAAAAATAAATAAATATACAGATAAATAAATATACTTTTATGTATTTATAACTCGTTAATTCAAAGCCATTAATCGGCCATCATATATGGCTATAAATGGAACTCAAAGCCTTACAACAATAACTCTCTATAAAAACATATTTAAAAATGTTTTACCAATTTATGGCAATTGCAAAATGCACCTATTAAAATACGTTTTCAAGTGTATAAATTATAAAAGCACACAATATTTTTTCGAGAAATCGACTGGCAATTAACACAAGAAACAATAACAATTTAGCCCACATATTTGAAAATATGACGAGAATTACAACATTTGCGGAAAATTTAAATAATTATTTATTACAACAAATGCAACTATATCTTACAAAAATTCCACTTTTATATTCAAATCGTAAATATATGTATATAATTTTTCCTCTTTCTAAACTTGTTTAATCAAAATTTCTAGATGAACATAAATTTGCAGAATTTATGTTTGTTCCAACTTTCTTCAAAAATTCCCATAAAACCCTGAAGAATCAATTGTGATCATTAATATTATATAAATATTAAGCATTTTAATTCAGCGATTTACTTATTTTATTTTAATTATTTTTATGGTACTAAAAAGTCTTTCAACTTCAGCATTAATGAAAATTAATACTAAATAGCTAGATATTAGATTCACTAATAAAGAAATGGATTTTCTTGCAGTATATTCTTAAATTGTAGCAACTCCCACCAAAACTTAACTGTTGGATCAACATTTATCTGGTTACAACTTAAAAGCTTTCACCTTTGACTTCCAATCAATGTAATTTTACCTTCAGCTTACTTACGTTTGTACGATGGATTCATTTTTTGTTGTTTGAATATTAATTTATGGGTTTGGCAGAATATAAAAATTTTAATAAAACCTAGCCTCCAAAATACTAAACTGGCATCACCAGTTTTGTGGTTTAATCCCTAATAATAAAATGAATGATTTATTTTATTTTCCATCTTTTCGAAAATAGTTCTAGCATTGAATTACATTATATAATATTCTTATTTAATTAAATTAAAATTTAATTATTACACCGAAATACTAGAGAGTTCCTCAACAAATGATCCACCACGCTGTCTCTGTACTGCCCACTCCGCAAGGAATGATATCTCGACTATATGTCCAGACCTGACGGAAACATCAGCGCACAATTACTTCTCTATATTATTCGAAAATTCTGGAACTCTGGCTACCTGTCCGCCGACCTTAAAAAAGGAGTCATTGTTAAAGTGTCTAAGGAAGGGGATCTCACCAAATCCCAGAAGTGGAGGAGGATAATGTTGCTTACTCGTATCATGCTCTGTCAGATAATTGCAAGTATTATAAACTGAAGTTTAGCCACAGCGTTGTGTGGCGAGTTGTGACAAGAGCAAGCAGCACACAAATAGCCTGAGAATAACCATCGAGCAATCCGTGGAATGGCGCTAGCGTTCATTGACGTCGAGAAAGCTTTCTCTCATATACAGCAGTATAGGCGGCGTTGCTCATAAAACTCAGAACTCATAAAAAGTCTTCACTATGAGGCCAAATGCAGAGAATATGATTGTTGATATAATTGAAATCAGGCAAGGCGATAGACAGGGCTGTGTATTATCACCTCTATTATTTAATATCGTTAGTTCCGTAATTATCGCATATGAAACAAATACCAACGGGACAGCAGTGATATTATTTGCATGACCTAGATGACACAGACGATATTTGCCTTCTTGTTCACAGATACTCTGAAATGCTAGACGTACTCTGTACGATAGAGAAAATGTCCGCAAGAATGGGACTAAAAATTAACCTCAAAAAGACCAAAACTTTGCGCATAAATGCATCAACTATTCAGCCATTCCTTTTACGGCACCGACCTGTAGAAGATGTAACTTCTTTGGATATTTGGTTTTGTTATTTTTGTCATCTCAGAATATGAAAACCAGATTTCTAAATCCTGCATGGCGGTTCACCCAGCAGTCTTTTATCTTTAATCCAACGTGAAGTATATGTTGATGTATGGCAGTGAACCTTGCGATCAGTAGCATCCAGATGTCTCCATAGAATCCAGCTTATATTCTGGCCTGAAATATACGTAGGATAGGAATACCACCCATCAAATACTCATCCAGTTGGAGATACGTAGACGTAAGTGGCGCTGAAGTGGTCATACGCTTAGAAACCCACCCCACCACATTAGCAGAATGGCCATCGACAGAGATTAACGACGTATTAGAAGGCGTGCTTGATACCGAAATAACAATTTGAGGACGCAGCTGGAAAGAAACAAAACATATTGCAAATGAAAGAGATGATATAGAAACTACAGGATATATATTTAATATTTAAGCAACAAAAAATAATAACATCGAGTTGGCAACTGCAATTATGATTAAGTGACATAGGACGAAAATAAATTCTCTATTTTGTTTAATGTAGTATTTTCGTTTTGACTCCGTCATTCGATATATAAAAGTTTGCATAATTTTCTCAGTTCAAAAGTTTTTCGATGCGCGTTCTCAAAATTTCGAGCGTAATTGCTCCTAATATTGCTCACAGCACCAAAGGCAAAAAAGCCTCAAGTTACAATATTGTCGGTTGTCGAATAGTTCGAATAATTGAAGTTTGTTTGTTTGTTTTTGCTTTTGTTTTTCATACAAATTACAAAAATTTTGAAGGGAAAAGGCAATGCCTGAATTTCCAAAAGTAGCAATTGGTGTATTTTCAGTAAAAAAAATTGCGGCTTTCAATGTAAAATGCCTTAAATATTAATTTTGTTTATTATGTGTAAAACTTTGGCAAAGTGATTAAGAGTAGTGCTTCAGTAAATGTTTCCATGCTCAAAAAATATATAAAACGTGGCAAAATCCCCAGAGAAGCTATTGAATACTGCAGCGATTAAGTAAAAGGCAGTGGAGAGCAAGAAATAAAATTGGAAAAATCTGAAATCGGATTTTCACTTATTTCTAAGGTAAATTTATCATATAATCCTTTTATAATAATAATATTATTTATAGTAATAATAAAATGTATTACATCATATAAAATCATTAAAGTTCTATTTAAAAGCATAAAAAATCAGGATGCTTAAAAAAATGGATGAGCTGCCGTTAACCGTTGTGAATAAAAAAATTAAATGAAATCTTCTGTAAAACAAATTATTTTAAAAATAAAAAAATTATTAACAGTTTTTCCTTTTTGTAAATAAAAAAATATTCATATCAATAATTGTTTATCATTCAATGGACTAAAACGGCAGTAATTATGTCTGTCAATGTGCAAAAGCAATACATTTTATATATAACTGCTTTATGATTTATAGTTAAACTATTTTACCAATTTGGTATATCTGACAAACTTGAAATATTTTTTATCTTTACGAAATATTGTTTTTAATGAAGGATTTTGCAATTGATATTTAAAAAACTATAACAGAAAGAAGTTACAAAATACAAAAAATATTTATATTTTATTGACAAAATTTACATATCAGAATATATTCGACTGATTGATTTTTGAAAACACCCGGACTATTCGACATTCGAAATATCAGCAATAAAAGTAATATGGCAATAATAAAAATAAAAAAACTTGCATAAGATCCGGTTGAAACCCCGATCACTCTAATTATATTATAATATTATGAAACTATTCCGTAGGTCCAATTTGGTAGAAAAGTATTTTCTCTGAGATGTTCGTAAAGTTTTATAATATTCATTGATTTATACGTAGAAAATTCGCCATCTATTTTTCTTTTGATAAGCCACACTTTAGCAAGCATTTTAAATAAGTTGTCACGGTTGGCTGGATAATTTTAAAATGACCTTCGTGTATTTATTGAAAAAAAATTATATTTCTATAACAGAACCAATTATTAAAACGGAATAAATAAATAAATGACCAACATAAAAGTATTGTTTATAAACAAGAAAAGCAACAGCAGACTAAGCTAAAACACAAATTATAACATGTAATGTTAACAGTCATGTTACAAAACACTTTTCTACACGCGTTCATAGCGGCGTATAAACTCTAGAATTAAATGCAACCCAGTAAACATTATTAATATAATAGAAAACAAAATTTACTATTAAAAGTGCTTGTAAAATAATGCTTGAATATTTCAAAAGAAATTGAAGGTTAAATTTTGGAAATTGAATTATATGTTATGTTTATACGAATCCAAAAATAATTGCATAAATTAGTTCCGATTGTTTTTTTATTTGACACCAATAGAAGTATTTGTTGAAAAATTTAATCCTTAGAAATTTTACAGGACCAAAATTTTAATTGTTTGTTATAAAGTTTTTAATACTGGGAAATTGTAAGTGAGATGATGGAGGAAGTAAAAATATACATATACACGAATTCATTGTTCATAAATATATGCATACGAGTGTCATGCATGTCACATGCAAAAGCAACAAGCATGAGAACACGAACAATTACAACTACAACAGCAACGCTGGAAACAAAATCGCTTATTTCCTGTGGGTTTTCATTGAATATTTTGTAAAGCTACTGGAATTTATGAAAAAAAGAAAACAAACCTTTACAAACTATATAAAACAAACAAATGCATATGCAGATAAATATAGCACAATTTCGCACAAATGCAAATAATGCTAAAACCATCAAACTACAAACAATAATGTATTGCTGCTAATATATTATTTGAAAGAAGGAGCTTAGTGGTCTTCAAACTTAATGCAAACATAAGATTTGTATTTCTATATGCACGATGCAAAAATATATATATACATACCTTTAAAAAATATCAAGAAATCTTTATTGAAGCAAAATATATATGCACACAAAAATTAGGCAACAAAAGTAATAAAAAAAAATTCTAATAGTAATTATAATAATAATAAAAACATGCAAATGGCTGCTATTTTCACATCAATTTTGAGATCATAGTGCAAAAGTGCTTTATTTTAAAATCTCGTTCTATGAGTGCACAAATTGTTGGAATATCGATTTCTTTGCTGCAAAATAACCAAACCTATTTCAATAATTTTCACTAAAAACATCTTGTGTCCTAAAAATTTGTTTAAAATGGAGGTACATACCTGTTATCCCCTGTTTACCCATTTTAATTTCATAGTGCTCAATTGTAAACATTTGAAAAATCCTTTACATCTTTTTTAGATTAAATAAATAAATGAACACTAGAAAAATGTCTGCTCTTTATCGCTCATGAATGTGTAAGCAAAATGTTCTATAGTTTCGCAAACATTTACGGAACGCACATAGTGGTAAAGACATAAAGATGCGTCTAAGTTTTAAGTTTGGTACATAGCTTTCGCCTTCACGCATCCGTTTTTTTAACACCGTGTGAGGAAATACGGTCACATCCGCGCCCATGTGGGCTTTTAAAAGCACCTCCGTGATAAGCAAAGTACACACAGCTGGCTGTTCTTGTACATTATCTTACCATTATGTACAACAACTTGCTAAGCTGTTCGGGCTTCCGCCAGCCAAGAAAAAACTAGCCAGTCAAAAGGTTACCCATCGATTATACAGGTTAGCACGAAGTCAATCACTGAGCTTAGGCGAGCATCAACCGTTAACCCCAAAGGGGTCAGAACGAAGTCCACCGACAGATAGTGCACTGGAAGAACATGTGACGAGCATATACTTTTAAACCTGTATAGAAAATCATTTAGGCGGCTTCTAGATCCCGCGGTACCAACTGTTAGGTAACCGGTCCGTCCTCGAAATTCCTTCGCTAAGGATCACCTCTGGCTAGCCAGAGCATTGCCAAAGAGAATTTCTTTCTGCAGCTTAGAACCGGTAAGAATTGCAGGTGCTGCTTCACCTATAACCTGGCTAACATATATCTTAAGATCTTTTTCCTTAAGTTCAATGCATGAGTACGCCCATTCCCTGGATAACAGAGCGGGGTCTCCAACACGCTTCTAGGTATGTGATCAAAGGTTATGCCAGAAGATCTTAAGTATCATACGCTCTCTGACCATTAATCCGCGATGTCAGAAACCCTGAATATCACGATTAATAAATTTACTATGTATTTAACAATGCTAAAAACATACATGTTGTAAACACTTTCGTCACAAGATCAGCCTTGGACTAACATGAAAAATAATATGTATTCATTTTATGTACGTATCATATTTTTGACATAAGTATACGTACGAAAGAAACCAACGGTTTTGGGACATTAAAAAAATATAAGCAAAAATCAACACACGATTCAAATATAAAAATTAACTTTATCCCCGCTTAGATCGTAATCAAAGAGCAGTGCATGATATAGATTACACATACTTACATTGCAAACTAAGTACGTAGATTCCCCTCTAACTGACGTCGTTGATCATTGTCTAAGTACTTCGTATAACTTACCGCTGGGATAACGAACGATCATCTGTGCTATTTTTCATGACTGAGATTTGTAAAATTTTTGCTTTTGATCACACATGAATGCCCAATGCAAAATATTTTTTTATTCCCTTAAACATATGCAGCTATTTTGATGTGTATATACACATTAGACTTGTGTCGAACTCGCTCATTTGGTTATGTTAGATGATGCAACGCACAGAGGAGTATTTGGTCCGAAAAGATGGCCAAAATTATCAAAAGTGTTTTTTGAATTAAAAGATAGAGTTTTTTGATAGTTTTATGTTCAATTTTATATAAAAAATCTAGTGGCAGATTCTTGGTTTGTTTTTAAAACATGTTGACTTGAGCAAAGCATGTTGTTTTATACTTAATTGACCATACATTTTCCATACTACCTTAATGCACTTGATTTATTTTAAGTAATTTCTAAAATAATTTTTTTCGAACTTGTTGTACCAATGCAACCTTGTGTTGCTTTTAAAATTACAAGCTACATCTCTGGGACATCCATCAATAGTGGGTGACAACATTTACAAAATGGCATTAATGTATTTAATATACAATATGTATTTAATTAATATTATGAAACAAAACTTCTAGGCACGCCTTATAAAAAATCTTTAATTTGAATACAAAAATTCGAACACCAATTTACTTACAAGGCGGTAGAAGCACTTCAAAGAAATTGACTTAAATATTGTTGATTGAGATTTTAATAAATGTTTTACTGTGTTAAAAAGTCCGCACAGGTTGCAATTCTTGCACATAATCTTACCATTATGCACAACTGCTTGCTAAGCAGTTCGAGCTATCCAATCTCTGTTGCTGGAGGGAAATTTTTGTAGAGTTTCCGCCAGACAAGAAGAACGCGTCAGAACATTAGCTACACAACCAGTGTAACCATGACTGAATTTTGCCCTTCCCTCTGACTTCCACTCTACTCTCCCTTCCCAGCTCTGTTGTTTTGGCAACAGCACCTAGTATCTTATGTGGTGTCCCGAAGTCTGACAACCACTACCCCTGTCAAGCATCAGGACTTTAACCACCGATACTCCCAGCGTAAATTTTTGGTTTAACCACAGCCACTACGTGCGCTCTCGAAAGAGACCTCACCAATATCCGGTCGCAGTAGTCATCCCCAATACAGGTAAGCACGAAGGCCATCGCAGAGCTTCGTTCCAGTCCATACACGCCAGTGGCGAGCATCAACCATTAAACCCCAAAGGGGTCAGAACGAAGTCCACGCACAGACGGTGCACTGTAAGAAGATGCGACGAGCATCACCTTTTAAACCTGTACGGAGAACCATCTGAGGGGTTACCAGATCCCGTAGTACCAGAGGTTAGGTAACCGGTCCCTCCTCGAAATTCCTTCTTTAAGGACGATCACTACTGATGCAGTGCCTTTCCTATGAGAATTCCTTTCTGTGACTTAGAACCGGCAAGAGTTTTAGGTGTCACACACCTATATCCCAGCTTATAGTTCTTAAGATCTATTTCCTTAACTTCAGCATATGAGTACGCTCATTCCCATGATTTCAATACCAGAGCTAGGGTAGTGCACAATATGATTGCAGGCATGTGATCAAAGGTACTGCCAGGAAAGATCAACATACCTATTCGCAGACTAACATAAGCAAGCTTGCTCTCTTTTTATACTGCAGGGTAGAGCCCAAAAGATCGGAGGTCTGCAAAATTTCTCTACCCTGTACCATGCACCAAATATTACCAAGGTGTTTGCCATCACCAAGATCCATTCAAAGCCCAATGGATAGCCCTGTCCTTTTGCCATCCGTGAATATGTTACCAGCTGATACCACGAGGAGGTAAGACATAGACACATGTCGTGTAACTGAACAGCAAGCGGATGGTTACCACACCCGCCTCTGCCAGCCCAACCGACTTACCAGCCATGAAGCCTTACAGAAAGAAAATTAATAAGAATGAAAATAATTATAGAATTAAAATTATATTCTTAGCTGGGTTCTTAAATACACGCAGCGAAATAGCGCGGTATTAATATTTATTTTCTGCGCTATTTCATTTTCCACTTAATTTGGTAAACGCTGACTATAATTTTATCTGCGCATAATAAGCATCTGTTATATGTGTGTGTACTTCAGAAAATCTTAATGATATTGTTAAGAAGCGGAAATTGTAAACTAGTAATTCGTGAATTGCTTTTTTAGTGTGGACATAAATTAACGTAAAACCAAATATTTCATTTTTGATTCGACACATCTAAGTCCTGATAATTTTTTGTTGTTCAGTTTTGCTAAATTAAAATTATTTTGAATTTTTCAAACTTTTTAACCGAATTCTAAAATAAAAAATATACATTTGTAACTTTTCGCTATCACAATTGGAAGTTAGTGAATTCTTAGGAATTTATTTATTATCTTAAGAGATCTAAGTGAGGCCAATATATTAGGATTAACACTAATTTGGTTGCGATCGGTAAGATACGAGAGGTTTACATAATTACATGCACATATGCACATATACGAGTAAATACACAAAAAATAAACATACATCATTGTAAAAAAAGCCAGATAATATTCACATGTCCTCAAAACGTCGAAATTTATGGACCAGCTTCGCTATGTAATCAGCCCGTGGATTATCTAATAAGTGTGATTTTGATATAAAAAGAGGTAAGCAGGATCCTTCTATGAAGCAGATTTCATCGATGCAGTCTAATGCATATGCAATTACTATTATCATAATTAAGAGCATGTTTTTTAAACCATTCATAAAGGTTAGTTTTCAAGAATTTCCCTGTCCCCCAACTATATGCATATAATCCAACAGCAGTCATATTCGGTATGTATTAGGGGTTTGAATAATTCGAACAATTTTTTTCATTTTTGTTCGAACGAACAAACATTTTACAATTTCGAATAAAGAATTATTCGAATAATTTTTTTCAAATAATCTAACATTCGAACAATTAATGAACGACGTATAAAATCATTAAATACTTTAATATTATTCCTAAGCTCTGGGAATTTCCTATCCAATACTAGCTTTTTATAATATGCCACTAGAACCTAAACAAAGTAGTACGCAAATCTTATGTTTTCAGGATTATTTTGTGTTAAAACGATGTATTACGAATGACCTCAACTACGCTGAAGAATTAGATGACGTTTCTGAGGTAACTAATAACGTTTTATTAAAGTAAGAAATTGTACTAACGCAAAAATCGTCAACAGATTTGATTATGCTCTGAGCTATTTAGAAAAATCAAAGCAAATAATAAACTTGCTATGCTCTTTAATGCTGTTTTAACCGTAAATATTTTATTCTTTGTTTGTTCGAAGTATCCGAACAAAATTTTAAATAAGCGAATATTCGAACATAGAAGAAAATATCATGATATTTTATTCGAACAAATAAAAAACACGAATTATTGACACCCTAGTATTTATTAAATATTCCGGTGTCAGGACAGCTTATAGTCCATTTAAATATTTATCTTAAGCTTTGCGGAGGTCAGCTTTCTAAATGTGATATTATAGCTGTGTCCAATAGAAGAGGAAACCCCAAAGGGCAGATCATGATTTCATAGCCTACAAACGAGGCTATTAACCGACTAATGGATATTCAGGCTTGAGCTGTTTTTATTGTTACCTTCTTTATATATAATACAAATATAATTATAGAGAATTTCAAACAAATTTGGTTGCTAAAAACTAGTCTATATATGTACATGCACTTCGTTGGTGCTTATGCCAAATGATCAAGGCCAATTCAGGACAGGTAATTGCAACAGCACAGGTGATTCTGCTATTCTCTGTGTGTTTTTCCATTCCGTTCCGTTAAAATTTCTTTACATTTTGTAATAAACAAAAGTTTGAATGTAGAAACTTTTCAAGTGGGTTTAAAAAAATTAATTTTGCAGCTGCAAAAAGTATGCACAAAGTCGAATTTGTCTTGCAATTTACACCATTTTCTATCGGAGCTTAAATCTATATTAGATTTTAAATAATTGTATGTAATAAAAGATTATTGTTGTGTATTTACGAACATTATTTATTTACAATAGTATTAATTTATTAATTTCAAAAGCAGTTGAAATAAAACCTGAACTGAAGTTTACCTCCAGATGTATATCAAGTATTGGAATTTTAGTATTTTGAGTGCTTATTGAGAAAGCACTGAACCAAATGAAAAACTTCTGGTCATATTGTATTACAAGCCCAAAAATAAAATGAGTGATTTTAAATAATAATTTGCTACTAACTAGAGTTTTTTCAATCTAAAGATTTCCCGCATTCCCGGGAGTTTTCATACGGGATCACAGGAAATAATAAAAAAAATTGACAACTTAACGTTTAGAAAATAACTGCTTCTATTTTCGTAAGTGTACCAAATAGTAAGAAAAATAGTTGACAATTTTACGTTTAGAAAATAGCTGCTTTTACCAGTGTTTAAAAAACTGCAAAATCTTTCATTTCATTTGATTTGACTTGTGGTCATGCGGTATATTAGTGTGGCCATAAAATGCACTTGTGAGGCAGATTTTTTGAGATTTGTCAAACTGCATTTGTCTGACTTGCATTTAATTATAAAAATTTCCATAAAATGATAGATTTCATGCGATCAAAAATGCATTTTTTAAGAAATTAAGTTGCAACATTAAATTAAAACTATTTATTTTATAAATCTGCAACTATTTAGGCGCAAAAAATCAATAAAATCTAAAATTACTTGAGTCAAAAATATACATGTATATGTTTGCATCTTTTTTATGTGATAGTGTGGCAAATTCAATGCGATTTTTAAAAGTGGGACAAAATTTTGTCAGATTTTCCAGTGAATGAATCGTATGGCTGTGTATTATAGTGTATCAGGGGCTTAAGTGTTTCCAACTTTCTAATACAGTTTTTGGTAATGCCAAGCAAAATTAATTTTTATTATTAATACTGGTAAATGCGCATTGAACTTGACGTAATTCATAAAACCGTAAAAAATTCTTCTAGTTCATAAAGCTCAACTGCGCAACTTTTAGTGTCCCAATCAATGTCTTCACTTTCGCTAACATCAACAAAATTAACGTTTCCATATTGAAATCAAAAAAATCAATCATTTACCCAGATATTGTATTAGAGGCACCATTATTGTCGTCACCAAAACCAATTGAATTGCATTCAACCGCTCTCGTTGAATTTTCTTCACTAAACTTAAGTTTTAAGGGTAGTTCTTTAACTGATAAAGTTGTTTTTTTGCCTATATATTGATATACAGTGGTATTACCGAATTCAATTAAATATCATAGAAATCATCGGTCTGTTCAAGGGATTCAATGTTTTTTACAGGCCGTTCATGCGCTGGCTGCCATAGCTACCAAATATACCCATAGTATCCTTTTCCGTTTGTTTTAATATTTCCAAACTTTTTTGCAGTAAAAGTAGTTCATATATTTCATAATATTTCAATATCGATCCCTTAAGCAGTGCCTTATCAGCTGTATGTTTATAAAGATTATCATTATTAAAAAAACAAATGATTTCAAAAAGTAATTTACAACACAAATCAAAATATAATAGCATAGAAAAAACAATTTAATTTTCTCTAATTTCTGAGAGCTGTCAAGATCCACAACAGGTAGTCTCATCCGAATTCGACTGGAAAATTAGAACAGATGTGTCAAAAACGGTTGAAAATTTATGAGAAAATGAAAAAATAATAAAATACTCGTATGTATGCCTTGGGAATATGTGGATATAAATAAAAATGGACTAGACAGAGTAAGTATTTCGCATTACTAACCGTATCTGCAAAGGCACAAGTAGTGCGGAATGTGTTCACAATAAATCACGTCAGTTTGTTAGACACGCAGGTGGCAGAACCAGCAGTTGCAGCTCCAACCATATCAGTGTCAAATACTTCGATTGCCGTTATTAATGTAGCAACGCTAGCCACTTCTTTACCGAATGCTAATGTTACGGCCACAGAAATGATGGGTGTTGGTGTAGGCGTACCTGCACCATAGGCTAATGCTTTGTGTCTGCAACTCAAAGTTTAGTTACACCCATTGGCACTACAGCAGCGTCGGTTACAGATATGTATACGAAACATGTTATTTAAAATAAAAAATCTTTTTAGTATTAATATACATGAATAATTTTTCTATTTTTTTGTAAACAAACAAAATAATTTAAAAAATGTTACAACCAAAATTCAAGGGAATTGTGTTACGTGATCTCTCGAGGCCTGAGAGCTGTTTTTGATACTACCGAATATATTTTACACAAACAAAATGGCTGTGGTTTTATTTGTTGCCGTATTACCTGTTATGAATTCACCTTGCCTGAAACCATGCCTGAAAAGTTTCAAACTTCTTATACCAAGGCATTGTTTCATCCTATCTATTTGTAAAAAACCAATGAGAATTTCAAAATTACAAAAGTGTAGATAAACATAGTGGGCTTTGAAACTTATTCAAAAATCCCAACAAACAAGTTATATTCGATATGAATCTATTTTATTTGTTTTATAGTACATTTACACCAGCACGAAATCTTGTAAATTTCAATTGAAATCTTTATCAAAATCTATACCGTTTACACCGGGTTATTCGTGACATTTTTCAAGATTTAGTATACATACCAAAAACAGATGATTGGCATTTTCATTTTCAAGTGTCAAACTCCATACAAAAACTTATCAACCAAAAGCGAAACAGCTGCCGGGCACACCTTTTAAAGATTCATTATGAACCAGCGTAGAATTTTTCAGTATGATTTTGCAAAAAACTCAGTTGCATCACTGAGTACTACCAGATTTTGTGTAGATTTCGTCAAAATCTAGTCGCGAACTAGATTCTGTTTTATATGGGAAATCTAGTCGAAATCAACAAGATTGGCTCGAAATCTCGTAAGTATTAGATTTTAGTCTGGTGTAAATGCCATATTACAAAAAAGATATCGAGACCTGTCTCAAATAATAAATTTAATTATTAACAAATACAATCAGCCCAATTATGAATAAAAAATTTCCCGGGAGATTTCTCCCTTTTCCCAAAAAGGGGCTGTTCACATATAATATGCGAACAATTAATATGTGAACATATATGTGAACAGCCCCTTTTTGGGAAAAGGGAGAAATCTCCCAGGGAATTTTTATTCATAATTGGGCTGAATTTTTTTTTCATTCAACAGTTTGTTAAATTATATTTTCGGTTTCTCCTTAGTCGATGCTTTTTCATTATTAAACCAAATGTTTCAAATTTTATATGTTACGCCGTGCTTAGCACAACAAGGCTAAGTTTACACAATTGTTATTTTCAAATATTTTAAACATCAAATTCCAGTCTAATGCGTTTGTATGTATGTATGTATTACATATGCATGGTGTACCATGTATATAAGTATGTATGTAAAGTAAAGTAAATTCCATTGAAATTAAAAACTAATTCTTAAGTAAATATAGGGATCTGAAGTACATTTCTTATTTTTTCTTGGCTTACAACAACTATGTAGGTTTTGTCTTTTATTTACTTTTTGTTAGACATTGGTAAATACATATATGTATATGTGAGTTAAAATACATCAGAGAAGCCTTTAGAAATTTCCTCAATTCTGATGGTTTTCCACATTATCAATCCCTGTATAGAAAATTACATTCATGGAAACGAGTTTGTTTGGGGACATGTACGAATGAATAAACTTTATATGAATGTAAGAAGTATCTTTATATTTTTACATTTGCATGGATGTGTGTGGTACAAAAAGATGTATACATACATACGTATGTATGTGTGTGTGTGAAAGAGAAAAGTCATATTATTTTATTTCATATTATTTTGTCAATCGAATTCCAATTCATTTTTCATTCACAGTTCACTGGTCACCTTTGTTGAAAATTTGCAATATATTCCAATAAAAAAAATCCAAAAACAAGAATTATTTATATAATCTTACACACACATATACATTTCGATACATTTGCGAATGTTTACATGTGTTTGTTTGTGTGCATTTGTTTATTATGTTATATTTCAGTTGCTTGTGACATAATGGCAATATTCATTCAATAAACTACATTATAATTCAAAATCGTATATTGTTCATTGCTTCGATTTTTTTATTTGCTGTTATTGTTGTTGTTAACAAAGATTTATTACACACTTAAATGGGTTCCTTCATGTCGGCCAAAGAAAGGAGAAATGACTCTGAATTCTTATTAAGTGTATGTTTATTTATTATTCAATTTACATTCATAATTGCAATTGAGTTTTGATTTTTCAAAGCGAATTTTTTGTTGCAGAAAGTGATTTTTCGTGTATTTTGGAACAATTGGAGATGGCTTGGCTACGTGCTTGGGGCGAATCACGCGTGATGGGGTACTCTCATACATGATCGTGAAGGCCGGGGCACATAGAATCCGTCGTATGTTATACGTTTCTTTTTTCAACTGACAACTAAGTTGAAATTCAGGTTTTTTATGAGCTTTGTCACATTCCGTACGTCTCCGTCAACGCAAAGTACTAAAGTTGGGCAACTTTTAACTTTTAACGTACGTTAAAATTAAAAAAATAAAACAGAATATCCTCGAATTCCATTGAAAATGAGTATTTTAATCAAATGAAGCTGATTTAATGTCCGTCAACAAAGTACTCATTGTGTCAACCTCCTCCGCCGATACTTTAATGTTAGTTTAAAAAGCAACGTATAACGTACGACGGATTCTATGTGCCTCGGCCTTGAGTACCAGCAATTTCAGCCCGCATGACTGTGAGTATAATAAATCGACCAGAGTGCGTGAGTGGAATTTTATTGTGATTAATTGCTAATAAAAAAATCATTTTATTTTGACCTGTTGAATCGAATATCGCAAGCGACAGAATTTAAAATTTTTCATAAGGATTTTTTTATTATTTTTAAAAATGTTGTATACGGAGTGACGCAAAATGAACGTTATAATGTAAATGCTTTAAAAATTATTTATTAAATTTTCTTGGGAAATTTCAAATGGGGCACTACAAATGGAACAATCAATCAATATCATTAAATTTAATTTCTATTTAATCTTTCTGAAACAGCGTTCATACTGTCGACATCTTCATGGGTTGATTAGATCGTTAATGTCAACAATAAATGGGCTTAATAAGGCTTTCCCCTCGTGCGGGAAGACTAACTACGGTGCACACCGTACCGTGCCCTAAATATTCATCGTGTATGCAGGGGTGCTAAACGTGTTGATTTTATGTAATTTTGACGATTTTGTAGAGCGAATTTCTCAATATGTCAATTGACGATTTTTGGTTAGTTACCTTTATACATTGACGATTTTTTGACTTCACTACTATTTGCTTAAAATAACATCTACTTGTGGCAAAACTCCAATCTCGATAGAATAAATATTCATAATGAAATGAATTGTTTGGCTTGAGTTCAAATCTGAGTTTCCCCATTTCTTTTAATTTAAGAAATTTATTGGATAAATTCGTTATTTTATTAAGAGAGGTACTATTTAGAACAATTTATTATTAATCAAGCTAGCAGAATGGGCCAGTACTAATTTCCATCTCATTAGTGCTCTTTTTTTGCTTTTTATGGTGAATACTAGACTAGAAATATCAACTATTTAACCGTATTATTTAACGAATTAGAATACAAAGAGTGCAACTTATTAATTTTTTTTTACAAGTAAAATCAATAACGCTTAGTACGAAATTCCCATCTACGATGATTAATTATTACAAAATTTTTTTTACTTTTTTCGATACGCTTTTTCCAGAATCATTGGCAACTGAGATAAAACTATTTTCAATTTTTGTTTACTTTTGTTTTGTCTTTTGTAGTTGACTTTCTTAGTATTCAACCACCTGTGACAATCTAACGATGGAGTTTATGGCAGGTGCCTTTGCCTTTAATAATTAATTTTTATGTGTAATTTGTTAAAGTGTGTTAAATTTATATTAAAATGAAGTTTGAATAATCATATAAAAAATATCAAATAAAAAATTTACGTTTATTTTGGAAAATGTATTATCTGTTTCGATACAAAATCTGCTCAATTGACCAAACATGTTTAAGATATTGTTGAGTTTTCCATTATTTTGTGTTAATTTTAAATAAAATATTGTTTTGTTTATATAAAATACTATGGTTTATTGTATAAAACGGAAGATTTTTAAGTGACGATTATTTAACGATTTTTTTTAAATATTGACCACTTTGACGATTTTATTTCCAAAATTTTACGATTTTTCCGAAAATATTACTGGCAGTCCTGCGTGTATGCGAGAGTGTTGAATAAAATTGAAACATCAACCACAAATTGTACGCTTTTTTATTTACACAAATCTTAAACAGAAGAAAAAAAGAAATAAAAATAAAAAATCTAATTATGCATCTATAAACTTAGATGAGTAAATATGTTGGATCCTACAATAAAATCTTACAGAAATATATAATATATAATTACAGCTAATAAATAGTCTAATAGTCTTCAGTATATTTTATGTACGCTTGAACGAGTTCCTCGGAAGTTTTACATTGTTTATTGACAAAAAGGATTTCATTTTCTTCGCTGTAGTTTTTGCTCATAATCTATGGAGATATCATTCAGTATTTCACTTACGCCAATATTTAGCTGTACTTTTATCTACTTTTTCCAATGAAATTTAAAATTTAAACTAAAATCACTAACAGCGTATCTGAAATTATAAAATTATTGTTTATAACATATTTATATAAAAAATAAGTACTACTATAGTTATAATAAATTTATAGTATATAAGACTGCTAATTGAAAAATATAGTTAACCTTTCTAATGTTACCCAAGATATTTTTTCTATAAATAAGTTTATATTATAAATGCATTACATAAACTTTTATATTCTAGTTAAATAGAAAATGCAAATAAAAAAATTAAATTAAAAATTTGTTAGATATCTATTTATATTAAAAAAAGAACAAGTATCATCTAAAGCAGGAAGTTTGCCTGTGAAGGTGTTTTGATATCTATTACACTGAAAAAATTACTTTTTTTTAAAGACTTTGTTAAAATTTTTAAAACAATAAGATACATTTTTCATTTGAATTTAAATTTTTCTTAACAATTGCAGTATTTATTTTTGTTTGAATTGATTAATAAATTGATAAAGTTAAACATAATAATCTGGTAGAGTTTATCCATCATAAGTGTCAAAAAAAGAGCTTAGTATGACAGTTAACTCATTCCTCAGTTCTATCGGGCTTAAAAAATTAGTAAATTGATTTAGATAGGATATTTTAAGGTGTAAAAAGTAGATAGCTACAAAAAATAGTGTATAAATGTTGCTATTAGTGGAATTAACTTTCTCTGCTCGTACAGAAATAAATATAGTTTCAGTTGGAACATAGTAAAAAATTAAGAACTACTTAAAACTGACAAAGCTTCATACGCATGACTATTTTTGTTTTAAGGTACAATATTCCCTGTAGGTCGTTCTGTATTTTACAGGTGCCTTCGAACAATCTCAGATCCTTTTTGATGCATATTTAAACAGGGCAAGTTTTAATATGCACAAAATTGATTAAAATATGCGTGCAAATATTCCAAAAAAATCTTTAAAATATGCACAAAAATACGCAGCCAAAAAACACAGACTAATAATTTTTACAAATGTTTATTACATAGTATAATCATGTGTTTTTTCAAGTTTTAAAATTGAAAGGATTTGCGATTGTTGCACAAACCGGTCGAATATATTAAAAATATGCGTATCAGTCACTTTAATGTAAAGGAAGTCCTTTGGTTTCCTTTTTTGATTTTGCTGTGTCAAATACATTCACAACTATATTTAATGTATGCTAAATCTGTTTTTACCGATGAATTCTTAAATGCCTTTGCATTACATATCGACTCTGCATCATCATCACAATGCTCATTTCTATAAAGTTGTTTAGTGTACAGGGCTTTTGGGGGATTGATCATACTTGAGTACATAGAATGCAATACATTGATACGAGAGGGAAATTAATAAGTTTATTTGGAAAAATACTACATACGAGTAACACGTACATATGTTGTTCTACCTTAAGAAAAACGGCTTTGCGATTTGCAACAAGTGAGTAACCATTGTAAAATGTATGCAAACAAAATCTGCAATTCTATGCAACCCATGTGCAACATTTTTGGGATAAAGAATCCCACAAGCAATTTTTGTTAAAAAGAGTTACCAACCTGCGTAATATGCAAATGCATATTTTTTATGCAAAAAGCAAAAAAAAACTTGCCCTGATAATATCACTATCATTATACATGTTAACTTCTAGTCACAAAAAACACATTTATAAATCTGTTCTACAAACAAAATTATTGCAAGAAATTAGAAAATACATGTTTGCTTTCACTAAAAATTTCGAAATTATTGGCAGTTATTTTTTTAACAAACTAAGCAAAGTGATTTAGCTTGTAAAATTTAATTTTAGGTTTCAGAGAGAAATATGTTTTTTTGTTTTAAAATATGTGAATATTTCGTAGAACTGCTCCTTCTTAACTTTTATTTTTTTAAAGAACAAACACGTAGCCATTTTGCCTTGTATGCAGAAACAGCCAGGGTCTCGGCAGAAATCGAACCTGCGACCCCCAGACTAATAGACTAGTACGCTATCCACTAGTCTACGGGGCTCCTCTAAAGATTCATTTAGGAGGATTTGAAAAAAATGCTAGAAATAGTAGTTAGTGAATTCCCTCACTAATTTACTAAAATCTCACGGTTTAAGAGATATTAAGGAATCTATAGATTACCCGATAACTGATAAAAGGCATTTTTTTCCGCAATAGACTTTTGAAAAATGTTTAAATGTTTAAAATCTCTAAATTGACAATATTCGTTGGGACAATTGCAATTTCATTTTAATTTTACAACATTTCGGCCAGTTCTGCTAGGAATCTTTATTAGGCAGTAATATGTGTAGCTGAAACATTTTTAGCAATTTCACTCAGGATATGCAATTTTGCAATAAATTTAATATCTCTTTAAGTATTTATTTTACTTCTTATTAAGATGTGTTAAATATGTGTATTTAGATTTTTTCGCGTTATATTCGCAGCGTTAAACAAAATAGTTAAATGTAAAGCATTGTTTCATCAATCAATACAAGAGCGGTTTATGTATTGAATCAAATTACATATAACGTCCTTGTTCGCAATCTATATCTATATCTTCACTGCGATTGTATATATTCTTAAAATTTATTCACGTTACATTCCTCAGTCTAAATTACACATATTAAAGTGCAGAAAAATTTAATTGTGGTTCTTAAGGGGAGTGAAACTATTATATATTATTTTAAATTTGCAATATTTTCTACCAGCCTAAACTAAAATGAAAGAAACATTTCGAATTATACACATTTGAGTTAAAACTTTGCAGTTAGTATATGGGCTGTTTTTCAAGCTAAAATAAAATGCAAAGTCAATGACATGGATTTTATTTAAGATAAATAAGATGATACTAAGTACATCTTAATGATAATTGTAATAGAAATATTTTGTAATCATTTTGGGACATTAATATTTACGTTTTTTATTATTGCGTTTAGCAATGCATAACATCCTTTAGTTGTAATAAACTCTTTTTTAAGTTAAAAAACCTTGTTGCTGAATAGTTTGTTTTATAAAATAAAATGGCTGAATTTATAAATTTATTTAGCGATTCAAAGAAATTTCCTATTGAAACATTTTCTATAACAGAATTAACAAATACTACAATTATTAAGAAAAAATATATTAAAATCATCACCCTTTTTTATAAATTTAAGACTTTATAGAATCAAGAAAAATAATAGCTATTTTCCAAGTTTATTTCTTTGTTTCGAAAACAAAACTTGTTTCAATTAGTGCTTTTTACGAGAATTGCTAATATTTTAGTATTTTTAATTTTTAATCTCACTGTTTTCCCAAAATTAATATTTTACATATTTAGTAAAATATTAATAGTTTATTAAATTTATTATTCGAGACAGGTCTCGATATCTTTTTTCAAAGAATTCAAAAAGTTTTGTTTGTTGAGGGTTTTAGCTAGTCTATGCATTTCATTGGTGCTAATGTCAAATCATCAAACCTTATAAAGTTCCAAAGTTTTGTATAAGATGAGTTTTGAAACTTTTAAAAAATATAGTTTAAGGTCTATTGATGATGTGACATTAGCACCAATGAAATGCATGTATATAGATAGACTAGCAAATACCCTTAACAAACAAAATTTTTGAGTTAATAGTTTAATTAAAAACAAATTGAAATTGATTATTGAGGCGTATAGTAAATTCCTATGCGCATTTCATTGTTGCTAATGCAGATCATCAGGATACTTTACTCAAAAATTTCTTAGAACAACTGGAATTATTATATTAAACCATCATTGGGAAAATAGTACGATTAAAAATTTAAAATACTAAAATTGTTTTAATTTGACAACAAATAAAGGTTTATATGCAGATTCTGAAGATAAATTTGACTTTAAAGCATCTAAAATTAGCTTTAGCTCAAGAGACAAAAAAATGTTAGCCTAAAAATAATTAGTATTTTGGAGGTTTAACGTAAATGAAAAAAATTATTTTTACTGAATACTTTTTAGTTAAATTAAGAATGCTGATTACATTTTTTCAAGCAGCCCGAGTTTGAAAAATATCCTGACTATAAATATTTACACAATTTGTTGGACTGCTCGCGAATATCACGAATGGTACTAAAAACCTTAAAACAATTTATTAATCTACACGAAAATTTATATTATTTGAATGTAGTCATGCCTGCGAGTGATTCAGGATATCTTACTTGTATTGCAAGGCTGTTCGAATTTGTGTTCCTTATTTAGACATTAAAAAATTTTCATTTTTTTTATAAATTGATTCGTTTGAACTATTTTTCGTAAAAAATGTTAAATCCATTGGTCCCGAAATTTATAGATAAGATCTTGGCATTTAGAATAATTTCCTTTATGTTTGAATTAGTACCCTTTATTGCAACGTAGTCATGTCTCAAAAAAAACTCATTCTTTAGAAATTTAAAATTTTTAAGTTACACACATCTCAATTGATAAATAAAAAAATATTCTCCCCTCAAGAGGTGTGTAATGATGATTTTGTATGAATTTTTTGCAAAAAGATAAAAAACGATCCGACGAATAATTCTGCATTCTTAACCAAAAAATCACGTTTTTAGAGATATGACTACATTGCAATAAATATGTCTGTGCACATATAACAAAATAGGAGGATCCTGCATAATATCTTGACAGAAATGCTATTGTATTAGTGAATATTGGGTGAAAAAAATATTATGATGTTGTTTATTAATTCACTATTCCTATAAAAAAGTTTTAAAGACTAAACTAAAAAACACAATATTGAACATCCTTCAATACATCTAAGATGTCCTTAAACAAACACCGGCAGGAATCAACTCAAATAAAAGGTTTTGTGTAATTTGAGGGCCGTTCTTAAAATATTAAGTAAATAATGGAACCCTTATTAAAATTGTACAAATATTTAATGACGAACGATGCCATTATAATCACCAGATATAAATACATTAGGAGCAGCTACTTTTACTCCACAAAAATTAAAAAAGTTCGATTTTATTGTTTAGTGAAATCATTAATTAATTGTGGTGCCTGAAAAAATATTTAGTAAGTACTTTTTTTACTACAAAGACATTTTACTTTCTTAATTAAGACTTTTTTCATAATATACTAAATCTGAAACTAGATACTGAGCTTAGTTGCCCTATCCAATTGTATTTCCCCAATCACCCTAAGGGCATTGAAAATTTCAAACCTGAGTCAGCAACAACTCTGACATAACTTAATACCAGCTTTTATGCACATTTTATTTTCATTAATGACTTTCAATTTCAGATAAAAGTAAAAGTATTTCCTTACAGTTCCCCCAAATTGACTAAAAAACCACAAATATTGATTGCAACCAATTCGTATTCATATTCGAACACACAAAATTAAACCATTTAAAGCGTTAACAAATTATCTCTTCTCCAAGAGGGTCTCAACTATTTCCAAGCCGTAAATATTGCTATTTATGTCATTATAAAACATAAAAAATATTTCCTTTTACATTACAAATGCACTTGAAATCAGTCTACATCATACTCATCCCTGTCGTAACTGTTGTCATCGTCATCAGTTACAGCTCTACTGAGGCGAGGGTTGTAAAAATCATTAAAATCATGCTAAAAATATTTCCCCAAAAATAAATTAAATTTTTTTCTATGCTCTTCACATAGCTTCTTGCCACGGCTGACAAAATCATATTAGCAAAGACAACTCTTAAGCTGCTGCAGCGGTAGGAAGTAAAACAAGAAAGAACTGAACAAAAAAAGTTCCTTTTTTCGGGATGATTGTCGTCAGCCGTGAAAGTCCTTGGCCAATGACATAAGGCTGAGACAGGAAAATGTTTTCCTTTCTTTCGATTTTTTTTTTCGATAAAAATGATGAATGACATCATAAATTATACTGAAGTGTACTAAACAGAGGGTTTGGTGGTTGTTTATTTCGATATAAACGATTTATATATGGATGTATATATATTTTTTTCTAAATGAAGAAAATGTGTACTTTTTTTATTTCACCCACAACTTTTATTTTCTTTCTTTCTTTCATTTTGACTTTTCTTTAAATATCTTGTGCACATTAGCTAAAAGAAGTTTCGTTAACATTAAAATTGTCGAAATAATTTAGAGCAATTTTATATTTGCCCAAAACAGAGGTGACTTCAAAAAGCATTTAAATCTTGTCGAAAATTTCTTATAAAGCTTAAATAAAATTCATTACTTTGCAAGAAATGCCACTGATTAAGTATTTGTACAAAGTTTTTCTAGTTTTTGTACATAAACTTCGTGTCAAGTAAATGATTTTCTTTTAAAAACTAATCAACTAAAATATCGATAATTGTATATATGGTTTTTATTAATTATCTTTAGCGATGTGTGGAAACGTGAAACTTTAAGCATCCAGTGCAATAATAACTATTTGTTTTAAGTATTGTGTTTAAATTTCTTAGGATGAAAAATCAAGTCTTAAATCAATATGAAAAAATATTAAATAAAAAATTATGTAAATTGATGATTTGAACTTGAGTCAAATAGTTCCTTTGCACTATTAATAATTCCTTTAAACATTAACAATTAAAAGCGAAGGCTTCCGTTTATTCCATGCTTAATTCGTCATAGTTGGTTGAATACTAGGAAGTTAAGCATTTCTCCATCATATATGGAGAAAATTCGAGTTTTTGAAAGAAAGTGTCTAAGAGCGTGCACATCGTTGTACAGATCTCCAAATAGTGATTATGTAAAATACATATCAAATCAAAAATTATAAAATTTTGCAAAAATAGGTAGAATAGATAATTTCATTATTCACATAATTAGAAATCATATTGCAAAAAGCTCTGAATGCTATGAAAATAACTTAATTATGGCACCATATTACAGCGATGAAGAATATATATATAAAACCCTACAAAGTGGATATGTACCACCTAAGGCATTCGTATACCTTGACAGTAAAGGATTTATCCAAAATGAATTAGGCATACCTATATTATAGAAGAGCCAATAAAAAAGATATTCATTGCAATCAAATCACTCGTGATAATACTAGGTTTGATACATATAAATAAAAGAAAATTTTGATGGGTAAACTAAAATCTTCCCTTCCAACTTTTACCCCTTGACAGAACTTTTTATCATATAAATATAGCAGTAACTTTTTTGAATTTTTTTTATATGAAATATTATTGATTTTACGTATATATGTATGTAAAAGAAATCTTATAATTATTTCTAAAAAAAATATTTAAATTATTATAGATAATTAGTGTACTTGAGAGCCCGATTAGGGGACTATGTATAATAATATATTATAAATACTATTTGTTTATTTATAGTTTTAAGTACATGAATTTTCTTTAAATAAACACTTAAAAAAACTAGGAAGTTCAGCTACTCTCGAAGAATACAATGAAATTTATAGAGTTCAAAGGATTTTCAAAATAGCAACAATTTGTTTTTCATGCCTTCAGCAGGGCGCCGAACAGAGAAAGGCAATAACTTTTTAAATTTTTGCTCACATTTAATTATGCAACAAAACTGAATGTTGAATAAAATCAGTATTATTCAAAATTTTATCTCAAAAATGGATTGAGTTTTTTGCTAAATTTTTCAACATTTTGTTTTTATAATTAGTACAAAATCTAAACCATTTTTTCTATCCTTGATATGAAACATGCTGATTAATACATTCCAACATAATATTGCGAAACACATAACAACAATATAATAAGCATACACGTTATTACGCGCTCATTTTACATCAAAATAATTATCATTGAGCCAAGCGAGCAAACTGATGGATGGTATAATGCAAAAACATGACAAAAATCATAAAGCCAGCAACAACCGTATGTACGATTATATATGAATCCCTTTTCTGTCTGATTTGTTTAAAGAATTTCCATTTTTTTATGTTTAATGTGCGTTTTAGGTATTTTAATTTTTTGCATTCAAAAAACAAACGGATAAAATATTTGAAAAGGAACTAACAATCCCACTTACATATGTAGTAATTGGAACTATAAGTAATGCATTACATATAAAATTATATATAAAGTACAGCCTAAGTATATACTTCGATTCTTCGCTTCCAAACTGACGTCCTTGATCATTATCTAAATAGTTCGCTTCATTTACCGCTGTGTATCTGTCGGTCTTATGTTTGGTGGAAAACAAAGTTTTTAGCGAAATTGTAACGAAATTTTTTTGACATTTCTCAGTATGTGTACATGTAGCCAATGTAAGTACCCAAAGGAATTTTAAAATTATGGACAATCTCAGATCCGTTAATAACGAAACTTATTTTTTATAGTTTATCTTTTCCTCTTTTTACACCTTTACGCAACAGGTATTATAAATGAAATTAATCAATGAAAATAAAATAAATAATATACTTAAAAGTATTTAAAAATATAATTAATAAATGTATGTATCGATTTCTAGCGAAGAATAATGCCGCTCTCAAAGCGGTTTTGTTAGGGAGAGTATGTTCCAAGTACTAATACAATGCATGATATATTACATGTTTTTTTATGAACTTCTCCTTAGAAATCCAAAACGCAATAATTTCATATTGCCATGCATAATCCATCTGCACAGTAAAAGAGTAAACGGCAAAAAATATTTTGTTTATTTGCCTAAGGATAATATCACAGTCCGTGGTACTACTAACTAAGAATTATTTAATTTACGCTTGTAACTTTCTTACGTAAGCAAAAATTAATAGCAATCGTTGAGTATAAGCTCTTTTCTAAATATAATTTTGTATTGGCAAAGGAGCTCATAAAACAAGTTATTAAATAGTTTGCAGCTTGTTATCGATTCGTCTATTCTTTTTTATTTTTTAGAATCCATCCAAAAAACCAATAAAATGCAACAACATAACCGTGTAGGAAGAAGATACTGTCAAGCACCTCCTCCGTCAATGTCCAGCTCTGTCCTATCACAGAGCCATGTATCTAGGTAACTCAATTTAACCCGAACTCGCAGACCTTACGAAATGCAATATGAAAAGAATAAACCAGTTTATTCGGATAACGGGTTGGTTCAACAGCGACTATAACATAAGATAGATAGAATCTCTTTTTCACTGTCCACGGCGGTCTGTGCCACCTAACCTAACTTTATTCTCCCAAGTATTTTCTATTTATGCGGATGTAAACGAACAAAAATGATTTCATGCAAATTTTTGTGGCAATAATGAAAAAGTCGTTTAACTTTCAAGTGGATTTTTAGAAATTTAATATATATTTTTATTCCCGAAATTCCTATAAGAAACATAGGGCCATTACAAAGTTAGTCCAAGGAATCCTATCACTATCTAGATGTTTTATTTAGGCCCAGCAGCGTCCAGTCGATCTGACTTCTCTCTAAAGCTGCCTCCTCCATGTATGGGGTTCCAGTCTAAGGCGGTTCTGGTGATATCGCTGGGTGGTTTCCTAAGAGTATATCCTATACAGTGCCATTTACGAGTACGGATTTCGGCCATTAAAGGGGTTTGGTGCGTAGAAACCTAGAACGCTTCGTTACTAATACACGCAGACCAAAAGATTCGCATTATTCCGCGTAGGCAGCAGTTAACGAAAGATTGCATATCGCCGACATCCTTTGGTGAGGCGGTCAATGATTCGCAGCCGTAAAGCAGCGTGGATATGGAAGAAGCTCCTTACCACGTTTACTATGCCACACGCAAATCTGGCCTTTCCAAGTCTGTTGTTTACGTCTTGGGAGGAGTCTCCCGATTTCGAAATGACAGAGCCTAAATATACAAAAGACTCTACATCTTCGAAAGAGCCATCACACAGGCAAATTTTCTGTTTATCCGCATTGTTTTCGTCTGATATGATTTTATTTTTAAGCCCACCTTAACGACCATCAACTTAAGCAAGCGAAGCTTTTCCTGCATGTCGGTGAAATTAGCCGTAAGTAAACAGATGTCATCTGCGTAGTACAGATCTTCTAAGCGGCCCTGGAAGCCTCTATTTGGCTGATTTGCTTTGGCCAGGACGTAGTACAAGACGATATTGAATAAAAATTGCGATAACACACACAAGCCTGTCTGACAGCCACTATATCACCGAGCTGGTTTGCAAGTAGCACACGGCAGTTAGCACACGGCACTTAGCTTTTTATAGGAAGTATTATTTTTCGGGAACACCCCCACATCTTTCATCGTTTTTAATTTCTTCTGATTCAGGAATACGTTGTTCTATAATTTATAACTAATATATTCAAATTTAAATATACTAAATTATATGTTAAGTTAGGCTACCATTCCATGAGAAATTTTGAAAAATAACTAAAGCTTTGTCTAAGTTTACTTCAAAGTGTGGAGATTACAAAGACTAATTTTCATTTAGTAATTCATCTTTATTTACAACTTATCTTTACATACAAAATTACTTTTTCGAGATTTTATCTAAAGAACTTCATTGGTAAGCACAGACTTTGATAAAAGTAAATATTTACAAATATAACTAACGTTTAAGGAAAAAATAGGTAAAACCTTTTTATGTATACCAGCAAAAAAAGTTTAAATTAAGTTGGAGAATAAAGATGTATACTGTTAAGTTATCAAAGGATAACCAGCATGCATTCTTTTATCAGTTGATAAGAGAAATGTTTGTTGAAAACTTATGAAACATTGGGATGTAAAAAAAGTTTTTTATTTAGATAAAAATAATTGGCCCAATTAGCTTATTGGAAATAAATAAAAATATTCAAAATTGCAAAGTTGATTTTTATTATATACTTTATATTAATTCGAAAATATTAAGTCAATTATTTGATATTGATACTTTGGATATAATGAACATTATCTGCAACTTATGGTGATCATAAATGATCCTTATTTCAATAAACAGAGGCGCTACAGAGATTTGGTGTTGAACATTTTCTGTCATGCCATGCAAGATATGATCTTGAATAGTCTTTGCTATGGGCAGGAGGGCGTAATACTTGTAAGTGGGCCACCTTGTCTATGTATGTGTAAGAAAATATCTTATATTTCATTTAAACTAATACTCTGGATATAAATATTTTAGCCAAAAGTTCCGTTAAGCTTCCTTTGTATTCCGTGTAGTTGTTGTTTTTGTCAAAAGGCATTAGAGTTTTCTTGGTTACTTTTGAATGCGGCAAAGCTCAAAAGGATTATCGCAACAAACTCATACACCACAAATCGTTGTTTTGACTGTTAAGAGCATGAGTACGAGTGTAGATGTATTCACACTCGCCGACAGTATTATGTAAATTTTTGCATTGCATTTAAAGCGCTTTCGCAACTATTATTCAAAGTGTTCGTTTATTTCGAACTGGAAGTTGTGACGGTAAATTTTGGTTTAAGACTTTTTGCTGTCCGTTTTTTGGTAATGTTTAAAGAGCTTTTTTTCTTCCACTTTTTTCATATATACAAAAAGAACATGATCTAATGATTTATGAAACAATAAACACTTTTTAAGTTTGTAATTATGAATTCAGTTTGGCAAAGTGAACCACAGGTCGTCTTTAAAAAACATGTTGGAAAAACGTTCAAAATATTTTTACAGATGATTGAAAAGCAGTGTTCCCAGTTAATGGAATATGATCCCTCTTCTTTTCTCTTTCCTGTTTGTAAACATTTCATGTCGGGGATCTGGGGGTCTTTATTATATTTCTTTACCCTTTTTGTTTTAATACATTTTTTTTATCTATCGGGGTTAAAAAGGACTAATTAATTAATCTGAGTATTCCCAAAACTAAATTTATGAAAATGAATTTGTTATTGATTTGTTGAGTCCGACCGAACGATGGCAACGTTCGGTGACGGAGTGTCTGTGGAATTTTCGCCGAACACCAAAGCTTGTAAAATTTATTTGTACATATTTGTATGCCATTAAAAATACGCAAACATTAAACTCAGTTAAATATTAAAGTGCAAAAAGAACAACTTTGTCAAGCGCAAAGGTCTTTACGTGAGTTAAATTTGTTTTTATTAAATAACATAATCACTAAAATTCAAATCGTTTATATTCAGTAAAAAAAATTTCGGTTTAGATTTCGGTGTTCGCTTCTGGTCTGACAGAAGAATCGCAATTTGGGTTGAAGGTAAAAAAAAACAAAACACAACTGGGGTTATTTTTTTTTGTATTAGTATACAATACAATTTTTAGTTAAAGTATTCGCAGATTCGAAAGATCTCTAAAAATTAAAGTGCGTATTAGATTTTTTTCTAGTTTTAAGCATAATCACTCTAGATATGCTGCATGCGGTCGTATTTATATAATTCTTCATTAAGATAATTACAGATTAGAATGGTCCAGGAGATAAGCTTTTCAAATAAATATTTGTGGAAAGCAGCTACGACTTTTACTTAAAACATAAATTTCATTTTATATTTTTCTTTCAGATGTAATTTTAAATATAAAACAGGCATTACAGAAAGTGGAACTAATGTAAGTGGAAACGAAATTTATGAAGTTAAATTATTTAAAATCCATCGAATTTGCAATATTTACTTAACAGATCACAAAAGTACATTTAACTGCAAAAGTATAATTCATAATATGTATATAAATTTTAGAAAAATCTCTTTAAAATTGCCAAAAAAGAATTAATGAAATTTGAGTAGTCAAGGCCAAATGATGTTAAGCTATTATTAAAATGTGATACGCGCACTATTAACGATAAGACACAGTGGAAGTTAAACTAGTTTTTCCATCGCTAGAAATTTTGCTATTTGTAGCTAAATATGTATTTTCGGAAATTGTATAATACTCGAAGACAATGTCGTAATTTTTGATAACATTGCCTGAATTTAATTTAAAAAAAAATCTCAATTGTTTTTATATTAATATTTACTCAAAAAGAAATTTTTATTTTATAAGACGCTGAATTGCAGTGAAAAAATTAACTTAATTTAGAAAATTGATACTTTCCGTAACTCCTGCGAATGTGGTTTTTTAATATGCGTTTCGCCGGCATTGAAAAAGCATATTCGAAACCCTATTCAAAGCCTACTACTATACAAAACCCACTTGTACAAAGTGTAGCGCCACACCATAATTATCGCCGATGTATCGATATCGGATGCCTCTCTGAAAATTTTGAATAGTATTTAGGTTTCAATACTTCCTGTTACAATACTTCCTATACCGAATTTCGTCTATAACACAAAATTTTCCACTCCCACGGAGTACGTTATAAGCGAGCTTCAATGTATATATAAAACAAAGCGTGTCTTTGGTCTAATAAAAGCCAACTGTTGTAGTGGCTCCTGGGAATTCAGACTAATATCATGCTTTTTTTTAATAAATAAAATTGTTCACTTACGTGCTTATATTATGCTATAATTGGGAGTACTATACTGAAATATAGAAATGTGTATAATTTAATGTTTAGTGAGGTTTTCATGCATCTTTTTTCATGTGTATATTTTGTCTTAACACCCAATTCATATGAATTCATAATATTACGGAAAAACAGTCAGGTTACAAACAAAATCATATGAAAAGTCACAAATGGAATACATATTTGATAGTGGAACTACATTTTAAGGCACGAGTCGAAACGATAAGTGAACTTTCACACATCTATATTATTAATAGGCAAACACGTTTTTTAGATACCTTTTAGGGCCGTAATACTGAACCGATTTTGGAAAGATTTATAAGACTTGATTTCAAACGGGGTTTTACATAGATGTGCACAATCTTAATTTTATTTAAATCGGTGTGATATTCAGGGAAGTTTAAAGTTGCTACTTATTACACATGCATGCATCTGCTTCAACTTCAAAAATAAAACAAATAAGTTGTTTATTTAGAATACTTTTTGTTTTTGTATTTTATCGTATATATATTTGTAAATGTTTAATATTAATTTCTAGAAAGCAGTCGATTGAGTCGACCACTGGATAATTTAATCTAATTTTGCCAATAGCTTATTTAATTGTAAACTAAAAAAATTTATTTATTTTTCAAATAATTACATACAAAAGAATATATTTTGCCCAATAAAGCACCCAATTTCTGCGCTCTGGATTCTAGATAACACATAGACTTATCTGCTTGTACCGAACTTATAGCAGTAAAACCCAATTTTTTCAATCTCAAACTCTGGGCTATTTCCCCTATTGACCAAGCCTGCCAGAATGCAGATATATTAATCACTCAGTTCTTTTCAGCCTGAAGTATATTTAGCTACGAGTGTATTTATATCTGTAACTATTGGATCTAGCTAAATAAAGAGAAGCTTTACTCTAAAACACTTTTGCTAAAACTAAGGTGGATAACAGTACGCAATACTCGAAGTCTTGACTGGAAGGACAGAGGTCACACAAGGATTTGAGAGCGACACCATCCAATGAGAGCCGAATATTTGAAAGAGTTATAAGAGTAAGTCCCGTGAAGATGAATCGGCATCTATGTGTGTACTGCAAGAAGATGAAGAAGGCAATGTGCGATCAATCATGGCCGAATGGGAAAGACCGCAAAGCAAAAGCCAAATGTTGCCTGCAGAACTGAGGCACATCAGGACAAGAGTTAAATGGAGAAAATCTTTTGTACAGGAGTCAAATAGCCAGTAATATCACTTTACGAAACACTAGAGGGACCCCTGATGATAACACATGTGAAAGTCCAGGGGTCTAATTCCCGCTTACGATATCGAATAAACTATCGAGTAAAAATGAAACTAGTTACCTATCGAGTTGCATTATGATGACATTCGATTGCTACCGAATCGAGTTTTCATACCGATTGTAAAAGATTTTATTGAACTTGTAACAGATTATTGTAATTTGCACAAGTTTCCATGACATATAAATAAAACAAAATATAAGTAATGTAAGTAGGGTATATAAGTTTTGTTATTTTAAGTAAACTTTTTTATTTTATAGAAAATCGTTCTACAAATATTGGTGCTTTCATATTTTTCTTCATCGGAGACAAAACATGAACATAGCTTGGTACGTATTCGGAAACTAATGTGGAATAAGAGCGACGTTCTATTGTTGCCAATTTTGTATTTTGGGTCAAATAAATTCTTGATTGCATATTTTTTTTAGATTTAAACAGCGGTACAGATAACCGAAGGAGGTATTCACTTATGTCTTATCGCATGTCATCGGCAGCGCCACTAAGGCAGCAGTTAACCGCAACTGTCTCTTTATTGCGTGCGGTTGGTAACAATTGGAATGTGACAAAGTGCGATTAGCAAAACAGTGACAAAAGTGGACAAGGAAATATATTCGGCCATCGGGGTTTTGTTAAATTTGGGTGTTCGGACATAAATTCTGCCAGTATTTATTTTTGCTTTAAATTTATATTTTTCACTTTTGTCCTAATATGTACACCATAATTACTCTTGTTTTAACTCAAACAATAAATAAAAATTAAATTTTTTGCAATTTATTTTTAAATTAAGAAAGGCATTTGTTTTGTTTTCGATAGAAATTTTGCTATCGTACATTCTTTGCAGAGATAACACTCGATCGAAGACTCGTTATCGAAAGCCATCATAATCCCAAAAAAATTTCGATCTAAGTAGCATGATATCGAAAGAGGTAATTAGACCCAAGTGCGTGCTCTGGGCTGTTACTGTTTTGTTAATAATAAAACCTTGTTTTAAAATGTTTATAGCTTGCATGTCTAAAATACGTCAGATTATAACCGCTTGTTGGCTAAATCGAATAGTCCTATCAGAACAGTGTAAAATAATCAAATATGTAATTGCAGTGCTCTAAGCTTGTCATTTGCACTATTGAAAGGTCAGTAAAACTTTATGTTATCTAACAAAAATGGGAATCAAGGAAGAAGAATGAAAAAAGCTGATACGGCAGAGCATATTATGTATGACTTCGTTTCCCTTGATGCCAACAGTTTTATTGGCTTACTTAATACTTTTTGGATATTTTTCATAAACATTAGAAATATAATTAACCTTATCACTTCGAAGCGCATTTCACTAGTCCAAGTCGGTATGCCTGAGTTACTGCAAAATATTCATGTTAGTTTTTAAACTAGTACTTATCATTATTATTTATTATCTTAACGCTTTCTAGCACCTCTCAACAAGTTAGTTATTGTTGCTACTTATACATCTGCAACTTGTAACTTGCAACACCATTTATAACGTAGTTTTTTTATTTTACATGGATATGCATTGTTATCAGAGATAGACAAAACAAAAATACAAACTGAAAAAGTCATACTTTCATGAAAATTTTTTTGCTAATATTAACATTTTTAACGCCTACCGAATTGTTATATTTTTATTATCAAATACAACAAAATGTTTGTCGAAATATTTACTGTTTAGAACAAAACAAAAGTGTTTATCATATTTCGCTAACAGTTAAAAAATCGTAAAAGTTTTATTCAGCAATATGAAACAATAGATAAAAGCGAATATTGGTAATTGTAAACATTTTACTACAAAGAAGGGATTTTACTGGTTTTTTATTCGTACACCCCTGGTTATAAAAACAGATTATGTTTTCGTGTAATAAGTTATATACGAATTCCAATAGAGGTTTTATATATTTAATCGAGAGTTGGATCTAGTTATCGCACTATTATACTCGTATAAATATAAATATAGGAGTTCGCGGATCACAATGTGGCTGATATTGTTTTCCCTCGAATGGCTTCTGATGGCTCGGGAATGAAATTTTACGTCATATATTTATTTGAAAAATTCAGAGGAGAAAATCCTGCTCGGTGGAAACTTTATGTGATACACTCAAGGGAGTAAAAACATAAAATAGTACCCAATGAACGTTTGAGGATCAAAACATGTTTTTGTATTTTTTCCATTAGTGATGAGAAATTTATGGTGTAGCAATATTAGGATGAGTAAGCTGAAGTAAGAGTGAATTTAAGGCCGCGTAGTGATACATGGTTTTGGTAGAGTGAAGGCGCTCAAAAAGTCTTAAGGCCATATCACATTATTCGAAGCAATATTCGGAAATCTAAATAAAGCTCCAATTGCTTATATGCTTTTATAAGATTTTACGCATATTTTGACCACAATATTTATATTACTTATACGAAAAATATGACTATTTAGAGAGAACCGCATTACAAATATACCACGGGCCACTCGGTTTTCGAGCAAACATTTCTTCTTAAACTTAATTTGTAGTTGAAATTATCATCTTCATAATTTTCAAACAATTCGCAGCATAACCCAATTCGGAAAAATTATTTTCGATAACTATAAAAAACGTTTTAAAGTTGTTTGATTAATTTTTTAAATTTATTAATCGAGATTGCCTCGATATTTTCTTTCAAAGATTTTCAAAAAATTTTGTTTGAGGCAACCTCTATTAATAAATTTAAAAAATACTTAATTAAGATTTTGTTTTCCGTTTTGCTTTATTAAATACTTTTATTGTCACCCAAAGGGCGTCTAATTGTATAAAGGTTGTAAAGAAATTAAAATAGATTCATATAGATTTTGGGATTTTTGATTTTTGGGATTTTTGAATAAGTTTCAAAGCCTACTATGCTTATAAATACTATTGTAATTTTTGTAATTCTCATTGAGTTTTTAAAAGTTTTTGTATAAGATAAGGGGTTTGAGACATACCAAAATATGGTTTAAGGTCTACTGATGATTTGGCACTAGCACCAATGAAATGCATGTATATAGACTACCTAAAAAACCCTCAACTAACAAAATTTTTTGGTGTTTGATTAATTATTTTATAATCTATTATAGAGTTGTGCAAAATCGTTCCTTTCGTTCATCGTTCCTTTTTTTACTTTGAACTGTGTAGGAACGAGAAACGAGTGAAAATGTCTGTTGCTCCTAAAAACGACAACAAACATTGGTTATTGTTTGTTTTCATTTATTGGATATAATGAAAAAGTTCTACAAGTGCTTTCGTAAAATATTTGTAAAAAATTATAACTGTTATAAAATAAATTGTAAATATAATATTGTCCATTATGTCTTCAACATTGCTCTCTATACAAAAAGTCAACCTTGTTCTAATTGTATAGAATATGTGAACGAAATAATTGTAGCAAACCGTCTTAAAGAGTCAGCAATTTGCTTTTCATACTGATTTTGATAATTATCAGAACAAGTTGATGATTCCTCAAGACGGTTTGCATTTGCGGAACAAGAAACTATTAAAAAGGAACGTTTGGATCGGTCCGAATCGTTCCAATTAGGGAATCGTTCAATGGAACTATGTCGTTCCGGAACGACACAACTCTAATCTATTATATAAGTAGGCAAAAACAAATTTTTAGATCCCTTTTTCTTCTCTGTTTCCTAGTCGATTTTCATCATTCTTTTGCCAAATGGGAAATATTGTTGAGCTTTACTGACCTGACTATATATTATTTAAATCAGTTTAGTATTAAAGGAATAAATGGCTCCTAAAGTAATTTTATTTTGTTTATTGTTTTTGTTCATGAAGATGGGAATGAGCAATTGGGTAGTTTTTTTGCTCTTTAAATGAATACAACCAAAATAGATATAAGCTTAGTCTAGTCAAACTAATTCGAATTATTTTATTATTTTTGTTTAAGTAGCACTAAGGCAGTTAATTCCTACCAACCAGCAGATGTGTTGCCTTCTTTGGAAAATGGATAGTGAGAGAAAACTGATGTTGAAATTGTAAAGCTAAATTGTTTCAAACATTGCGCGTTATGTTTATTTTTAGAGAAATGTTAACGCTCCTCTGGCGTCAAACAGGCGCAGTGGTATCTTTTAATACTAATAAATATTTCTATATGTAAAGGAGGCTTGCCAAAACCCGTGTCGAAAAATTCACCTGTGGTTCTATGTTCTACATTTTCATTATACCATTTTCTACGGTGCTTGTAAATATGCAATAAATTGTAAAAATCGATTTTCATGATCTATATCTACTTTAATTCACATGATATGTGGCTTCATTACAAATAAAATTAAATACTTAATATTTCTACGTAATTGTTAAAGTGTTTAAGGTTTATATTGAAATGAAATTTTTGGCTGGACTTCAAATATGATTTTACCCATTTCATCTTAATTTTTAAGAAATTGTTTGGATAAATTCATTACTTATCCACCGTCAAAAGTGGTAAAATCGAACAAAGAACGCTGATGAGGTGCTGTAGGGACCTCGAAATCAGTATCCAAAAAACAATTTCTTAAAAATTAAGAAGAAATGGGTAAACACAGATTTGAACTCAAGCTAAAAATATAATTTCTATATAAAATTAAATACTTTTTGCAGTTTTAGATTTTTTCCAGATTTTTTTTATTTTTTATTTTTTGCCTAACAATTTGTTTAATAACTGCTGAACTAATAATTGAATTAAAAAGAATTGTAAATATCATTAAACGATATTCTAAAATTTTTGTAAATTTAGTTTAACAAAATCTTTATGATAATATAAGTGGATAAATGTCTCAAAATATTCATAATTTTACTTAAAAATTAAAAAAAAATTATCCATAGAATTGAAAAATTTTACCATGTTTTTACTTACATACATATAAGCATAGACCAGTACCAATTGCTTCCGGTACTATTTAGTGACCACTACTCTATCTTCGTCAGTTAAACAGTCCAACAATAATTAGCACACTAATGTACATCAGAAATAAGCAGGATGTTACAACTTCCCTTAAACTGATTATTTTATAGTTGTATTCAGTTCAGTATCACAGTACTTTCAATATATACTCTTTTCACTGGCTTTTAAAAGATACAAATAAAAAAATAAATTAAAAATCAAGCAACTTTGCGGACAAACTCCCAATACTGATATCAGAGCCGACCGAGACAACCAAAAATTTTTATGAATGAACAATCGCCCACAACATTATTTTAAGTCTTTTGAGATTTTAAAATTTTTGTGTAAAAAATCACTATTAGGTCGCAAGATATTGCGAGCGGTAGTGCGACGCTCCAATATCTACGAGTTCTGTCAGTTAGCGCATATACATTTTTTGAGATATCTCTTCAGGCCAAACACTGTTCTCAGGCGAAATTAATTTTTAGCCACATAAAGTAAAGTTGCCTGCTTTTCAACTTCAAAGAGCTAAATTTAGAAGTTTTTTTTTTATTTCTTTTAGTTTACTGAATTTATATGGTAAATGTAAAAATGGCACTCGAAGATGTACGAGTAAAATCCTAAATTGAAAACTTACATATTATGTTTAAAAAGTCAATAACATAGGATATGGAAGAATAAGGCTTTTGCTAATTAAGTAATGGATTAGTCCTCTATCATTCTAATATTGAGTTAACCTTTTCGATGCTAGATTTTGATTTACGTTTTCGTGGCTTTTTTTGGCTATCATGGTAATAATTAGAGAAATCGTACTAGAAATAAAATACTTCTTTATTAAACATACGATGGTCTTTAAAAAAGTTACAGAAATGTTGCCATGATTTCCGGTGATTTAATAAAATTATTAAGCCCTGGTGATATTTATGCAAATTAAAGTTCCGATTTTGCTTGCGATGAGGATTTTAAATGCACTTAAAAGTATATAATATATTATATAAGTTTATAACATATACTTTTATTTTTTTGTTTATTTCAAGACAATTATACTACTTGAATATATTTAAATAATCATGCAATAATGATTATATCATGCCTAAATACAAATATTATGTTTTATTTTTGATCCAGTACTGAATTGAAGTTTTTTTATATTATATATTGATTTATAATCCCACAGATAATATAATGTTTTGCTTTGCTTATGGACTTAAACAGAATTGTTTTATTACTAATAAATAAAATGTTGAATAATGAATAACAATTTTCTAGCCTTTTTTAGTTTTTATTTTTGGGTTATTTAGCTTTTTCTGGCCTTTTTAAAAAGCCGATTTAGCCTCTTCTTCCTCCAGCTCCTGGCAACACTGCTAATAATAAAACTTAGCTGCGTTAGACTTCAAATTGAATTTCAAAAGTACATTATAAAAAATTATTAGAAATAAAATAAATAAATAAAATAAACCGGGTAATGACAAGGAAACCAAATTATAAAAACTACACAAATTTGGAGTTATTTTCAAAGGTTCAATAATTTTATATTTTGACAAAATGCGAGTCACAACTTATTTTACTTTCACAAAACTTTGTATTTCGTATAGTATTTTCAAATACTCAATATTTGTCTAAAACTTATAAATTTTTTTAAAAATATTTATGAATTATTTTCAATAATAATACATGGAATGGAATGCTGATGATGGAGGTTTTACATCCTCCGAAAACAACGTTGTTTTGTTCTGCTTGTGTGTTAATATTTATTGGAATATAATCCTGCGTCCGATTCCGTTTGAACAAAAAATTTACTAATTTTAATGTAAAAAATTACTTTAGTTACATTTTGAAATAAATATAAGATTATAAAATGTATTTATTTATTTAATTTTTCGCGTACCATCGCTCAAAAAGGTACAAATTGGAAATTCGAACCTATTTTTAAATGTACTTATGTATATTCCCAGAGGAAAACGAGTTTGCGGAACGTCGAAAATATTTGTTTAAACATTCTGAGCATTGCATTTCGTTGAATAAGAAACAAAAAATAGAACTTCTTCCCTTAACAAACTTATGTAAAAATCATTTCAAATTATCCAAATTTGAATTTTGTTTACAATTTAAATCAGTGCTAAAAACGCTGAGATGACAAAGCTGGTAGTTATAATAAAAGTATATGCATCTGATTAGCAGATAAATTCATAGTTAAGAAGTTAGATTTTTGTGATAATTTTATTTTGCAGAAAACATATATTGTGTACATAAGGGGCTGCGCGACAGCGGTAACCACATTTTAAAAATTTGTATGGACTCTTCCGGAAAAGTTTTACTCATTCGTGACACTTTTAAAAAAGGACAGAAGAAGCTATATCGCTGAAAGGACGAATTTCAAAAAGGCTACCAAATGTTAATTCAAAGTTTAAAATCTTATTAACAAAAACAGTCCACAGTTTTGAACTTTTTTGTAAAACCTCCCTTATTAATAAAAATTTGGCAGAAATATTCTAATTCAAAATTTTTTTATTTTAATGTCCGTGAAGAATTGCAATCTAGACAACAATTAGAGTTTAATTATTCCGGTGTTAAAATTTACTGTTTGGTTTTATTTTACCATACAAACATATTGAATAATCGGATACATATTCAATAAAAAATTATAATTCTAAATATTCGCTAAAATACCAGCAGTTAATCCCAAATTTTACAACTACGAGTATGTGAATATATAAAAATATTTGGTATTGTATTTTTTTAAAGGCAGAATAACTCGTAGCTTGTACGTTCTCTTCTGTTACGGATCAGGGGTTTTGTTTCTGTTCAATTGAAAAACTGTATGTGCGGTTTGTTGTTACTTTTTCGTTCTGTTCTGTTGCGGACTAATCTGTGGAATATTTAATGCAACGTTAAGTGACAGCCAGGAGTGCGTATGTATTAGTTTTTTTGGTGTGAAATATTATTTTAATTCAAGATTTTTAAAGATTCATGTGTTTTTGTCAAATAAAAAACATTTTGCAAACAGTTAAAAAATGAATTCCTTTAAGTACCACATCGGAAAGTTCAGCTACCGAACAAGTAAATAAGAAATATTTTGTACAGAAAAGAGCGGCACAGAACGGCAACGAGAAGTAATGAATGAATGAGGCCTTTAGTTTAGCTTGACGCTATCCCAGCAACAAAATATATGTATGTAGTTTGTTTTAATTGTAGATATGCACACACTTTTTAATAGTAAGTGCGTTCGAGTACTTTTACAGTAAAATGGCGTAATCGAATAATTACTGAATAAATTTATAACTTTACTCGGAAAAAAGGCTGTTGCCCAAATAAGTACACGAACGGAAAATTTTTATAAATTAGTAAGATTAAGGAAAGAGCTGATTGCAAATGAATATAGTATTGAAATATATTTACACTTTTGACTACTCAACTCTTTTTCTTCTTGGTGCTAGATGCAATATTTATTATAACACGAATATTTTAAGAAAATATTAACAAATTATTTTCTTAAATCTTTTGCATATGTTTATTTTTATATTATTACATTTTGCTAATTTGTATGTAATTAAATTTATTCAAAAGTATGCGATTATTCGTTTCTGATATTGATAACCTTAATAATAAGCGCAGTACTAAGGAATCATATTTTTAGCAGTTTCACAACTCAAAAAAATTCAAAAATGGCTTTAAATGGTTTCTACAGCATTCATTTCCGTTTAAAAGAACGAAAAGTTTAAAATATAATAATTCACTTTTTTATTTCAATCTTTCTTTTTGCTAATAATTTTTTAGCAAATTGTATACTTTTTATTTTCTTACTTTTGTCTGTTTACTTTTGAATCATATATTTTTTGGTTTTACTAAATTCTACTACGAAAAATTTCTGCCGAAAAATTCTTAAATACTCAGCCATGAAAAATTTAAAAAAGTTTTTTGGTACTCGAACGCGCTTAGTATTATGTTCTCCTCTCTAAATCCACATACTTGTTGTCTTAGGTATAAAGAAATTCATATTTTTGCTAATGGACTTTCTTTTTGATCATACGAGTATTTCAAAAAGGAATAAAATAACAAATGAACTAAATTTAAATAGTTTCCCTAAATTAGGTTTTACTTTGTCTTTAATAAAAGCTGTTGATGAGTAACGTTTCAGGGTCGTGAGTAATAAATCACGTTTAGGACACCACAGGCACTATTAGCTGTTGCTACTACATAACAACCAAAAAACAATTGCAGAATTATTTTTTTCTCTAACATATACTAAACAATCTACTGTGAATTGCGCCTTCCTCGACCACCACTTCTATCGAAATCACCAGCCGTCACCCTTGTCCATAAACGCCAACTACTAAGCATATGTTTGGAAAGACGGGAAAAAGTGCAGCAGAATTTTGCTACTGATATCAGTGGAAAGCAAAAAGAACACCAAGTACTTGAAACCCCAAATATACACCCCATCCAATGGAATTCGATGGGGGGAAAGCAAGTGGAATGAAATGTACAGTGTTACACGGTTTATTTAGATTTTCCTTCGTTTTTCATTTCTTCAAACTCGAATCCTTCCGAATCACTAGTGTGAATAACGTAATATGGTAGATAAGGATAAAAAATAAAATGATTAGAGTTTTGTTAGTTGGTTGATAAAATAGTTTTAGGATGAATACTTACTTGTATTCATTTTGAATTGTTTCTAAAAGTTAAAATATTCCTTCTCAATGACGTAATAAAAGTAATTAAAATGGTCATATATTTACTTATTACAAAGTTAAAGGTCACACAATAAACTAAAAGATTTTTAAACTCTCAAAATGTATGGAAAATCCAAAACACTTCTAAAAAAAGTATATTTAAGTTTCGTAATGATTTATTATTATTAATTAAATAATTTTTTAATGTATCAAGTATTGTGCATTTTCGACTTTTCATTAAGTTATTGTTAACAGCATCCACATAGTTATTAAAAAAGTTAATTTACTTCTGCGATATTGAAAATAATTTTTCCAGATACTTACGAAGAATCGCGATGTTTCTTTATTTATTTATATTATTTTTTTTATATGTTCATCTTTTCGAAAAGCGTCTTTTCGTAACTCCAAAAAGGAATAAACTATTTTTTTCGTTGCACTCAAACAAAAAAAAACAAAATTTCTCAAAATCTTTAAAATTACTTCGTATCCAGTGAATGGGTATCAAAATAGAGAACAATCCTAAGTAAAACTCATTAAAACTGTCGGAATTTGCAAACCTTCTTTGGAAAATCTTTTTTTACTGGGTTGGCATAATCAATTTTATCACTAAACTCGTTGTACATGCTAAAGTATTAGCAATGGGCGTTGCACCTCTCATTCGAAGTAAATATTTATTTATGTACGTCTATTGAAATACCAGTAATAGTGAGAGGTGAAAAAGCACTTCCCAAAATACTTACAAATTATCAACTTCACATTGAAAAAGAGAGGCATTTGATTAGAAGATATAGTCAACATCATCTTCTTGCCGTTGCAACCATTCAACCATAATCTGCTTTATGTAGCAGCGTTGTCAATTGAGAGCGTTTAAAGCTAGATCTAGCTCTTTTTAACATCCGAAAAGTCTAATTTTTTCTATTTATTATGTTTTCAAAAAAATTGCATGCCTGAGAAATCAACAATAACTGCTGTGCATCATCTAACGACGGTAATTCAGAAAAAATTTTTGTCTAGCCAAATTGCGATGTGTGTCTCCCTGCATTGACATTCGGGAAACTTTTGAAACACTTCGTATACTGCACTTTTTTCTTTTGGTGTTTTAAATATTTTTTTAAATATATTTGTAAACTTTTATCGGATGGTACACTTATAAAAAAAATTATCTAAAAAACTTTAAAATCCCGAAAAAAACTTTAAATCGAACTAAATTCCCAATTTGCCAATCTAATAACTTCTGGAAGTTTTATGCTAGAAAGAGGTGGTACTTTTTACAAAAGCAGTTAAGATCTCGAATAAAACAAACTTTTTTAAATTAAGTTTTTTTTAGAATAATCTATACAGCTAACGCTCTACTAACGGACAGTTCCAGCATCTTAGAAGCTCTTATAGACAGAAAAATTCCACAGTCCTCTGCTTTTGTGATTATATTAAGAGACGATCCCGTGGACGGATATCTTCCGTAAACGGACAATACCACTACGACAAGCGGTATCCGCATATGAGAGTTATCAATCTACACCATTATCTTTCTTGTCATTAGTTATTTATTTTTTTAATATTTGTATTTGTTTAGCTAACAACTTCTGGTAGGAACTTCAATTATATAGTTCTTTACAAATATGTCATGTGAATAAAGGTGGAGGTACATAACACGCGTTGCAAGCGTTAGTGCGTTGTAGACTTCTGTCAAAAAAGTTGAACTAGAGTATTTTCAAATAACAAGGTACATAAAAAAGTCGGCAACGCGTCTAACGCAAAAAGTTGGTTAACTTTCAACTTTTCACGCGTCATGTTTAATATGGCGGCTACTCAGCTGACATTTGTTTACATACTTTATTTGTTGTCTGGTCAACCGCCGAGAAAATCGCTCGGCGCAGGTAACTAATAAAATTAATTAATTTCATTGGGTCTATCTTTTAGTAATGTTTAATTTACTTACATCAAAGCCATAAATAAGCGACAATCTGGAGAAATTGCTCTTGCAGAATTGTTTTCAATTTTTTCCGCTAACTTAGTATATATTGTATCGAACACATCTGGATGCATTCTTGTGGCGATAAAAAACTGCTCCGGGTCATTTTTTAACTTTTGAAAACTTAAAGCGAAAAAACCTGCAACATCCCTCTCCAAGTATATTTCTCGTGACTAAAATCTTCTTTTACTCATTCTTTGCATATTGTAAGTATGTACTACAATTAAAATTAACTCAATAAAGTCAAAGAAATTCATAAAATCTTGGAGCAAACTTATTTTGTTGTCCATTTTTATGAAATATTTATACAAAAATTAAGCAAACATTGTTATCAGCTGATTGAGTATGAACGTCTATAAAGCGTGCTGTGTAACTTGAAGCGTCTAACACATAAAAAGTTTACAAAGCGTATAACGCACGCACGCCTCAACGCGTGTTATGTACCTCCACCTTAAGACGAAATGGGGGTAAATATCATTACTATTTCGGGAAGTAAGTGTGTACTTAGGGGATTTAAAAGTATGCTGGCAAATTCAAAATTTTATTTGAAGTTCGACCTTTTAATTATATCATCTGTCGACAAGAGTTCACTACTATTAATAGCCATTTTCAATTCCCTAAAGCCCAGAATATGGCAAAACGCTGTTGTAGACAGCGGGTTGACTAGTACCAATATTTTGCTGCAGATTTGATGTGACGGCGACAAATACTTACTGAATAAGTGGGAATATATTGATTGATATTCGATTAATCGGCTACGAGCTACTGTGTAAGGAATCTGCAATCGGTTACTATTTCAGTGCAATCAAACGAAAGTAAATAAAACAGCCATCACTATTACATCAAAGTGCCCTTAAATAGCTCCACAGCCAACACCACGACTCCACCTTTGAAATATTGAGCACTATAACAATGTAAAGCGTGACATGAAGATAGATGGAAATTTAGTCGCAATGCTGGCAAAATACTATTTATGCACTGGTTAAATACAACCAACAATAATAATAAAAGCATCAAGAAAAATAACAAAACAGCATTAGGAAGAGTAGGTTGAAACCAACATACATCGAAGCCACATTCTTAAACACCTAAACGAAAACGAACTGAGAAAATATTTTCTACTAAACTGTGTTTGAATCTAAATGAAAAAGTTGAATCAGCATCGCGTGCTACTTCAATACTCCCGTGTAAATTACTTTCTCCAAAATGTATGTTTACAAACTCCACACAAAACATTTGCTCTCCGTATTTGTTTTATTTTGTACGTTTGAGATGCTGAGACAAACATTGTTTGGCGAAATATTTCAACGTTCAACTATTGTGAACAACCAGAATACAGTGGAGCTGATCTCAAAATATATGGTAATAAATATGCAATTTCTTGATCAATAATGAGTTCTTTGAAATAGATTATCCAATTATACCAAATTCGTTTTTGTTCGTGTATGTTTTTAATCGGTTCTGAGATTATTATCTTGCTCGATTGATTCGTTAGGGTTTTTAAATTACTCTAGAAAATCGAAAAATGCAAATAAATAATATAATCCATCATATAAAGCTTATGTAAATTTAAATGTATAATGTGGTGTATTCTCATGAAACAAAAAAGCAAGATTGCGCACTCAGCCATGCGACAAAAATTTATACTGCGCATCTAAATCATCACAGAATAGAAATGAATATTTGTTGTAAAGAGTGTAAGAAATTTTTGGCCCAAAACTGGAAATAACTGTGTATATAACTTCTAAACGGTTGCATCGATTTGAAAAAATGTAAATGAACAGAAAATAGATGCAGTCGAGTAAAAGTTATAAGTTTGGGCTTAAACCCAATTGAGAAAGAGCTTCCTCGGGCTACTAATATTTTACATTTCGACTAATATAAAAATAATATTCTTAATATCAACTAAATTGTTATTAAAAATAAAATCAAAATGTAAATGTTTGAAATTGAATTTAATTTTTAAATTAAATAAATTTTCTTTTTCGAGATTGTTATTTCAAAGCTCCACATTAAGATTTAAAATTTTACAATACAATATATTTGTGATTAAGCCTGATTAATTAAATATTTTAAAAATTGTTTTTAATCAAAAGACCATCCTCATTTTTTTTAATATTTGGTGAAGTTCTTCTATATATTTCATTGCTTGAGGTATCGGCTTTTATAGTCCGCCTGTGATAGATGATCAACCCACGAATATGTTGGAGCTTCCTTGTTGTTGCCCCTTCAAAATCTGGAATGTAATATTTGAGCGTATGGGGGGAGCTTTTCTAGACCATAGTGCTCTAATTCAGTTAGCTCTTTGTCATCTGGTTCTTCGGTGTTCACATTAACATTTAAAACTCCGATTATTTTTCTCGTAGTAAAAATATATTAGAACACCAATTGGCAAATTTGTGAAAGCTTATTTACGCGCTTTTGAATTGTTTTCATTGTAACCTTTATTGACTGCACACTTAATTTTTTATTTTCATTACTTTATTTACGAATTTCACTTAAATTCTTTTGCCCTTTTCATACATAATTGTAGTTTGTTTCTGTCACACAAATAGCTGATCGCAATACAACAAAATAACGGACCTGCGCAATGCGCAATGCGCAATCTTATTCTCGTGATTGATGGATGTATTCTAGAGATGTGCAGCTCTGGAACGAATAGGTTGAGTTTAATGATTCAGTCAACTGAACTATATTGCATGCTTAATACGTATTTCTAGTGTTATACTAAGCACTTTTTGTAGTACATCGTTGAATTTTGTGTTAAGGGGTTTGCTACTTGAGCAAAAAAATAAATGAAATTGTTTATGCATTCCTGTATTTATTACGTCATGTTTATATCTGGCCATTGAAAAATATGCTAATAATAAGAGAAGACCATTCACAATTAAAAAAAATTCCTTTGTTTGTTAAAACTTAAATAAAAAAATAAACTTTTAGGAAAAATAAGTAAGAGTGTAATATGCTATGCCAAATCGTATGTAATTTTCACTATAGCATGGAGTAAGAAAATAGTCACAATCACGAAAATTCATGATCACGAAATACAAAAAAAAATTTAATAAAAAATTCAGAATTTAACTGTAAAAAATTACTATAAAGCAAAAAAATGGCAACAATCACGTTAAAAATCTCACCAAGCACACTCACTCACGGTCACGGACGCACTCCCCTTGTTAGTGCTTAAGTAGGTGTTTACACAAAAAATATATAATTTGAATTTTTTTGTGCGAGAGTTTTCAAAATAAAAGAAAAATAATGAAACTAACTGCTTGTGTGTGCTCCATGTGGTCATCACGTGGATTATTTTTTGGCTTAGCCCAAGGAAATCGCAGTTATAAATGAACCATGTTTCTTGCATTTCTTTGGGATATTTCTGGACTAGTCTGGATCCCTTATGGATTATGCAGACGCATGCATTGCATTCACACATGCATGTCATCAATATTGAGCAATTTTATTTTAAATATAAAACGATTTTTTAATTTCTTTTAACTTGCTTTGTTTATGATAATTATTTAATATGTTTGTTCGTTTACATAAGTCATCAGAAACCATTAACGAGAGATTAAAGAGAAACCATTTTTTTAAAAGTTTCAAACCTCTTATCTTGTACAAAAACTTTGAAAAAACCAATGAGAAATTCAAAAATTAAAAATCTATAAATAATCATAGTAGGCTTTGAAACTTATTTTGAAAATCTTTAAAAAAAGATGTTAAAGCAATTTCGTTTAATAAATTTAAAAAATAGATTAAAAAGAAATTTTGTAAAGTTGCTCAAAAAAATGAGATGACAAATGAACACTTTACTATAAGTTTCAAAGCCTACTATGCTTAATTATGGTTTTTTAATTTTTGAAAATCTGTTTTTTTTTTAGTTTTGTATAAGAGGTTTGAAACATTTCAAAAATATGATTTTAGGTCTACTGGTGATTTGGCATTAGTACCAAGGAAATTCATGTATATAGACTAGCTAAAAAACCGCTCAACAAACAAAACTTACTAAACCTATCAGTTGATCTGTGAAAAATTATGGATTTTTAAATCGAAAACACATAAGTTTACAGAAATCACCATCATTTGCTGCAACTTCCTCTCACCCTGATGTACTACACCCTTAACTCGATTGCTTTGGACATCTTATTTTCATCCTGTTGATCCTAAGATAAACTAAAATTGGTTTTCTATCGCATAAAACATTTTATAGTTTTAAAGACTTTCGCAAAATATCTTTTTTATCTCAATTTATTGGTCTCTTTTGATGTTCCCTCCTTGAAAACTTTTGGAGTTAATAAAGAAAAACTTTCTATTAACAATTGTTACAAGTTTTTAACAATTTTAAGTAAACGAACATACCTATTACTTCATTATGTTTCTGTCTGCTGTTTTCGGGCTGGAAATAACAAAATCAAATGCCTGCTGTTTTTGTTGTTGTAGAATCAAGCGTACTTGTATAAATATACTCTGCTATAAACCATATTTTTGAATAGTTTCAAATCGCTTACTTTATACAACAAATTTTGAAAAAGCAAATGAGAATATCAAAAAATTACAAAAGTATAAGTATAGCAGGCTTTCAAACTTATTCAAAAATCCCATCAAATAAATTATATTCGATATGAATCTATTTTATTTTGTAACGGTTCGGTAGTTTTAAATGATCTGAATACAGCTTCAATTTGTATTTCTTTCTAGTGACCATAATATTTAGCACGTGCTTGCATAGAGGGTCTAGCTCGTCGGATGGAAGGGGTCTTGTTAGGTCACTTTGAAGACGCACTTACAAAAATATCACGTGCTGTGTAAAAGTGGAAGATGTAAAAAATGGGATTTAAGGAAAAAATTTTATTTTCCCTATCCCAATCCCTACCATGTTACCCTTATTCCTGATTGACATTAATTGGTAACCCGCAATGCTACAAGGATATGACTTGGTTACATTAGACTATAAGCCAAAAAATATTTATTCCAAATTCATTTTAAACCTAACGTGTCCTAATACAATGTTTAAAGAGATATGTATTTTATTGTGCCCTTTAAAATAGGATCTGTTTTTATAATTTTTTCTTAATTCTTACAGCTAGTTTCGGTTTAAAATGGGAAATGGTGTATAATTATTAACATTATAAATATCATGTTATCACTTACAATTTTTAGTTGAGAGTATCTACATATGTTTCCATAAAACATAATTAATGATACCATAAAACCCTCAGATTTAGAACAAATTTTTCATTTCTGACCCCCTTTTAAGGCATCCGACTTATTTATCGAAGGATACTCGGAGTCGAAAATGCTTATGAAAATCAATAAATAATAACACGAACAAATATAAAGCAAATTCAAACAACAAAGCTGATGTATAGAGAATAATATACCTTTTTAAAAATTTAGGAATATATAATAATATTTTCAACAAAACTATCTCACACTTGGCTGAAAATTAGTAGGATTGTTTAAAATACTTTTAGAAATGAAATGTGAAAAGTCCTCATCGATCCGACATTTGGAAAAAAATTTAGTTGGCATTAAAGGTCACAAAAACTGGGCTTTCGCGATTTTCAGAAAAACGGTAAGTAAGTGCATTTTTATTTTTTCTTTGGCTTATCACCTTCTTGAAAATAAAAAAAAAACTATTTGATTTAAAATATTTGGCATTCGCACTTTTTTACATATTTTTTTAAATTCATATTTTTTTTAAACTTATAAAGTTTATTATGTTTCTTTAAAATCTAAAAATAATATTAGTTTAATAGTATTTTCATACAGTTGAATAAAACGCTTCTACAATTTTTTTTAACCTTCTACGGACATGTTTTTGAGCATGCCGATAAAAATTGAAGATCATTTATAACAAATATTTCTATTATAAATTGTAAAGAAATTTCTAAAACTCGATTTGATTTTTTTCTTTTTATGCAATTAATTTAGAATTTCGTAGCAAAATCCACTATTTTAGACCAATGCTGGAAGTAGCGTGTATGCTCTAACCAATTAAAAATTTTGTCAGAAGTCTCTTTGGAAGTAGATTCTTTTGTAGCACTAACAAAAAAAATTTTGTGTTGATATTTTATCATTTTATATTTATTATGTCAAAGTATAGATAATTTTCATATTCTTGGCTTTAATTTTTTTCACGACCACGTGACGAAATCATTTGTTTGCATATTATTGTCGATTATGTTACAATTTATAAAACAATGTAAGTTGTTAGAGAATTTTCGAAATGCTATTACCGGAGATATTTGCGAAATGCAAAATAAAGTCGGAGCAAAAAAAAAAAGCAGAAATGTCAAAACTCAAAACTAAATAAATTGCTTTGAAACTAGCAAAGATATTTTAATACAGGCACCACTGATGCTCGAACTATATTTAAGAAAGACAAAACTATAAATATTTCTATATAACTAAATTTTTATTTTAAATCAGGCGAATGTTTTCAATACATGGCCACTGTATGAACAATGGAAAAAAGTCTGCAAATTTTCCTTTAGTTTATAATATTGCTATGTGTTAAAAAATTAAACTTAAAAATGTTTAAAATAATTCTATACAATTAGTATCAATAGTTCTTCAACATGCTGTTGGAAATATGGAATGTGGTAACTATCGTTATTTTGCTATAGAACTAGCAACTTCTCCTTATATAATAATAAAAGATTGCGAGCGCTTACAAAATCCTTAAAATGACAATTCCAAAAATTTAATAACATATCAAGATATATGCTCACGATATCATAATGTACATATAAAAGGAACCATTTGGTGAAATCAAAGTTTTATCTTTCTAAAATAAAATTCTAATATTCCACTTGAAAAGCCAATTCTATACAGAGCTAGATGAATAATTAAGCCTTTTCCTAGTTTCCATTTAACAAAAAATTGTAAATTAATATCAACACAATATAATCGCCTCAGTAACATAGAATCGCAACTTATAATAATGTTAATGGGACATAAAGCTGATCTCTCGGTTCACATGAAATCCTAGGCATTTGTAATGATAAAAAGCTACTATTCGTAGTACTCTAATTAAAAAACATTACTGTTGTCTTAATTGGACTAAGCTTAAAAAAAATCATACCATAGCACGGTAAAAAGCAAACGTTATAAAATTGAGCCATGAAGAACACTTCGATATCTCAAGCTGATATAGAAATCCAAAACAAATTGCTTATTAAAAATAATCCAGAAATACCTATGCCGCCAAGCCTGCGTTATCCCTAATTTTCCTAATTCTTTCCATTACAATTCGTTACAAAGCATTTTCGATATGTTGTTATATACACATGTATGTGTCGAACAATATAAGTTTCATCCGAAAGTGATGCAAAGGAAAGTGAGTCAGAAAAATTATAAAAATTCTTAAATATATGTTTTTTTTAATTTACCTAGTGCTCGAGATAAATTAGATTCATTTAAAAAACAGAATGTCTAAAAATATACAAGAATAGTACATTATAAATATTATACACTCCACAAAATACGTTCTACATATTTTATTTCAAAATAAAAAGCCAACTTAAAAGTTGAATAAAATAAAATAAACAATGTGCGTCGCATACTCCTAGTCAAAAAACGGAACTGAATTTTTTAAGTGAGAAAATTCATACTAAATATTTGCAATTGGAGTGTGTTATATTTTGATATGTCATATTACCTGGCAATATAGAATTGTATATGACAGCAAATGCTCTAATATTTTTCATGAACTCCTTTTATAGCAGCATTTGTTTGTTTTCTACATTTGAAGAAAACTGAAAAATTTTAATTTGTTAGAAACTTGCAGAATAAATTCAGCTTAGCACTTCCCTGGTAAATTCAAAATTTATTTATAGCTCCAAGATAATTTTGCTTAAAAACAATATTTGAACATGATTTCTCCACTGTTGCATGTACGGTTTATTTTGTATCGTTTAGAGGTGGCTGTTACAGCTGCGTTTTTTTATTACATTTGTTTGGTTTGCTTGTAGTTGTGCAGTTGTCTATATTTTTTCTCTACGTTTACGAAATGCTCTACCAGGACAGATACTACAATGAATTAAAGCAGGACCAAGTACGTTTCACGAGTATTTCATCCACACTAGAACACACAATTAAATACCCCAATAAACTAGTAAATATATTTCAATAGCACTAAAGCAGTGTTGCACGTACATTTTTAAATGAACATACGAATTTTGCAACTTATTGCCTACACATATAGAGAACAAACCTCCTGGCACACACACTCAAACACTTCATGTTTAACATTTTTCGTTACGGAAAATCTCTTCTTATCAGTATTTTATAAAATTGGCGAATATTGAATGAACTCCTTCTTTATGGAGCTTAAAACATACAAACACATGACAAAACATATATTACAAATTACCGCACACAAGCTCGGATTTATAAATTCAAAACTTCATACATATTCAGGACTTGGATTTAAATGCAAAAATAAGATAAAATGTTACTCATATTATTATATTTTGAAACATCAAGAAATTTAAGGACTTACAAACTTTTAATTCTGAATTAAATCTATATATAAATAGGCAAGTGAAAAAAGTTAAGAACCATTTTAACTGACTTAAACTCAACGTATTCGCTTGATTTTTTGTTTGTTTGATAGACTGTCAATAGGAGCAGTGCAGAATGTATTTGTTCTTCAACATTTTTGTGTCTGAGGTAGTTAAAAACAGTTAATTTGCTAAAAAAAATTACAACAAAAATATATGTAATAAGATTTTTTATAAATGTATTTTCTTCTGTTTAAATGAATGAAATAAAAATAGATATACGTTTAAACTGGCGGTCGAATTTCGACCACTGGGAGTACTCTAGTTGTATTAAATTCTTCAATTTATTAGAAATATATTATTAATATTGTAAATTGATTGCATGGTGCGTTTATAGAAAAAGAAAAAAAACTAAAATATAAAAGAATTGCAGCAACTCAGTTCAATTTTGTTCGGACAAAAACTAAAACCAATTTAATCAAGCTGAGAGTTGTCCGGGCAAAATCATTTATATCTCTCAGATGATGCCAAGCTATACAGAAAAAAATTTAGTCCGTACAATAATATTATTCGAAAAAAGTGTTTAAATCCACCTTCAAGTAGTGCAAAAAATATTCAGATGCTGCAGAACTTCCGTCTTGTAAACGTAATACAATTTTGAAGAAATTTAAAAGTCAGTTAAGAAAAATAAAGTACATATTTCATTGCGGAGTTTTGTTCTTATTTTGATATCCATTGGTAGTCCTCTCTTCAAGATATAAATATATTTTTAGTTTTCGCAAACATTTAGGTTAATGTTTTTTGACCATCTGGCTCCATAAATTTCAAGAGGATTATATAAAAAATAATTAATCTGATTATTAGATCCCCCCAAAAAATTTTTTTGGTGAAATGGCACGATAAAAATATATTTGTTTTTTAATCTGAATTTTTTATATATTTTATTTATGTAGAAAAGCAATTCAATCAGAAAAACGATTCCCTAATAATTCACTAAAAATTCAGCGCATCCACATCTTGTAGTCATATTTTTCAAAGTGGCTTATATTGTTTTAGTTATTTAATTTGTTTTTTGTTACTGATGATGAGTTAATTTACATATGAATAGATTCATAAATGAGTGAATGAATTCCTGTCGTTAACTGATTATTTTTATATCCGTGGTTGCTGTGGTTCAACACTTTTTGTTATTTTTTTTTTCAAATTGTATTAAAAATATTATACGAACAGGAGAGAATGAATGAATCGTGCAAAATAATTTACTCAGAACTTTTTGAGCTTATTGAAATTTCATAACAATAAAACGAAAAATAATATTTAAAAAATAACAAATAAAAGCAGAGATAGCCAACAGCACAAATGCCATTGGGAAGTAAGCATTTATGAACACGAAGAATTGATGACAATTTAAATTTTCTGAATAATAAAATTCAATGAATGAATTAATTAAATTTATAATAAATGTTATAAATATGCAACGGCCAAAACGTCTACTTACAAAAAGCGCATTGTTTTTTCTATCAGAAGACATGCGCGTCAGGAATATTAAACAAAATTTATGATAAGTAAAATTTTGCTTTTAAAATTTTTTAAGGAAAACGGGACAATAAAAAATTAAAACAACACAAAACCCTTCCATTGAATTTATTCAATTAATTACATGTGTGACCAAAGAGTTTGGTCACTCAAATGTGGTTTTTCTGTTTGCATTGTGATGCATGAAACAAACGCGCAATGAACTTTCAACCGGTTGTTTTCTTTCAACAAACATTTAGAGTCCAGCCACACATTTATTTCATAGACTTTTGGTTCGATCTTTGTTCATTTTGTAAACTGATTTTCTCTCAATTGAAGTCAGTAGTAGGAGCTATTTCGTAGCATGCTTCCAGTAGATTGCATTTCGCATTTTAAAATTTGTGCACATGTTTTAATCTTTATATGAAATTGAATATGTAGGTGCATGTTTTGTAATCAACGGCTTAGTTCATTGAAAGAATACAATCCTTAAAAAATGGCAGTGTTTTTCTGTCACGCATAATATCTTCATACCAAATCGATTTTCAATATGAAAATTTCATTGAAAAATTCCTTTAAGAAACAACAACAGTTGCTTACACCCCACTCAGAAAATAGTTCATAAATGCAAATGAAGATTAACTGAAATAGGTCTTAGGTAAACTTTAATACTATAAGTATGAACTAGTGCAATATTCTTAAGACAACATCCAAAAGAACATCTTCACAGAATGCATCAACATTTTAAGCTGAAAAAAAATTTAAAAAACGTCTGCTTTTTTCTAGTTCTTACAATACTACTTTCAATCTATAAAATAAAATGTTTGAATTCGTAAATTTAGTAATGAATCCAAACATGATTTTGTATTGAAATATGACCAGTGACGGAATTTTTAATAACAAATACTGCAGTGAATGAAAGTATAAATAAATATGTACAAATAAACATTTTTAATATATAATTTTTCGACCTTTATATTATTCTTTATTTTTATTATTCTTCAAATTGAGCTTGAGGTCGCATAAACAGTTTTTGTTTTAGAAGTTAAAGTAAAAACATTAGTGCGATTAACAACCTTCCGCGGTGATTTACAAAATTGTATTAAATAAAACTATGAAACTTCTAAACAGCCAACAGCTAATGGTGCTTATCAGCAAAATCTCACACGTTTTAAGCAAGAAATTGAGAAGACGTAAGTTTCGACTAGAAATCAATCAAACTTACTTGATTTATTATAAATTTTATTTAATGATTTTCGAAGTTCTATTAATTATTTATACTCAAATCTTCAAATATTATCCATTTATATTACATTTTTGGACTTTATATAATACATTTTAAAAAGACAGCGAAAAAATATGTTGTAAAAATATTTTTCATAGAAATTATTAACAAAATTTCAAAGCCATTAAAATCTGCTGACATACAACTTCGACAAAAGCTTATGAATTGAAAAAAATAAAATCAAATAAAATAATAATATAAAATGAAACAGTTTCAGAAAAACCAGTGTTTTTTTAGTAGATGTGCTAAAAATAACAATGACACTAAGAACTAAACGCACAAAATTAAAAATAAAATAATGAAATGTGTTCGCAATTAAAATTAGTCAAAATATTCAGAACATTACATTTTTTAATAAGAAAAAACTGTTTTTCCAAAACTTTTAATTTTTTTAGGAAAACTCCTCTGCTGGTCACATTTCTGCGTAGGACGCACAGAGGAGTATTTGTGCCAAAAAGCTTGCCAAAACGGCAAATTTTAATTTCACGAAATCTTAAAATCTAAGTACATAGATCGATAAACAACAACATATTGTAAATTTTTAAGACTTTATTTTGCTATTTGTAGCTCTGAGACACCGCTGAAGTCAGGAAAGTGAAGAAAATTACATTCGCTTTTAATGTTTTTTTCGGTTTCAAGATTTTTATATGATTTTTTTTTTGCTAAACCTTGATTTTTTTCTGAAAGATTTGCTTAAAAGCTATTTTTAATATTTAAAAAAGAAATAATCTTAAATATTAATGTTGAAACAGTTCGTTTAAACATTAAAAAAATAATTTATACATTTTTTTTGCAAAAAAAAAAAGAAAAAGGTTTTTAAGAATGAAGGTAGCAAGTTATGTTTAAACCACAATAAAATTTAGAATCTATAATTTTAGACCCTAAAAAGGTTCGCGCAAGTTTGGGCCTTTATTTTTACAGATTTTTTTAAATTTTCAAGTTTAATTTTTTTTGCTCATCAGGCACTTCCTCTAATACTTTTTGATATCTTACTCTAATGCATCTCTTGAATTATTGATTTCAAATGTCATTCACGTCACCCGGGCATCAGACTACTCCCCAATTAACGCATAAAAAAATAAGTACATATAAAAAATACATGTAAGTACGTATAAAATGCTTACAATTTCTATCAGAACCGTTTTGTGACTTCAAGAGATAATATAGAAAAAGCGTACACAAGATTGCTGTTATTCCAAATAGTAAAGGAATCTGATGACGCGAAATTGCAGTTTTTATTTAGAAAATTATGTGAAATTTCAAGGAGATGGGGACATATGATAATGATTTCGATATTGGAAAAACATCCAAAAGCCTGCCACTAGAATTATCAAATTACACCCCAAACTATAAAAAACTCAATCTTTCAATTAAAAAAACACGTTTAATAATATTTGGCCAGCTTTTTTGCTCAAATACTCCTCTGTGGGATGTATAAACTTTACACCAGCTACTTAAAATAGAATAGTATACACTATAAAACTTTGGGTTTTTTGTTTAAAAAATTTTAATAATCAATCAATGCAGGAAGTAGAGTGCATTCCAAACAAGTCAATAAACTTTATAAGTAGTAATTCTTAAGACCTTGTCTTTTAGATACACATAATTTTTTCTTTTACTATTTAATATATTTCTCAGAAATATTAAGAAAATAATGTATACTTTTTCGACTAAAAATTACACTCTGTTAATATTTTTTTAAAATTTCAGGGATAACGAAATTTATAGCAGACTTTATAAAACTTTTTTTAAATCACTATAAAACTATAAGAGATTATTGCAGATTATTCTACACAAAAAATCATTGAAATATGTTACCCTTTACAAAAGTTAAAACTCTTAAAAGATTTTTAACACATGGGGTTGTAAACTTTGACACCTCTTAAATCTGGCCTGTGTTGCAACAGACCACATTCGAAAACTTTATGATTTTTCAGTGCATAGCAATTTAATAGAAGTTGAGGATTTCTTACCGACTTTTTTCTTTTCACGTCGCTGTATATCGTTTAAGAAATAAGATTAAAAATCACAAAGATGTATAGATACTTAAATACCTTAAACTTAAAAAATTTAAATGCTTTTACCGTGTATGCATACATACATACACATATACAATGTGCATATACATATATACATATGTATATTACAAAAGAAGTGTTTTCAAAACTCTTAAGTTCTAAATTATTTTAATTTAAACGAAATTTATAAAACTAACTGGTAAAAAATTTGAATTCATTTAAAACTTAAACATTTTTACGAAACCAATTGGTAAAAGTTTTTAGTTTTGTTTTTTTTTTTTAAATCCTGCTATTGGCATTGTTAAGTTTTTTAACTTACAATAAACTATAATGGTCACACATTTATCTTCTTGCACACTTGTGGGAGAGTTTTTTTTTAAGTATGTGTAGATGCATGTGTGTACGTTTAAAATAAACAAAATTTCGTAATATTCTCATTTCAATTCAACATTTGTTATCACACATCTGGGAATATCAATTCTTTATAAATTTTTTTCGATGGCTTTTTCTATGGTTGATTGTTAAAGGAAAACACAAAAAAAATTTTTGTTTTCTTTCCATTTTCATGGAAACAATCAGGCAAACAAAGCAAAAATATAAACACAAACCATACAATTTTGAAAGCGTGAGTAGCAAACGAATGTAGCAGTGGCAGTAGCATCGACAACACTAAGAACAACAACCAATTATTTTTCGATTAGTTTCGCTATCATTCCTGCCAGCTACTAGCTTTGCAACAACTACCATTCTGGCCATATTTGGCACATCCTTATAGTGTATGTAGTAAATAGTATTTGATATGAAACACATCCATCTTAACAACTCACACAGATAAACATACACATAATGGCATTTACCACCACCACTACAATCAGCGGAATCAACAAATTCTCGAAAAAGCGCTTGCAACCCAATATAACAATAACCACCACTACTGCGCCACCCTACGCAAAGGAAAAAGGAACAATAACTACAACATAAAAAAGGAAAGTTTAACGAAAATATGTTGCGGGCTTTAGACTCCTACAACAACAGCAACCAAACATTTCACAAACTACACACCCAAGAAGGAAACAAAAAATAAAATAAAAACACATAAATATGTATCAAGCAGCATCAGAAAAAATAAATAAATAAAACATTCAGAAAAAAAAGAAATAAATCTTACTAAAAAGCCATAAAGCATTTTCTCTATTCGCAATTTAATATACGAGTGTGTGTATAGACTTTTTTGCTCCTTGTAGTTGTTGTACTTTTTATAAGGGTACGAAAAGTGTGTGCCTATGTACAAGGCAGTTTGTAAAGGCTTTAAAATATCTTTTGATTATTTTCCAAAAAATTTTTAGAGATTAGTCTGGTTGTAAAAGTTTGAACCAATTCACTAAAAAATATAGTGTAGTTAGATGGATACATAGTTTTTTACATGAACCCAACTTATCTCCCTACTTTTTTCTGAGGCAGAGATATGAAATTTATTTCTAACTGTGTCAACCAAATTAAGTTTGTTTTACGATTATTAAACATTAATAACAAAAATATTTTACACATTATTTACACACGATAGGCTAATTCTATTATGCCAAAGTATATTTTGAAAAATAATTCTTTTGGCTTGAGTTCAAACCTTGAGTTTAAAAATGTCTTTTTAATTAAAAAGTTTTGAAAAATTTAAATTGTTGTGGAAGCTTTTTTTATTATATTTTGTGAGATGTTAATTCATTATAAAATATATCCTAAATGAAATAATTTCCAAGTATATATAATGGGGAGTTATTTAATTTAGCTGTCTGTCGTTGCTGAGGTTTCAAGGTCGCTGCACCATGACATTGGAGGTCACTGTTGAATTTAAGTACTTGTGATGATAGTTACTGTAAAGTAGGCAAATCATAGTTAATCGAAGTGTTTAATAAATTATATTCTAAAAATTTCTAACGTGATTTTACAAGATAAATCAATTTGTTAGTTAGAAACTCTCATCTCTAATGATTATTTAATTGCGCGAAAATTTAAAATATTATAAAATATTTAGAAAATATCAATTCTTAAATTTGAAATAGTAAATTTTTTTGTTGTGTGCTTATGCCAAATAACCAGTAGACCTGCACTGATCAGCTTTGATCAACAAAGTTTTATAACAATTACTTACTAATTTTGAAAAACTTAACTACTAATAAAAAACCGACCACTCTTAATTTTTTCAATATACCGGCTGCAGTTTTGCAGTCGATTTTTTTATATCAATTGAATAATGTTTGTTCTACTAATTGCAACTTAAATCTGGAGTAAAGATTTCGAACCTTTGCGAGCGTTAATGATGTATTGAAGCGCACTTCTTAAGGCAATTTACTTCAGTCTGTTTGATTTACAGCTGGAACTATTTATTAATAGCTTTTGTATTGATATTAGTGACGAGTGAATATTCTTCTACTGCTGCTTGTATCTTTTTTTAACGACTTAGTAAGGCTCTATTTCTAGCCAATCTTAAACTTATCAGAAACAGGCAATACCAGCTGTACTTTTAGCAGCAGAAGACTGTAGTATTCTGAACATCATGTTCCATAGTATTACACTGGCCATCTATCAGATGACAATAACATCGCGGATTAAGTAATTCCGAACTGAAATAAATACATCAATAGTATCCGTAAAAAATCATATGAGTTACCAGGATCTAAAAATCTACGTTCTTAAATGTTTGAAAATATCGATGTTTTTCCGATGAACATCGATGTTAAAAAACATCGTTAAAAAAAGCAATACATCGATGTTTTTGCCATCTTTTGATTTTCTAACAATTAAATGAAAAATTTTACAACGAAAAAAATAGATTCATTACTTTAATATATCGATTAATATATGCCTGTAAATGAGACGTATAGTAGCAGTATATAGAAGTATGTAGTATTTATTATACTTTCAATATTATAATTACAATTTGTTAATTAAATTTGTTTTACATACTTAAGTAGAACAGAATATATATTTAATGCTTCACAAGATTTTTATTTGTTTTCTAAACATCGATGTATAGCTTGCATCCCTACATGTTGTATGAATAATTTAACAATGCGAAAAATGAAGCTGGCCACAAGCAATCAGCAGTAATGCAATACAATAACAATTAAAATGTTTGTATTTTGGGGCGTGGCAATAAGTCATATATTTCTCCTGAATTTTTTCTTTATTATTAAGAATCCTGCAACTCAGTAAAAACGTGGCAAAATTAATAATGTTTAATAGAATTTTCAAACTTTTCTCGTAAATGTACCACTCACGTATCTACACAACCCAATGTACACTTTCTGTTTCTACAGCAGGCCACATTAGAATTCTGTAAGAAATTAAAGTTGTTGTTTCGTACCCTTCTTAGACTTGTTGTTTGTGTGTATGCGGGTAAGTGGAAGCTGCAGAAGAAGAAATAAAATATATTAATATTAAGAAGGCTGAATAATTTCTTCGACTTATTACAGAGATACTGGTGATACAAACTCTCACAATGAACCTATGCACGCACTAAGTGTGATATATTTTCCTGGATTATATATGAAAAACAAAAAAAATGTTTTTTTATCGCATATTCTTTCTATGGAATGTTTGTGAAATTGTGCCTTTCTTGTAGTAGCATTTACTGATGTCGGGTGGAACTTCTAAAGTAATAGAATTGAAAACAAACTTGTTTAAAAGTGCGAAAAAGAAAGGATATTAAAGGTACACACAACTCTCAAATAAGAAGCAAAAACACTAACACAAGAATACAACACAAATAACAATTTCTACTTCAATTTTAAAAAGGATACCCATTCCTCCACCCACTTGATTTTCATCTTTCTGTTGTATTAGAACCTCTTGCATAATAAGTATTTTCCTTTAAGTAAACAGCATCTGTCTTACAGATTTTTTTATTTTCTTCTGTTAAGAAAAATTAAAAACCTGAATGAATTATTTGTTTCGTATTTCGCATTTACTGCCTCATCATGAATTATTATAACGGCTGAATGATAAACGAGCCCAAGCATTTATGAACGAGTTCAACTGCTGTTTCGTTGTGGGTTTTATTAAAGAATAAACTTTAATTCCTTTGTTATATATACATATATATATACATACACATTTTATATAGATATTTCGTTATACTTAAATAAAATTTATTGTAATAATACTCATTAATCTTTATTTTCCCTTTTAATTGGATTCTCAACAACTACAACTGATAAAACAGCCCAACACTGATATTTTTTTCGGATTTTCTTTAATAATTTTTGATTCAAAAAAGCTTTATTTACAAAAGCGTCTCTAGTTTTTTTAGCAGTTCTAGTTTAAGTGACATTTTGTATGATTCACAACCTTTTTTATACTTCGCATAATTCTTCAGGACCATGGACTTTGTGTCTTTTACTAAAGTAATTTGGGTTCGTAATTTTTTTTTAATATAGAGACTTAGATATAAGATTATTTCCAAGAAAATTTACATAAATAAGTTTATTGGGCCGGATGGAATTCCAGCACTGCTCTCGAAACAGTATTCTTCAACGACAGCGCGTGCATTGGCCAACATTGTCGGTACACATCAGCTCCACCAGCTCCCAATGTGCTAGAAATTGCCAATCAAATGGTAATCAGCAAAAAGGTAGAGGCTAAGAAACTTAAAAATTACCCCATAATTACAATATGTTTTGCACTTCTTAAAGTAATGGAAAATACGGTAAATTCTCATATTGTGAGGTATTTGGAGTAAAAAATTTTGCTTAGTGACCAGATATTCCGAGACGTTTGATAGAGTGGGGTATGGCGTACTGTTCAAAGTTAATGTTTTTGGTGTCGGTGATGATTTCTCTCGAAGTATATTCAAATTTCTGATCCAGAGAGAGCATTCTATGATATGTTATAGATCAAACGAAGTCAATATTAATACTTTGATGTTCCTTCCTTTCTCATATCCCACTTTTTACTTTTATATTAGTTTGATAAATACTATATAAATGTTAAAACTGGCTTAGCAAAAGTAATTTTATCAATTTAAATTTAGTTTAATCTCAATAGCAGTAAATCACTGCTTCGTATTCTAAGCAGTGAAATACGAATAAAATTACGGGATCCTGGCAATGGATTCTAGTAGAGGAGACCATATAACAATATACATCTGTCGACGTTTCGAAAGATCACATTGGAATTTTATTTTATGGGGTTACAGCTTACCTATTTGGCCTATTCGTGCAGCATATCGGTATATATATATCGTATAAAACTGTGTGTTTCTTAATTTCGGAAGTGTAGGGTATGTTCAACAATTTGCTGAAAATATTAAGGCAATTATTTTTGAGGAATATATTAATCCTCTGACTATGCCGCATAACGATAATTTTCGGTTACACTCTAACAAATCGTAAAAACTACCGAAAACAAGTGCATGGAGGGGCATAAAATGCTCCACAAAAATGTTGGCCATTAAATTTTATTACACTAACGGAAAAAATAATCCGTTCAGTCAGTCTTAAAATATTAAATATTTAAAATTGTAAGCAATTTTATTTTTAACTCATTTTAACATTCATTAAAATAAACTAAGGTCGTATTAATACGGATTTTCGCTTAAATTCAATATTTTCCGTTGTTTTCAAGTGCTGATTTTTTTCTTTGCTTGCTTTATTTGATTTATTCTGTTTGACATTTCCTCTCCTACACATGCATGTATGTATTAATATAATGATCGCCAAAAAATGTAAACAGTCAAACCACCATGTACTCGAAACGTAAAAAGCTTTTATTAATTACAGTATTATTAAAAAATTAATTATTAATTATTTTCTTATACCTGAATTATATATTATTATTATATATACATTTACACATATATGTACATGTGTAACACAAACATTTTTATTGACAGTAAAAATACCAGAAATAATTGAAGTCTTTTATTTTTAGGGATCTTGGAGTTGATTATGAAATAAAGGAAACATCTTTTATTTTTACGGGATTAAATCAATTAATTTTTTAACATTAAAATTTAAATGAACTTTTGGTTAAATTTAAATGAAAAATCAGTAGACCGGTTTTTAAGTGAACTTTCATTTATTTTAAGTTGCAATTTCAGTTAATTTTTTTAATATAGAACTTTTCGACCATTTTTTTAAATATTTATATTGTTCTTTAAATTAAGCTTGAGACCACTTTTTTTTATAAAAATTATACAAATTTATTTTATCTCGATATTTCGTTACCCTTTGAGTAACTTCTTCAGTCGGAAAAAATCAATAAACAATTTAAATAACAAAAAGTCAATTTTTAAGTGTCAAAAATGTAATGTTCACCTCTGCTTTAACGAAAAACGTAACTGTTTTGCTGACTATCACACTAAATAAATTGAAAAAAAAATATAATTTTAATATACTTTTATTCACTTCTTTTTAGCTAATATATTTTTCCATTGATATCTTATAAAAAATAAAAAAATATCATTACAAAAGTGTACGATATATGGTACGCAATGAAAAAAAGTATTTTTCTGATTGTCCAGGAAAACTATAAGTTTTCCGGAAAAACGAACCCCGATTCATGATAAGCGACCATTTTTACTTTAGAGTAATTTAGTTTCCATTCTGGGTGCTGACCTCATGCATTTAAGGGTTAGATATCAAATTATTTTGTTTCTTTAAAATGAAATAGTTCATATAAAGCACTTTAATAAAAAAATAATTGCGTGGATATTGATTCAGTAAAGTAAAGCTCGTTTATAGCGAATCCGGTTACATCGAATCCTCGGTTGTTATCAACTTCGGGACGTTTTAGTAGCCATTTTTCATACGCTATTATAGCGAAACCGCTTATAAGGAATCCTCCCTGCTAGAGAACTACTTTTTACCCTCCCAAGAACTAAATTTCATACATTATCCACCTTTTATAACGAACTCATAAAAATGTAGGGAATGTACATAGTAAAACTATAAAATCATATTAGTGACGTTGTCACCAGTGCTACTGGCCAGCTATACCCTAGTTAATACTTTCTACTATTGACATTTAACAGAGGGTTGCCATTGGAAATCCACCAGTGAACCTTATCACTACTGACTAGGTAGTGCTTTTAGGATCCCATGGAGGCATTTGATCAAAAAATTTACTAGTACATTTTAGTGACTCTAGTCAACATAACTGGTGCTTGCCAATCGATTCTCGATGTTGTTTTTATAGGAGTTCGGGCAAAATACTTAAATACATATAATTTTTGTATAAAGGAGATTTTTTATTAAAGAGAATCTCTAATTAAAGAGTTTAAAGTAAAACATTATTTAACTTTAAATATTTTAGACCTCATAATAAAAAAAAACTGTTGACACATTCGTTGACTGTGGCACTAGAAATATACTAGATCTGATGTCTGTAGCTAATTTGTACTCGTGCGTAGAAGGAAGTTGCCGACAGTTTCACTAGTGCAGTTGTCGCTGTAGAGCTGACTGCGTAATTTTAGCTTAATGTAATTTTTGCTACTCTATTTTTAGTTCAAAGTAATTTAAGTTGGTGTCCGTGACAATTTATAAGGACACCTTTTTTGTTTTTATTTCGATTCTTATCGCAATTTTAATTTTTTTGTTTCTCTTTTGCTTTTATTTCTTAGCTAACATTTATATAAATAAGTTAAAATTAATTAACAATAATTATAATTAAAAGAAGAGAAAAGCAGATACTTTGATTAAAAAAAAGCAAAAATGACAATGTGATTAAATTTTCGCCTAAACATTCGAAGTATCTCAATTCTTTAACAATTCAATTACTTACATACATGTTTCCATAATTAATTTTTGTGACTTAAAAATTTTTTATTAATTTTACTCCCGTTTTTAAGCAGATGCTGAAAATAATTGTACTCGTATTACAATTATTAGCTCGATAAACATTTACATACAGGTATTATTTGACCAGTCTCAAATCATTTTTATTGCCGAAACAATTTTGCAAATAAAATTTAATAAAATAAATAAATATAAAAAAAACAATGCGGTAGGTTAAATACAAAATATAAAAAAACATTGTAAACTAAACAAATAAGGCCATAAAAATTCCGACACATTCTGGCAGTTTGGCTCATCATAAATGGCAAACAACCGAACAATCCCGACCAACCAGCCAGCCAAACAGTCACTTAGTCAGTCGGCTAAAACTGAACTAAACTAATATTTGTGCTTATACAACATTGAACAAAAAACAGAAAATCAGACAGACAGACGATAATATTTTATTCGTAAAACGTATTTTGCAAAGAAATATTGCAAATAAAAAAATTCCTAATTTGAGTACGTGTCTAAAACAGAAACGCAAATTCAACAAACAGCCAGACAGACAACGCATCGTATATATTTAGAGATATATAAATTTATGTCTATGAAAAACTTGTAAGTAAGTCCGTCTGTTGATCCTATAGAACAAACGCACAAATAAAAATAGAAAAGAAATGACTACAAATTTTTAAACAAAAAAATTCTAATTTAACACGTTGCACTATGACTGCAAATCACTCTCATTTTAGATTGAAAAGCGAACAACGTGCAACTTTCAGTAGTGGCGTTACATGCAGACGTCAAAAATACATTTTGACGAGTTTCTCGATGTCAATCTAACACTGCAATTGGTTGCAGCACAAATGATTTTAAAGTATCTGCATGGGGTACGATATTTTTTCAAGTTATAAAATTCATTTGGAAGTACATACTTGCAATAGTGCCATAATCTATATGCATAAGTACTTACAGTCAGTTCTTTCAAGGAGTAGTTATTTATACAGGGCACTTGCGTAAACGTCAATTGCCGAAAACATTTTCTTTTTTATTTTAAGATATCGTTAGCTTATTAAAGGTTTCCTGTTATCAAACACTTTTTACTATGTTTAAATTTCAAATCAATAATAATAAGTTGCGGACATGTAAGTTGCCCATAATATATTCATTACGTTCTTTCATCATCGGGAGTAAGTTCCCGACATATTAAGCAATTTTCCATTTCCCAACTCCTGGGATGGTGGAAAGACATGTAAAGAATTGAAAAAATTAAAAATAAAATGGTGCTTTCAGCAGAGGTGCACGTATTGCGGAAAGGTCTCTGACTGTCACTTACTTGGGAGTGACCAAAAAAGTTTCCTCTGATTGATTGTCCAAGCAGCTCACTACTTCTGGTCCTAGACCAAGTATTTCCCGGGCAAAAGTTTTTCAAATTCCTCTGGAACAGAGTTAGAGTAAGAAGGCAGCCAGTCATGTAGTTACAGTACATCTTATGATCTCAGTCAATTACCCAAATTACATGAACATGAAGCAAGACTGCACCGTGGGATTGGACACGAAGTTGGCAGCCCTACCACCAATCTAAGAAAAAAGGACCAGCACTTTTCTGAAATCCAATTTGCTAACGAATTGCCTAACAAACAGGGAGTCCTATACTACAGTGGGAGTTAGAAGAATACGAGTATATATATGTATATATATATGTATGTATATAAATATTAACGAATATTTTTGGTCCACTAATTTTAGTCAAATGAATGATCGAATACGTATGTATATAAATAACCATAAGAAATAACATTTTTACTAATGTATTTAATACATTTTTAATAGTAATGACGTCATAAAAATTTATATTTACGAATAATAACAATACATATTTTTTTCATATCTATAGGTTTTACCCAAGGACTATTTATGGTCAGCTATTTATTTCCAAATGTAAAAATAAAACAAGTAGTTGACCATGAATATCCTGTTGTTAAACCCTCAATATATTTTTTTTAATTTAACTTTCCAATTGAAGAAAACCATTAAAGTATTAAGTCAATAATTAATAAGTATCAAGTAGTATCGAATATTTAAAAATACCGATATTTAACATTTCTATAAATTTTTAATTAATTTTTTTCTGTATACATAATTGATGATATAATATATAAGTAAAAAATATTAAATAAAAATTCAGACGAACTAAATTAACTCCTTTTGTTTGTTTGCTATTATATTAAACATATTAATTCTGAAGAACTTGATATATCGTTATTTCCATAAGAAAAATTTTTTTTAAATAAAGTTGTCCGACCTTCCGAGAATGAAGTAAAATAAAACCGACTTAATGTTAGATTTGTTTAAAAATTATAAACAAATATATAAATTCGTAAGAGAGTGCTGATGTGAGAAATCGGTTTCAAAAGTTAATTCGAATTCGTTATCATTAGCTATATTAAGGTCATTCTTATGGCATTATGGAGTTTTCATTCACTTTTGAAAAATCTTAAGCTTCAATGACTTAATATGCCCTTAATTGAAATATGTGCCATTTACATGAGTGATATTTGTATAGCCTCTCTCCAACATGATGGCTAAGTTACACTAATGAAAGCAGTGGTCTTGAGGGATGTAAAAGATTCAATAGAACCAAAGTTATTATTGTTTTATGTTTTGTTCAATCTTTGAACAATTTCGTTTGTTTTTATTTAGTTAATGAAGTTTTCATTCGAATAATTTGTATTACTATATTATTTTTCTAAATGTAAATAAAGGTCATTTTAAAAGCCTGAATAGACACATTATTCACGAAAACAAATATGTGTGTATATTAGACCGTCTCGCCTTACAGGAAAAAAAGTTTGCCGCACACCATTGAATATAAAGTATTCTTGCAAGGTAGTTTCGAAAAAAATGTAATTTTTTGCCGAACGAAGGGGTATATAGGTGATAATAAGTCGTAGCTGATAATAAGTCAAATCATAAAAATATTATAATGTTGTTTTTTATTTCGTAATTTTTTGCAATATAATTGGTTTTTAGAAATTTGACTCCATAAAATTTTTAATCTTTAAATCCATTTATAAATTTTAGTGAATTTTCAACATTTACAAGTAAGGTTTTTATTTTTGGCAATGTTTTGTTACTAGTTGTTTTGGGTATTATATCAGACTTTTCTCGTTATTAAGCCAACGGGCATAAACCTTTGATTATTACAGCAAATTGAATTTTAAAATGCAGAAGGAAATAAGATTTTTTTATTAGTTTTATTAAAAAAAACAAATTGGGTCAGTCGGAATGCTATTAAAATTTTAAGGGCTTCTTATGGGCGGAGAGAATAGCAGCTCTTCGGATGATATATGGTGTCCCAAAACTTCGAAAAATTGCAGTTCAAAAAATATTTCAAGTAAAAAAAATAATTACACTTCTTTTGATAAAAACATGAATTTTCAACTTCGTAAAAAATATCCGTACTATTTTGTATACATTAGAATGTAAGTTTTTATTTTATATTATATAATTATATTTTATATTTAATTTTAATATTTTTTTTTTCAATTTTTGGTTTTTTATTTTAACCAAAATAAACGCATATATTTAAAAGTTTTAGAAATAAACCTTATATTTGGTTCGATATATGATATTTTATGGAAAAAATGGTTTTGCAATTTTTGACTTAGTGTTCGCAATAGCTTCTGTCCAAATTTCTATTGGTTGCGATAAGAGCTTAACTCGCTAACTAACTATACTCAATACGTAGTGAGCAATACACATGCTCCTTCAAAAAATCACATATGTAGTTCAGCTTTACCTGAAGGGCGAGCAATGTCAATCTTTTCTGAAGATTACATTCTTTGCCATCCTGTATTATTACTTATACTATTAGGAGTTAATACTTAAAGGCTGACTACATTTATATTCTGACTTTAGTTGAATTTAAAACTTATAAAGCTAAAACTTAAACAGTCAATTACTTTAAATACTAGAAAATGCCATCAGGATGTGGTAACATTTCGGGAATAAAATATATGCAGAAATAAAGAAAAACAATACTTATACGTAATTAGTTGAACTGTTTTGGTTTAAGTTGAAGCTGCTATTTGGCTTAAGTTCAAACGGATTTAAAAACGGCCATGCGAGCTGGAAAGCTTATTTGTTGTACATTTGCATGATTTCAAAAAAATGTGGTGAGTAGGTACTCCCTCAAAATGTCCATTTAAAAAGTGTAATTGTATAAAATTTTCATTAAAATTCCTTGTAATAAAAGTACTCAATGTCACTGTGCTGATACCAGGGTCGTTCTAGAGAAAATTATTTCTAATTTTCCACTTTCGCTAATTTCGATTTTAAAATTATCACCATGACTTTGCCTTAAAAGCAAACAACTTTTTAATGGTCTAAAAAGATTGCGTTTTCGATTTTTTTCGTTTAAATAAATAATTAATGATATCTGAAAAGACATTTATTGATTGTTGCCAAGCCCCAAGTATTTGAAAAATATTGTTGCAAAGGCTACAATCAAAAGAATAATCATTCCATCCGAACTTAAATCAATTCCAAGCGGTTTTAAAAGTACGGTAATCCCAGATTTACTAAAATCAAGTACAGAAAGATTTATGTAAGCACGGAGGGATTTAAGTGCTCAATTTAATTTAAGAATTTTTTGATTTATTCAAGATTTTTAAAGTGATTACAGAATTTTTTACTCATTTTAAGAAACTCCAGGATTGGTTGTCTAAAGGAATCCTGTTTTCGGCTTGATTAAAGTACATTTTAATGTTATTTGTACTCATAATTTTGAGTCAACTCAAATACTTGAATTTATTACGGCGTTGTTCTTTCTGGGTACAATCCCAATTTCAATTACTTTATAATTTAAATTGCGGAAACGATACACAAATTTATTAAACTGCACACTATGATATTCTACCGAATTTGTTAGAAGAAGTAAGGTAAATTATAATTACATTCATATAAAGAGTTTTGTGGCACTTTGGTGGGTTGAGAAGATTGCAGCAATCTTAATTTTTATTTCTTAGTGAAAAAATAAAAGTGTAATTTAAACTATTAGTTTTGGCCGATAAAAATAAATCAAGTTCTAACTTTTATTTTCGACCGAAAGAATATTGCTCAAACAAAAAATAGCCTACGGGAAATATAGCACCAATTGTCCTGAACGTACCTGTCCTATGTCTGGTGAAAATGATAATTGTACAAAAAGTTCCTGCGTCGTAACTGGTGAAAAGAGGACGTATCACAAAACTAGAACAAAAGGGCTTACAAAATTCCCTCACTTTGCGCAACATCGGAAGATTTACATTTTATTTTTTAAGTTTTTCGGGAGCAAAAACGTACTGGTATAAGTGGTCATAGATTACATTAATGAATATATTATCTGATTAAAACAATAAAGCATTTGTTGATTTAGACAAAAAAACATTTTAGAAACTTATCTTAATCTAAGCCGAAATTATACCGAGTGAAAGGCTAATACCAGCCATATAGGTAGGTTCTTAAATTTTTTTTTTCAAAAGTATCCTAACGCAAATTATTGCCTATTTTGTGGAATGTTCTATTACTAATTTTTAAGAAACCATTACTGGGAGTGGTACAAAGAATACCACTACAAGACAATTAAGTAAATGTTAGATCTATAACCTGTCACCGAGTGTCATAATTATGTCAATTGAACCCCTGACATGACAAAGCCATGTAATAATTACCGGTACATCTCACATAAAGCTCCGGAACTGAAATCGGTTGCTAGTCCCTGGGAACCAGCCACGGGACGTGTTTTCTATGGCATTATCTATGTAAAAATGTTTGTTTGACTTACCAAAAATAAAAATATTCACACAAGTACATATCTAAATTTTATTTTATTCAAATTTATTTTTAAAAGATTTTATTTGAATTTAGTGATTTCAATTTAGTTCAAATTTTAGTTTAGATGTTTTAAATTTAGTTCTAATTTTAATCTAGTTATTTTAAGTGTAGTTCTAGTTATTTAGTATATTTGATTCATTAATTTAATTCCTCGTTTAACCACTTTTCTTCTTTTCATTATTCCATTTAGTTTTAAATTTTATTGTAGTTATTATAAGTTTAGTTATAATTAATCAATTTGGTTGATTAGTTAATTTAGTAGTTACAAATTCACTATTTTGGTCAACTTTATTTGAGTTTCAACTTCTAAAGACAACTTTTAATTTTTTTCAACTTTACCGACAACTTTACAAAATGCAACTGACCGACTTCTTTTCTATTCATCTTATTGCTCTGTTTTTCATTTCTTTTCTATTCTCATTCTTAACTAACTTACAGTGTGACCATTTTGTTTTCTTTTTTAAACCATTTATAGGGTACCCCTTTTACACCCGGCCATCCTGATCGTCATCTGTCCCAGATGATAGTAGATAATCAAGGTCACCATCATTCTTCCACGGTTTCATGAAGTCCAAGCTTGTAGATGTCTTCTTAGGTCCTTCACTGTTGGTAACTTTAATGACATCATACCGGTTATTTCGCTTGACCTTGCACACTTTATATGGACCGATGAATTCACTCGCGAGTTTTCGACCTGATACGAATTGAGTCCTCTTTATAGCCACTAGATCCCCTGCTTGATATCCATCAGTTTCTTTACGCCTTTTGTCGAAATTACGTTTGTATTCCATTTGTGCTTTTTGAATTTGTTTTTTGGCTTCATTGCGCAGCTGCTGCCGATCGTCGTCAAAATTTTCGATCATCTCGTCTTGTAGCATCTGTAATACGTTGTTGTTTAGTCCAGTTTTCATCTTGACTCCAACTAGTATTTGAAATGGTGTGGTTTTTGTCGAATTATGCATGCAGCTGTTGATAGCTTTCTGTACATCGCCAACAACTTTATACCATTTCGTTGGATCATCGTTCGACAGTTTTGATATAATTGATATTATAACGCGATTGACTCGCTCAACTTGTCCGTTGCCCCGTGCGACGCCTGTTGTTGTCAGGATGTGTTCGATATTGTTGTAACTGCAAAAATCTTCAAAATTTTGTGAAGTAAAGGCTGAACCTTTGTCGCTTATAATTCTTTCTGGAAACCCGAACGTATCTGACCACACTTTCAGACATCTGATGACTTCCTCAGCGTTCGTTGTTTTAGTTGGGAACAGCCATACAAATTTAGAAAATCCGTCAACCATAGCTAGGATGTACTTGTATTTTTTGGTTGTGGCGTCCATTGGGCCAAGGTGATCCATATGTATTGTTTTTAGCGGTATATCGCCCTTATCTATACAAGCTAGAAAACCTTCCTTTTTGCCAGTCTTCTTGTTATAAATTATACATTTTAGGCAATTCTTAATGACTTGCTGGACCTTTTTTTCTAGATGTGGTATGTAATATTGTTGTTGTATTGTATGCATGGTTTTTTGGCTAGCATAATGGCCCTTTTCATGTGCATCTTTAATTATTTCTAACTCCATCAGCTTTGGTACAACTAGTAGTTCATTTCCATTAATGCTTTTATACAATAAATTGCTCTTCGTCTTAAAATTTTCATACGGTCCAAAATTTAGCGCCTGTGTGATTGCTCTGATGCTCTCATCCTCTCGCTGTTGCTTTATTAACCTTGCAGTCAAATCCGAAGCAATTATCATCACATCTGCTGGGTAACGACTTAGTGAGTCTACGTGCTTCATTCGGTTGCCGCTTCTGTGCTCTACCGTGTAGTCGAAATCTTGAAAATATAATATCCACTGAGCCACATCCCGTGGAACATCTTTTTTAGAAATTGTTTGCTTGAAGGCGGAACAATCTGTCACCAATTTAAAATGATGCCCAAAATATAATGTCTAAACTTTTTAAACGCTATATACGCCGCTTTCACCTCCAGTATATAACTCTATGGAGTCGCCCTTCTTGAGCTGACGCTTTTTTACTGTAGAAGAAAACTGGATGGAGCTGACCATCAAACTTTTGCAACAATGTCGCACCAAATCCTTCTTTTGATGCATCTGTGTGTAATTTCGTATCCGCTTCTCTGCAGAAAATTCGTAAAACCGGTTCATTAGTGAGTGAAGCCTTCGATTGCTTAATAGCGTTTTTTTCATCTGCTTCCATTTTGAAAATTACATTTTTCTTCAGCAAGTTCGTTAGTGGTTTTGCGGTGGAGGCATAATTTTGGATGAATTTTCTGAAGTACCCAGTCAATCCTAAAAATGATTGGACGTCTTTGATATTTCTGGGTTCTGGAAAATTAGCAACCGCCCTCGTCTTTGATTTTCCCGGCCAAATTTTACCACCTTCAATCATATGTCCTAGAAAATCAATCTTGGTTTTCATGAATGTACATTTCGACCACTTGATCTTCAGGCCATATTGCTGTGCTATATCTAGAACTAATTCCAACTTATTAATGTTTTCATCTTCTGTTTCACCGTATACTACTATATCGTCCATATATAGTTCCATAACGTTGGTAGTTATAAGCTCTTGAAAAATAAAGTTCACGTACCTGATGAAACAAGCTGGAGAATTACAAAACCCGAAAGGAGCACGATTAAATTCATATAAACCTTGTTTAGTAACGAATGCTCTGTACTTTTTACTTGATTCCTCAATGGGCACAGATCCATTACACAGAAAAACTTAGCCTTTTGTAATTTTTGTAATACATCTTCAATTACGGGAACTGGGAAACCATCTTTCAGCACCATATTATTTAGTTGTCGAAAATCGACACAAACTCTGTAATCTCCAGTTTTCT